>CM037779.1:37879345-37929345 GCA_021229015.1 Solen grandis | reverse complement strand
ATCATTGCAATTATGTTTGTTTGCTGTGCTTCTACCCGGTAAATTTTAGGTGGATAGGTAGTGGGTGACTTTTTTTTCTGATTATGACAATTGCAAAGCTGATTGCCTTTCACATGAGTAAGGGTTTTCAGGAATTTTCCTGGCACAAACTGCCAAGGTTAGCTTTTGGACCAGCCTTTGTCTGTGTCGTGAGTCGTCAACAATTTACTTAAAAATCTTCTTCTCTGAAACTACTGATGGGAAAGTGATCAAAATTTGCAAGGATGTTCCTAAGGTGATCCACAATAAAAATTGTTCAAATGGTTCAGGTCTGTTGCATAATTAATTCACAGGAGCTAAAAATAGATTTTAAAAGTGAAATCTTCTTATTTGAAACCACAAGGCCTAGAGCTTAGATATTTGGTGTGTGGCTTTAGTTTAAACTTATTTATTCAGTAAATTTCCATATACAATATTCATTAACAATATAATTAGGATTAGAACGAAAGAAAGATTCTTATCGTGTTCTTCTCCGTTTTACAATATTTTTAAAAAGTAATATGGCTTAATGTACATGAATATGTTAATAACTACAGTATTTTTCCAAGGGAAAAAATGCGTACCAAGAAAAAATATAAATATGTATAAATAACATTGCATATATGAGAATGTAGAAAACTTTAAGAGATAACAGTGATCAGTGGTGGC
Organism: Solen grandis; assembly: GCA_021229015.1. Taxonomy (NCBI): domain Eukaryota; kingdom Metazoa; phylum Mollusca; class Bivalvia; order Adapedonta; family Solenidae; genus Solen; species Solen grandis. Next base: position 37,928,658 of record CM037779.1, on the reverse strand, counting down.
TTGATTGGTGACAGGTAAAATCATATGATGGTATAAGGGAGTCTCTCTCAAAAACAAACATTAATTATCGAAGCGTTTGGAGGCTTTGATAAATGAATGAACAGCCTCAACAATTTTTATATTGTTTTCATGTTCAAGATTAATATCACCGAATAAAAGTATATTAAGGTTTATATTATGTATAGAGGAAAGATCATTGAACATCATTGTTCTGGCATTGTTGTAATTTGGGCAGTATAATAAATAATGTTCAACGCTCTCGATTGCACCACAAGTACATAGAGGAGAATTTACCATATTTTTCATGTATAAAACCTGATTCAAAGGACTATAGTCTGTACGCAGTCTGGCATGAAAAATTTGATATTTTCTATCACCATGGTAATAACAATTGGGTACATTGATGCAATCAGTATTAATTAATCTTTTAAACTCGGAGATTGATTAAGCATTTCTTTTTTCAGCTGGCAAATTGTTCCTTTTGTATTACTGAAGGCAAAAAAGAATTCTGATAGAGATTAGTATTTGCATGAATACTTCTAATATTACTTGCATTTCTAAGGCTATATTGAGATATATTACCAACTTGTTCAGGTATAAGTTTTTGCAAATAAATAGGGGATAAACCGTGAACCATTTTATAAAATAATATCAATTTGAGCTTTCTTCTTCTTGGCTGAAGAGGTTCCCAACAGTTTCAGTAGATAATTTATCAATAGACACAAGTTTTGAATCTTATCTAGTTTGGCTTTTTCATATAATGTACCATTGTCAAAAATAACATCACCGTATTCAAGCAAAGGCCTTATAAAAGTAGTATATATTATTTCTAATGTTGGTCTATCTATAAGAATTTCATTTTTTTCATGATATTTATACGGTTCCATGCTTTCGACTTGATATATTCAATTTGATGATGCCAAGAAAGAATGCTAGAAAGATATATTCCTAAGTGTTAAGGATTGTCAACTTTTGATATTAACTCATTATTCATTATGACACTGGGATGATTAACAATATTCCTTTTCTTTGTAAATAGTAGGGATTCGGTTTTCTTAGGATTAAATTTAACCAATCACTATTTTTTCTAAATCATTGTTCAGAGTTGCTGACGTTGGGTTGTCAACAGTAATGAAGAGTCCAGTGTTATCTGCAAACAGTCCAATATGTAAATTAATATTATCTACAATATCGTTTATGTAAATTAAAATCATAAGAGGACCTAGCAAAGATCCTTGAGGCGCTCCGGCACTAATATACAGTGGGGCTTGCGTTCATGTTGGCATATTTTTCGTGTATCGTGTGTGTATCGTGCGTTCCGTTTCCGTGTATCGTTCGTGTATGGTGCGTGCGTTTATCGTGCGTTTATCGTGCACGATTCTAACGTGTTTCGTGTATCGTGTAACGTGTTTCGTGTATCGCATCGTTCCTTCCGTGTGAATCGTTCCGCACGATATATTTTGAGTTCAGCGCTTCCTTAAAAGCCAGCATTAGAATTTCAGCTTTTCAAAATCAGCATGGCAACATTTAACTGTAGATTACTTACGTTGTCTGTTACAATTTAAGTCTTATATCGATTCATGTTTAATAAAAATAATGAGTTAACTACGTAGAGTGGTCTCCCCTGTATTGTGTACAAAGGGAGATCACTTCACCTGCTGTAAGATAGCCAATTAAATCGTATTATGCGGTTACCAATGACGCTTGGCGCGAATAAATAATTGTTCAAAGCATAGGATCGTTATAGATCTAATAAATTTTCAAGACTTTCCGGCGAACGGGTCATATTGTTTAAAGTGGGTTATGGATGCCTTTATCTTTTGAAATGTAGTTGTTGAGTAATGGGTGAGGGAAATAGATTAGAGTCTACATAGATAAGTTGTGTAGATTGAGTTGAAAAATTATGGGTTAAACTTTTAGAGTTTCATCTTTTGTTCGACGATTTCTGTCCGCGTCACCTAGCCTGTGATATTATCCTCAAATTGCAATTAAATTTTTAAATAGATAAATAAATTATATTTTAAATAAATTTAACAAATACATACATATTTAATGGATAATTTATTCAAGAACTAAATATAAGATACGTTGTACCAGCTAGACCCAATTATTTTTTTCCAGTTTACGTTTAACGTTACATATGCTACATTTTCAGTATTTTGCAAAAATTACTAAGGTTGTTGAAAAATACACCAACGGCCATCGCAGAAACAAAAATGTCCTGAAAATTGTAATCTACATCAAAATGGCCGCAAACTGTTACTGTTTTCACACACATGTTAATTTCGTTTAATCATGGACAGGTAATTTAGACTTGTTTTTATTTCTATTTGAAATATCCAAATCTAACTAGAAAAGAAAGAAAAAATTCTATAGAACAAAAGAAGCAATTTCCAGGTTTCCGTCAACAAAGGATTATCCTAAGCCGTTTATATTGTTCAGCAATTAGTGGCACGTGTGAAAATGAAGCCTGTCCCTTTAAAATTAATGCCATTTTCTGTATTGTTATATCCTTTAATAAAGCTGACTCCTGGTAAAATAAAGCTAATTACCCACTCTTTGCGCCTTTTTCGGTGATCTTTTGTAGACCTACTTTATTTCCCATCGATGTACTTCCAGTATCAAATACTTAAAAATTTAACAAAGTCTTATTCTGTATTAAAAAAATCATCTTATCCCAATCACCCCATATCCTCAATTTGCTTTGATTTACGTATGACTTGAATTTGATATATCTCGATCTTTTTCTAATATAGGCTACCGTAAATAGCTGGTTCTCCTATTGAATTTATATGAATCTGTCTGCTCTGTTTGTTTTAAATTAAATCGACTACCGTCATATAAATCATATATTTGTTTTGATGATAGTAAATTAGATCAAAACCACCTTTTTAAGTATTTAAAACATTTACTTCCTCAGATATTGTTACCATTTTATTATTCAACAGGTCTCTTAATTGGGGATACTGATTCCATTCTAGCTAAGAGATCTATGTAAAAAAAAAATTGTGAGAGAAAAAATAACTGTTGGATACTGTTGTTAAGGTTATATAGAGTTTTGTAGGTGAGATTAAGAAAATTGCTTGACTTATAAAAGTTAGGTTACCATCATGATACAGCATTTTAATAATTCTAATAATAATTGTTGTAACAAGGCTGTAAATTACAATACATGTTTAAACAAAACAAAAAAAAGACAAAAAAACAAAACAAGGAAGAAGACATAAACTTTCCTATTTCCAGGTGTTCCAGATAGATCCAAGAATATCCACAAATATTTCCCTGAATATAACACAAGTCGAACGAGCACAATGAGAAGCAATTCGGCACGGTATTAAGATCGCAATGTAAATGTGGCGGTTGACAAACTTTATCGCAATATATACCTTTTTAGCTCACCTGAGCACAAAGTGCTCAAGGTGAGCTTTTGTGATCGCCCTTCGTCCGGCGTCCGGCGTCGTGCGTCGTTAGTCGTGCGTCGTCCGTCGTCAACAATTTGCTTTAAACGACATCTCCTCTGAAACCGCTGGACAGAATTTAATGAAACTTGGCAGGAATGTTCCTTGGGTGAGGCTCTACAAAAGTTGCTAAAATAAAGTTGATCCATGAAGAACTCTGGTTGCCATGGCTACAAAAAGAAAAATAATTTGAAAACTTTAAAAATCATCTCCTTCAAAACTACTGGCCAGATTTCAAAATTATTTGGTACAGATGTTCCTTGGGTCAACCTCTACCAAAGTTGCTAAAATTATTCTGATCCGTAAAAAAACATGGCCGCCAGGGGCGGGCTTATTTGCCTTAATGTATATAGAGAAACCTTTAAACAACATCTCCTCTGAAACCACTGGACAGAATTTGATTAAACTTGGCAGGGATGATCCTTGGGTCAACCTTCACAAAAGTTGCTAAAATAAACTTGATCCATGTAGAACTCAGGTTGCCATGGCAACAAAAAGAAAAAAAAATGAAAACTTTAAAAATCATCTTCTTCAAAACTACTGGCCAGATTTTAAAATAAATTGGTACAGATGTTCCTTGGGTCAACCTCTACCAAAGTTGCTAAAATTATTCCGATCCGTAAAAAAACATGGCCGCCAGGGGCGGGGCTTATTTGCCTTATATGTATATAGAGAAACCTTTAAACAACATCTCCTCTGAAACCACTGGACAGAATTTGATTAAGCTTGGCAGGGATGATCCTTGGGTCAGCCTCCACAAAAGTTGCTAAAATAAACTTGATCCATGTAGAACTCTGGTTGCCATGGCAACAAAAAGAAAAAAAAATATGAAAACTTTAAAAATCATCTTCTTCAAAACTACTGACCAGATTTTAAAATAAATTGGTACAGATGTTCCATGGGTCAACCTCTACCAAAGTTGCTAAAAATTTTCCGATCCGTAAAAACATGGCCGCCAGGGGCGGGGCTTATTTGCCTTATATGTATATAGGGAAAACTTTAATCAACATTTCCTCTGAAACCACTGGACAGAATTTGATTAAACTTGGCAGGAATGATCCTTGGGTCAACCTTCACAAAAGTTCCTAAAATAAACTTGATCTATATAGAACTCTGGTTGCCATGGCAACAAAAAGAAAAAAAAATGAAAACTTTAAAAATCATCTTCTTCAAAACGACTGGCCAGATTTTAAAATAAATTGGTACAGATGTTCCTTGGGTCAACCTATTTATCTCAGGTGAGCGATTCAGGGCCATCATGGGCCTCTTGTTTTATTGTTGTTGTTTGTTATTTCTAGCACAACATAATTGGGTCGCAGGTGATGCCCCTCACATGTTTGACAAGAACTTCCTGTGTATACAATGTACCATACCGGGTGTTCCAGCTTGACACCCCACAAGACACATCGTTTTGACACTTCCTTACTGGATGTACCTTTGAATATACCAACTAACTGTCCGTTTGACATTCAAATAAACAAATAAGTAAATTTAACAAAAGAGAAAGAGAACTGATTTACTAAAGGAAAACCTTGGTCTTAAAAGTAAATATAAGACGAAAAATAAAATAAAAATAAAACATAGTATCTAAAAAACAGACTATAGATTAAATAGGTGGTTAAAATAAATTCGCTGTAAAATCATTCTCACAAGAGAGAGAAAAGAAAAGAAATGATCAATTGACACACACGTTATTGAGTTCTTTTATTTATTCATATAAATACATGTCTATGTAAAAATTAAAGCATATGTTACATGATCTTTATATACATCGACCATCTATAATTGTGCACGATGAAAAATCTACCTCCCTGAAGAGGGTAGTTATATATATCAACTAAATAAATAATGAAAAAAAACATACAAAAACACCTGAAACAAAATAAAAAGAATATTCCAGATAATAGCAACACCGACACAATTAAATGAGGTTTGGGTACATGCGATTTATTTTGGATGAATATTATATCATTTTTTTTTTTTTGGTCAACAAAGATCCATTAAGAAATCCTACAAGACCGATGGGAAAATAAATACTTTTATTATGTTACACCTTTGAAACACTTATGACTTGATTTTTAAAATTGTGTAACTACATATATATCTGATATGTTAATAAACTCGATCCAGCCTGACCAGGTCTACCTTGGTCGGTATAATGATCAGGAGTGGTCGGGATGGTCTACCTTGGTCGGCATAATGATCAGGAGTGGTCGGGATGGTCTACCTTGGTCGGCATAATGATCAGAAGTGGTCGGGATGGTCTACCTTGGTCGGCAGAATGATCAGGAGTGGTCGGGATGGTCTACCTTGGTCGGAATCGGTCGGGTTTCATACCCGATTTTTTTTTTAATCGAGTAGCTAAGCGGTCGAGAAATAATGGTGCAGCAATCATATAATGATCGAGTTTAAAGTACAATATGTAATTAAAAAAAAAAAAGATGAAACCAGGCTGTTTAAAAATTGGAAAAGAAATGAGACAGAGAGATCGACTCACAGATATAAAGAAGATTGCCAGGTAAATATTCAAGTGTCGCCAGATATTAACATAATAAACTGAAAAAAGTTACCTAATTTAACACTACTTTAGAAGCTCCAAACGGAGAGCAGTGCAAATATCACTATATACACTATTTACAATATTGTTTTGGATAACTTTTGCAAAACAATTACATAGTGCTTGTGTTTTAATCGTTATTTTTTATAAAACCGTTAAGCAAAAATTCATAACAGAGTGTTTATTTAGTGATGCCTAATTTAAGATTTTCATTTTCATTTATAATTTATAAAATACAAATATATTTGGCATACGGCCTGCTAATATATGTATTAAATAATGTAAAAATCTAGACCTTGCAGCATTAAAGAAAATATAGTTAGCAAAAAAAGCGAATTTCATCTCCGGCTTTGCGGCAGCTCAGCCATAATATAACAAAGTACCATAACCAGTTACCACCCTTCAGTCTGAAGTTCAAAGGGACGTTACAGGACGTTATGTATAGTGCCAAGATACTGGAGGATTGAAAAAGACTTGCATGTTTCTGTTGACTATCAATATCGGGTGCTGGCTCCAAAATAGGTCTTTTATGTGAATAGTATATGAATTATTTTATATGTCTGTATTGTTATTATGTATCTCTTCATGTTTAAAATGTAATGTGCCTGGAATTCATACATGTAACGTAACTTACTAAAACAAAAGTGGAAAAAAAAAGATATTCGTATATATATAGAGGGGGGGGGGGATGAAACAAACATTTTGGACATGTTGGATATGTGTTAAAATAATTTGATATCGTTTTCTTGTTATAATTAAATTTATATATATATATATATTTTTTTTTTTATAATGTTAATGTTATATATAAGAATATGTTGTATACAATAAGAAACAAATCTGGTGATGTAAATATATGATCTATAATATATATTTGCATAAAGTTAAAGATTAGTTTCAGTATTTAGTATTTCTTTTCTTAAATCTTCTTTCTCGTCCTTCCCTGTTTTAATTTAAACACAGAATTCATTAATGCTTATGAAATTTGATGCAGGGCTTCAGTGTTGTCATAGAAACCACAATATAAACACATACGTGTACAGAAATTCCCTGCGCCGAAAATGGGAAATTCAATGTGTAACGACAATTATTTGTAATTTCGACACGATTTAGAACATGTGACTTCCTATTATAGAACATTCGTTGTTTTTTTTCGTGTGTGTGTGTATGTGTTAGTTTTAATGATGGTTTTATTTATAAATTGATTAATTGCCTTGTTCACTTGGGCGAAAAAAACTGAGTAAATCGATTAACCTCGCTACCGTGCCTATCTGCAATCGTTCGTTTCGTGCGGTCCGTGTATCGATGCATCGTTTGTTTATTGTTCGTTCGTTCGTTTATCGTGTAACGTGCGTGTATCGTGCGGTTCGTTTGCGTTTATCGTGCGTGTATCGTGCGGTTCGTTTGCCAACATGAACGAAAGCCCCACTGTATATAGGATCAGACTTTACACCTTGTAATACTACTCTTTGTGTTTGGTCTGTTATATAATCCTGAAACCAGGCAAGCAAATCTCCTGCGATACCAGCAGCCTTTATTTTGATAATAAGACTCTTGTGCCAAACACGATCAAAAGCTTTGCTGATATCGCAGAAGACTGCCCTGACTTCATAGCCACAATCAACTGTTGATAAAATAAAATTATATAGATATGTTAATTGATTTATAGTAGAATCGCCTGGCATAAAACCCTACTGATATTTCGTTATTGTATTACATTCAATGAAAAAATTATGCACATGTTTATAAATACATTTCTCAAATACCTTTTCAATAGAACTAAGAAGTGAGACAGGCCTATAATTAGAAACAGTAGATTGATCCCCTGATTTATATATCAGGCAGACATTAGCCTCTTTCCAGGAAGATGGTACGATATCCAGTAACAATGATTTATTAAATATATCACATAAAGGAATTGATAATTCATTTGCCAATTCACGGAGAACATAATTATTTATAAAATCAGGCCCGACAGCTTTTCCAGTTTTCAAAGTTTTTAAAATATCATTAACCTCTTGAGGTGTTATTGTTATAGAACTCGGTTGTTTATCTGGTTGGGGTAAACACAGGATCACCAGCCATTGTTTCATCTATTACAGTTTGATCATAAAAGTATTTATTAAATATATTAGCTTTGTCGATATTCAGATCAAATAAAGGTGTGTGGCTTTGTCTAGTAGACCTCTACCAAGTTTGTTCAAATCATGTCCCTGGGGTCAAAATTGGCCCTGCCCCAGGGTTCACTTGGTTTAACAAAGGCTAATATAGGAAGAAAAAGTTGAAAAATCTTCTTCTCAAAAACCACAAGGCCTGGAGTTCAGATATTTTGTCTGCAGTAGATCACCACCAAGTTTGTTCAAATCATGACCCTGGGGTCAAAATTGGTCCCATCCCAGGGTTCACTTAGTTTAACAAAGGCTAATAAAAAAAAAAAAAAAAACTAGAAAAATCTCATTGTCAGGAACCACAAGGCCTGGAGTTAAGATATTTGGTGTGCAGCATTGTCTAGTAGATCACTACCAAATTTGTTCAAATCATGGCCCTGGGGTCAAAATTGGTCCCGCCCCAGGCGTCACCTGATTTTACGAACTGGCTAATATAGGGAAAACTTGAAAAATCTTTTTGTCCGAAATCACAAGGCCTAGAGTTTTGATATTTGTAGGGCAGCATTGTCTAGTGGATTACTTCCAAGTTTGTTTGCATCTGTGGGCAAAATTGGCCATATATTGTATTTTGCTAAAAGGAAATGCATTAAATTTTAATTTCATGTCAACTTTCTCTATCATTTTAAACCTTAAACTATGCCTTTACAATACTTTAATATTAGGTTAAGTTCTGTACTTTGAGCCCTTTACATCACAAGTCTTATATAGAAAAAATTACCTACACTTAACGAAACTTGTAAGTAGTCTATTTTCAAACTTGTAGAGAACATATATTTTCCAAAACACATGCCCAGTAAATACTAAAATGTGCATTGGCTCAGTCTGTTGTCTGATGGATAGTTTGGAGGCATAATCATCTCTGTGAAACCAATTTTTGTGGAAAGCTATAGAAAAACCAAAAATCTGTTATTTTGAATACAACAAATGCTATAGACAAATTTAGTCAGAGTACTTATAGTTTTGTCTAATATATTTAACCACTATAAAACTAGTTCATCCAAATGGCTGATTTATGTTTTTTTTTTTCATGTGAACAGGGTTATTTTTGAGATCAGTGTATTCAGATGGCCCTTTAGACCCCCAGCCTTTCAGATTTTATTTTGCCTTTATTGTCATTTTCATCCCTGTGTAAATAACTTGAGTGTTATGATGTCATCCATTAAGGAAATGAGAAGGTACCAATGTAACACCTCTTTAGACTGAAAAGTTGTTTTGGTCTTGTCTGGGGTTTTAATGGTTTAAAAAGATTAATTCAAGTGGCAAAATATTGAGCTGATAATTTTGGAAACTAGAAGCTTATTGCATAAGAATTTAGATGGTACTGGTAAATATTTTTGACTTAATCCAGCGTACAAGGGAAGTTTTTGGTGTTGGGCTATTGTGATGAGATGTGGTATCATACCACCCTTTCTTATGGTGTTGATAATGTTCAGTGAGGCAGCATTTTTTTGTCTGAAGACAAATTAGTCCCCAAATGGCTGAAATATGGTTAGTGGGATATTTAAGCCAGCAAAACAAATAAACATTAAAAGCATAATTTTATTAAGTCTTGCTGAAGTAACTATCTGTATGGTTTTTGCCACACAAGTCTCTGATTTCCTTAAGTTTGTTATAACTGATACAAACATGCTGTGATGCAGCAAGTGTGACAGTTTAAATGGTCTTAGACTGAAGAAAGCACTGGTATAGCTCCTTTGCTTGGCACCCAGCCATGACTGAGTGTGGTTTCATGCCACTCGTTAATGGCGTGATATTGAAGTGTGGCAGCACTTTATCTGTCTCTTGATGACAGAATTAGTCCCCAAATCACTAAAATACTATCGTTGGGATGTTAAACAAATAAAAAAAAACAAGTAATATAGTCAAGCTTGTTGCAAATTTCATACCGCAATATAGATTAAGATTGTTTACAAAAATCTTTCAGTTTGCCTTTATTTTATTTTCATTTATTTTGTGTGAACTTTCAAGGTTGTTAGCAAAGCAGTAATTTCTCTTTACAAATTTAACACTCCACAACCTTTTATTGAATGACCTTTTGATGCATGTGATCTTTAATCCATTTTCATATGTTAACAAATTAAATAGAAAAGAAAAGCATGTGTAAGTGGTACATCTTTTGTTTTCCTATATTTGTACTGATATTTAAACAGATTTCTTTTTCAGTTAAGAAAATAATATGATTACAATACGAGTCCAAGAAATTTGGTAGAACAAAGATTGTTTATTCTGTATGTGAAGAAATTGATATTTATGAAAACAGTGTATTATCACTGGAGTAAAATGATAAATTTTGGAAGTCTGGTTACAGTGTATTGCACCAGGACAAAGGAGATTACTATATGTGTCAGTCACTAAATGTATTTTTCGTTGTATGACAAAGTTTTTCTTTGGAACAGTCCCCAGCATTGATACATGCATAAAAAAAAAAAAAAAATACTGTGTAAGTGGTAAGAATATTAAGATCTAGATCAACAAGAAGATTGCTGGATCTCTACCAATTTTACTGTTTCAAATTTTTAATATAGGGGTTGAGTATATTTTAACTCAAGAGAGTTGATGAATGATTTTTCTTGAAACAATCCACTTTTACTACCTCTAATATAAGTTTGAATGTGATTGTGTTTGTACCAATGAAATTGCTTGTCTACTTGACATGTATTCCCCCTAATTACAAGTTTTACCCTCTGTCTGCAGGTACTCTGTGGCACGGCCAGTGGACACGCAGGCTATCAGTAAACCCAAGACCACCACTATTTCAGATATCGTAAGTTGTCCTTTACATGTAATCCATGGTAACTGTTTCCTGTGGCCAAGTGGATGTGTGTTCAACTCTAGCCACTACATATCAAAGTCATTAAAGATGGTACTAGGATAGCTCCCTTGCTTGATGCTCAGTATAAATGGGTAGTTCTAAGACTCCCTGGCCAATGTGTAGTGGGCACATCTATTGTTGGCATGTTTTCCAAGGACAACCAGGTGCTGGACACCCTGGCCAATGTGTAGTAGGCACATCTATTGGAGATCCAGGTGCCAGTGTGTAGGAGGCACATGTATTGTAGGCACATCTATTGTTGGTATGTTTTCCCAGGAGAACCAGGTGCCGGATCCCCTGGCCAAGGTGTAGTAGGCACATTTATTGTTGGTATGTTTTCCCAGGAGAACCAGGTGCCGGACCCCCTGGCCAAGGCCCAGCTGGATCTCCTATCCCATCTGATTGGTAACAAGACCACACAGGAGAAGCAGGGTTTCCGTCTTAACCTCTTCACCAACGACAAGGAGGAGGAGTAAGTACTCAAAATGTTGTTCTGTAAGGTAACTGTTACTATCAGAGAATTATGTATCTGAACTTGGTTTAAATAGAACGATGAGGAGCAAGATCTCAGTTATCTATTTGTACATCTTGATCTTGGTTTGTTCAATATTCAACACTTTCTTGCATATTTTATTTTCTGTAAGCAAAAAGATGTTTAAAGTATGCTATGCAGACATATCACATGATAAATTAAATAAACATAATGAATATAGATAAATGATATCATTTGATATTTATGTTTTAAAGAGACCTGTTTGGAATAGGGGATGGCAAACAATATCTGTATATATTCAAATTTAGGGGAAATTCATATTTATTATACAAGAAACAAACCTTTACTATCAATATACATAGCACACCTGCAGGCTGATTTAAGGTGACATGCTGTTGTTTAACAGGATGGCCGCTGCATCTGTCCAGTACAAACCAGCGGAAATGAATGAGTCTCAGGTTGTCAAAATAGATGCCACAAAGGTAAACATGTACATTTCTGTTATTGATAAATATATTTTGTGTAATTCAGACCATTTGAAAAAGTTTATTAAATTACAATCTTCTCCCTATATATTAATTAGATGAAAAAAAATGTAGGTAATTGACATCAACCTGTAGGAAGGCTTGTTTGTCATAGTATTACACTTTCTTTATTACTGGTACTATGCTAGAGGAATAAGGTTATTACAGCTGATAGAGAGATTAGAGAGACTTGACTTGACTATTTGAGTTTACTGTCGCTTCGACAGTATTTCAGTCATACAGCGACGTCCAACTAATTACAGGTGGAGGAAGACCCTGAATGCACGGAGGCATACGGGTAGAACCGCAAGCCAGCTGGAAGGTTTCCTCACATGAAAATCCGAATGACTATGCTGGGATTCGAACCCATGCAGTGAGGGGTAGAAAGAGAGAGGGTTAGAAAGAGTTACCTTTGTAATTAATATAGAGTTTGCATAAAATAGAGAGAGAAAGAGATTCATTTTCCATTTCAATGCATTTTTGGTTTGTGTATAATAACAGAGATAGGTAGAATAAGTGCATTTTCGTGGCAGTGTGTTCATACTTTGTTCAAATTAACATGATGGCTTTGAAAACCATGCACACAAACCTTGACAAATTATGATTACTGATTGTTCTCATGTTCATCATCTCTAATCATGATTTATATTCTTACAAATATGGCAACTATTTTCAAGTAAGTATTTCTGTCTGAATGAATCAAGTGAGTGATTCACACAAGTTAAAATTCACATGCCCACTGCATCATTCTAATTTGCATAATTTAATTCACTCTGTCACGGTTTGCTTATTTTTTGATAAGAAAAGCTATTCATTGTTTGTAATTGTCTGCCTTGCTTTCAGATTGTAACTTTGTATGTCCTTTTAGTTTAATAAATGTAAGTTACATCTTCAGGTTTTTTATTAGTATCAGTGATAAAAGGAAATCTCTGGGACTGTTTGCATATTGCAATATTAGGACTTTATTAATTCATGTTATACTGATGTCCATGCTAATGGGTGTTCACTGTTGTTCAGACATATTGTACAGGGTTGTATTCTCATCTCTGTGTATAGGGAAGTTGTGATCAGAATGAAACCAGAACATTTTGCCAGTAACTCCCAGGGAGCTCTGGATTTGATAATTGGTGAATTGAAGGTTAAAGGGAGATAACTCTTGCTTGCATATTGTGCATGCAAATATGGATTGTGGAATGGGAAAAAAATGTCACCATCTGTTTGAAATTAAAAACTTGCTCACTTTGATGGACCTTTTCAATGTTGAAAGATTTATTCATATTAGATAATCAGATTATCCAATATTTAACAGCCTTTAAGTAACCCATATCAATGAGAGATTTGTGAAAGCGGTAGCTCAGTTGATAGAGCATTTGCCCTGTAAGCCAGGGGTCCTGGGTTCATACACAATAATAATTGGAAATGTATGATGTACTTTTTTAACATTTAGAAATTGTGCTCTACACTTATACACTTAAGCATATTTTGCGAAACATAATCAACATTGATAAATAATCAACAGCAAAATAATGGTCATGAGTAAATAGAGATACACTGTGTATATGTATATCCTCGAGTGCTCATACAACACCCCCCTAAGATTTAATTAGGAAATGCAACATAAATAAAATAGATAGAATAAAAACTGTTAATTCTATCAAATTCACATTGATACCCCCCAAAATAATTCTTTTATAAATAATTATTCACTCGAAAATAACATTAAATACATTACGAGTCAAATATTATGCCATCATTTTGTGTGGTCCTAACTCCGCCCCCAAGGTGACGTCTTAGCAGTTGCGAATTGTACACATATGATTTCCATTTATAATTATGTAAACACAGCAGATGGAAATTCTGAGATACTTTTATTTTAAAAATTTGAGTGTAAAAGTGCCATTCATTTTGTATTAAGAAAAAACATATGAAAAGAGTGGTGCGAGATAAAATTTGCAATATTTATCCGATTGAATAAAAATTTCATACAAAATCATCTGAGTTTATTTACAGAAACATCGTAAAAAAAATATGTCACAGTCACTTGCGCCTGTGATAAAATCTAGCGAGACTACAATAAAAAACAAGAAAGTCAGTAGAACTGACAGATGCTCCCCGAAGAACGTCATTGTTACAAATAAGGTCTTGGTCAATGGGTGGGAGGATATGTTGAAATCCCCATTCCTAAATCATATCTATTCTCCTCATCTGATGAGATGTTTTACCAACTCTAATTTGGAGACTTAGTAACAGTTTACTATTTAATATGATAATACGTGTTACTCATCAGATCTTTCATTGAATTTTTTAAAGTTTTTATACTACTAAAAATTAAGTCATACATTTCAATGTGTGCTCATATCAAAGAGGTTAACCAACACTCTTGACATATGACTGGATATTTGAAATAGTGTATAATGGCCTAAACAACAATTAGCTGACATGATTATTATTGACATTACTAGCATATTGAATTTTATAAGAGATCAACCAATTTGAATGATATCTCTGTTAAATTAGGCAAATGACATGAATATTAGTCAACAACATGGTAGTAGGGGCCATAACTCTCTTAAAAATTGAGGAACCAGGTCACGTCGACGAATTGCGTATCTACTCTTGGCAATAAAGCTTCCCATAAAGTTTCATTGAATTCAAGCCATTAGTTCCTGAGAAATAGCCCGGACAAGAATCATGCAACATGAACTATAGCCAAAAAGGGGCCATAACTCTTAAAAATTGAGGAACCAGGTCACGCGACGAATGCGTATCTACTCTTGGATAAAGCTTCCCATAAAGTTTTTGAATTCAAGACATTAGTTCCTGAGAAATAGCCGGACAAGAATCATGCAATATGTACTATAGGCCAAAAAGTCAATGGGCCTTAACTCTTTGAAAAATTTAGGAATCAGGTCATGCTGACGATATGCGCATCTCCTCTTGGTAATAAAGCTTCCCATAAAGTTTCATTGAATTCAAGCCATTAGTTCCTGAGAAATAGCCTGGACAAGAATCATGCAATATGTACTAAAGGCCAAAAAGTCAAGGGGCCTTAACTCTTTGAAAAATTTAGGAATCGGGTCATGCTGACGATATGCGCATCTCCTCTTGGTAATAAAGCTTCCCATAAAGTTTCATTGAATTCAAGCCATTAGTTCCTGAGAAATAGCCCAGACAAGAATCATGCAATATGTACTATAGGCCGAAAAGTCAATGGGCCATACCTCTGTAAAAAATTGAGGAACCAGGTCACGCCGACGATATGCGTATCTACTCTTGGTGATAAAGCTTCCCATAAAGTTTCGTTTAATTCAAGCCATTAATTCCTGAGAAATAGCCCGGACAAGAATCATGCAATATGAACTATTGGCCAAAAAGTCAAGGGGCCTTAAATCTGTGAAAAATTTAGGAATCGGGTCATGCTGACGATATGCGCATCTCCTCTTGGTAATAAAGCTTCCCATAAAGTTTCGTTGAATTCAAGCCATTAGTTCCTGAGAAATAGCCCGGACAAGAATCATGCAATATGTACTATAGGCCGAAAAGTCAATGGGCCATAACTCTGTGAAAAATTTAGGAATCGGGTCATGCTGACGATATGCCCATCTCCTCTTGGTAATAAAGCTTCCCATAAAGTTTCGTTGAATTCAAGCCGTTAGTTCCTGAGAAATAGTCCGGACAAGGAAAGTGTGACGGACGGACGGACGGACGGACGGACGAAGCGGCGACTATATGCGTCACCTTCGGTGAGCATAAAAAAGGAAGGTGGCGGAGTTAGGACAGGGGCGCAGTTAGGACCTCCGACGATATACATAACTTCACTTCTAGTTTGATATTCAGAGACCACCATTACTAACAAACCACTTGTGCTGTAAAACAAGGAATATGATTAATAAAAGTTGTATT
The DNA here is from genome assembly GCA_021229015.1 of Solen grandis. Classification (NCBI taxonomy): domain Eukaryota; kingdom Metazoa; phylum Mollusca; class Bivalvia; order Adapedonta; family Solenidae; genus Solen; species Solen grandis. Next base: position 37,912,743 of record CM037779.1, on the reverse strand, counting down.
TTAATTAATTTGGGTTTGAAATTGAAATTTTAAGAATTTAGGAAAATATCTAAAATTATTCCACAAGTTGATGATGGATAAACACATTTTGTATTATAGAATAAGAATCAGTAATGTACGAAATGCCTGAGAAGATCTGTAGCTGTTACATTATAGCTGTTAAACATATTAATCATCATAGCTTATAAAATATCCAGGCGGATAGATTTGACTAGAACTTTGTCTTCACAAGGTACAGGAAAGCTGGAAAGTTAAATGGCTTAGTTTGTTTGGGATGGTGGGGTCTTGCGTACTGCTCTAAGTCTGTTACTATTCATAGAAAAACTTCAGTGGATTGACATTTTTTTGTTTATGATATAAACTTGATGTCTGGAAAGCGTAGCAGTTGTGTACTTTGCTTCTCACCAGTGCATTCCGGATTTGAATTCTGGTTAGTAATTTGTCTGTTCAGACACATGTTTTTCTTTGGATACTCAAGTTTCTTCCTACAGAAATGATGACAAACTCCACCAACTGAGCCATGGACAGTAATGATATAAGAGTTGTGAGAACTTGTTTTGTAATCACTGTAAATTAGATAAAGTCTAAATCGGGATTAAGCAGTGTTGCATGGGTGTTAAGCACTTTCAGCAATAGCTCTTTTACTGTTTTAAAAAATTGATACCACTACTGCCGTAGGTCTCTATTTTTCACACAGTGTAATGTGTGTTTCAGAAACAGAAGAACCAGGAGCTTCAGAAGATCATGGGTGAGCTGACAGTTCAGGACAGTGCCCAAGGTGGAGGGGATGACCTGCTGGACCTAATGGACAGTGCATGATAAGGGATGGAGCATGTGGCTGTAACACTATGCTGCCATTGAGGTCTGTGGAGATATTAGGTGTTCAAGGCAGATGGACGCCTGCAACATTGAAACAGTATCGAATTATTTCAACCATTTTTTGAAATAAAACCATTATATTCTGCGGAATGGTGATTGTATATGTCCTTTATGTGATGAAAAAAAATGCAGGCAGGACCTACCTGTGACATAGATGAATCAAAGGTTTCCTAATATTTTTGTTTAATAATGACAAGGGAGGATTATGCATTTTTTTAGCATGAACACAAGCAAACATTCCTAGCAATTTCCAGTTTTTTTTTTGTTGTTTTTTTCTTTACGAGACAAAATGTGTACGAGATTAATTATTTGAACTCACAATGATTCTGTTTGAAAATGTGTTAAAGTAAGCAAAAATGTGAAGGTATAAACACTTGCAATTATTAGCATAATATATAGAACATTTAAAATTGATCATACTAGATAACTATAAAAAAACACACCAAAAAACATTGTACCATCATTCTGCTATCACCAAGAGTCTTTTTTTTTCTGGATATTTTTCCAGGAGATTAAGAAGTTATTTAAAAAAATCTGAGTTTTCTTTTTTTTCTTATGGAAATATTTTGTATAAAATATAATGCATATCAATATTGTTTTTTGAAAATCTGTCCATGTGTCCGTCCATTATTTTGTATTTATTATTATTATACGTGTAGGTGTATGGAAATCTTTATCTATTGATATGTACACTGTGTAATTGTAATATTGAGCTGTTTTGTTTTTGTTGACAAGATTATGTATATACAAATTTTATTAACTTTGTACATTTATTTAAAATATGAAAGCTTTATATGTCTGTACAAAAAAAACTGACTTTGCTTTACAATTTTTCCTTAATATGATTTATTTTTTTACTGATTTATATTCTAAACAGTTAATATAAACTGTCTTGTTTATGCTATATTTACATATAAATTAATATACTCATAGAAAATCAAAATAAAAATTCCTTTAACAAATTAGATTATTAATGATCAAAATAGAGGGTGTCACAATTCTAAGAGTAATCATTGTAAAATTCACATGCTGTGTTACGAGATGTTTCGTCTTGTGCCCGCTAGTAAAAGAATAGTATTTATAGTTAATGAAATGCGCTGTCTCCTGTCTGCAGGGCTTCGTACCACTCTTATTTTGATCATGATCTCAAGATTTGAATGATATTTTTGCTATAACATTGGTTTCTTTTGCTTAGGCTAAAAAAAAAAGTTCCATTTCTGGTCTCAAGCAAATAAAAAAGAGAGTCGGTAGGTTGGGAATTTATTTTTTTTATTTTTTTTTTACATGAAACAAAAGGTAAAAAAAAGGAAATATTTTTTTTAAAGGTGGAAAGGTAAAAACAACTTGAGGGTTGGTCATTAAAAAAAGAGGGTTGGTCTGGCAACCAGAAACAGAACTTTTTTTTTGGCCTTACTGTTGCTAAATATGTAAAATATTGGTCTCAAATTCAGGAGTTTTGTGAAACAAACCAGGTATACTAACTCAAAAATGAAAAGATACACTTCATCTGTTCATAGTATATAAAACCAGATGTAAACAAGTTTAATGAGAAGTTTCAAAATATTAATTTTTTGTTGCTGTTACTGATGTGTAGCCAACAATATAAACATTTTAGACAGTGAAGACGACGTTCCTTTATATACATAGATTATGAATTCCAATATTAGGAATGGGTGCAATAGACCACGGGTAATTATATACATGTACCCACATGATGTATGGATCATTGTGTGTGTACAGTGCAGATCCTTTATGAAAATGTCTTGGGTTCCAAATGTAGATACTGAGACACAGAGTTACTCACAGGCTATGGAAACCATACCATTTTGCTGGCCTTTGCTGGTGTATGCCATTTTTGTACCAATACAGTGGGACCTGTATGGTAACTGCTATCAGATTAGAGATTGTGATGGATGGCTTAATAATAGACTTACTCCGGAATAACAAACACAGTGGATTTTCCTAGTTCCATATAGGTACAAACACGTTTTATATGTAGAATTACTGATGTGCTGCATGCTTTTCAGCAACATTGCATGAACACCTTGTATGTACCTACATGGACAAACCCATTCATCCCGTGTTCTGGATATCATCAATTGATCTGCACTGTGAGTGATGTGTAATTTTTATATTTTTTTTCAGTGTTGTCTCATCTGAACAGATTTTGTATGTGGTCCATTCTAATTCTTTAGCAACCTACATTGGGTATCAGACATGTATGGGCTAGATATTGGAAGCTGTGTTCAGACACAGTTTGAATCTGGGTGTAAGATTTGAAAGACTTGTTAGAGCTGTGTTTTTCAAAAAATCTTTCATGGCACTTAAGATAAAATATTTGTAGTGGTTAATGTTGGTGACTGTTAGGTGGTATGATGAAATACATGTACATTGTGTATCTAGTCATCTTCAAAAAAGCATAATCATTTCCTCACAATTAGTGATGCACTTTTCGTGATATCAAACAAAATTTCATGAACTTTAGATTTTCCCCAATATTTGGAAATACTGTATATTTGAAAAAGAATCATTAGGGCCTACATGCAGAGCACAATTTTCTTTCATTCAAAATGCCTGCTTACATATATGAAACTATTTTGTTTAAGTGACCTGGGGACCTTCATATTTACATTCTTTTCAATTTGTATTCTATTGAAAGTACTACTTTTTATGTTTTATTTACCCTGTATTAGAAACGAGTTCAAATATTTAACGTTAAATGCTTTAGTGTAGACACATTTTAATGCTGTACCTGGTGTCCAAACCTGATTATGTCATTATATTGGACCAAATTGTTCTAAACTTGCAGATTTTGGAGTCAAGGTTTATTATAGTGTTATGTTTGCATTCACATTTTAATGGAGTGCATAGCAGTGATTGTGTTTTCATACTTAACTGGTACACTTATATTAAATTTTTGAAAAAGATTTGTGTGTGTGTGTGACATTTATTTTGTGATTGTTTTTTGTTGTCCTTTGACAGGAAAATGATAAAAAATGAAAAGCAAAAAGTTGTTCACTCTTTTCTCCTTTCCATACCAGCAACATTGGAAAGTGCTATGTTTATCTTCACAAATGTTTCAGTTCATTTACCTTATAAATGAGAATCAGGAAGATGCTTATTTGAAAGTTTTAGGATGAAAGTAAGGAGGTCAGGAGGAGCGAACAGTATAATTTCAGAAGACAATCTTATCAAATTACTAGCACCCAGCCACTGTTTTGAGCAGCTTGTTACAAATATTCGATAGAAATGAAAATAGTTTTTTTTTCTCTCCTTCATTAATGTTAGTGAAATCTTTGTTTCCAGACTGTGACAAATTAATTCGACAAGAGTAGGTCACATCGCACGGGAAAACGCTTTTTGATGAACACCCATTTTAAAGAAATCAGTTAAAGATAGAATATGGTATCCCGCAAAGCAGAAGCTTAATGTGGTGCCAAGTGACATGTTCAGGGGTTTCCTTAAGGATTTTACTATCACTTGTCCAGGGGGCAAGTCACTTTGAATTTCTAGTTGACCCCAATGAATAACAGGTTGCCGATATTGAAGTTGGTATTATGTTAATTCAATACTGTTTTGATTATATAAACAAAATATGTGTAATATTAAGATGACTTAAAGTTAATATGTATCAAACACTCTGTGCAAGCAACTTATTCCTGAAAGCCACCCCCCCCCCCCAAAAAAAAACAACAACAACAAGGATTTCATTTATTAAAATAACCTTGCCCCCTGGGCTATCTTCTTTAAAAAATCACTTGCCCGCAGTGATTTTAACACGGCACGGGCAAGCGGGCTACCACTTAAGAAAACCCCTGATGTTCTGCATTATGGCATGTTCACAAGTTCCCAGTGGTGAATTTGTTTTATTAAATTTTTCAGCATGTGAAGTTAGCATGTATGCAAAGAGTGAATGTGGTCAGTCATGGAAAAAAAAAATAAAATAATAAAAGTATAGGTTCAATACTGTTTGTGACGCTATTGCCTATGATAAATAAACCACACATTATTTTTACCATCCAAGAATGTTGCACTGGGTGACCAGGTGTCTGTAGATGCCTACTGATAGCATTAACATGCATAGTTGAAAAATTAAATTCTTAGTCAATTACCATCTGTGACCAAGCTGTTAAAAATCAGTGTGTTACAGAAAGTAATTTTAACACCTGAAAGTAGCTAATCCAGGGGTTTACTTAAGGATATGACTTTCACTTGTCCAGGGGTCAAGTTACTTTGAACATCTACTAGCCCCAAGTGAAAACAGGTTGCCCGATCTTTTAGCTGGTGTTTGTTAATGTTTAAAACTAAACGTGTAATATTAAGGTGAATTTTAGTTAATATGTATCAAACACAGTTTGCAAGCATTTCACCCTTAATATACTGCAGAAAATAAAACAAAAAAAACAACGAAATGCCTGCCTGGGCTATCTTCTTTGAAAAATCACTTGCCCGCAGTGATTTTAACCCAGCACGGGCAAGCGGGCGTCCACTTAAGAAAACCCCTGTGATCTTGATTCTATTTTGGCATTTTGCTAAAGAAAAATTACTAAATCCTAAACTGCATTACTGAATTTGGTAGTTATGGAGTCTGGCCTAAGGGGATCATATTCAATCAATATGCTTTCAATGTAGATTGGGATATAATAGTTTACAATGCATTTCTTACGACATTTATTAAAATATATATTTTTTTTTAAAAATATATAAAAATTATTATATTTTTAAATTTCATATGGCAAAGGAATGAGAATGATAAAATATGTAAATAAAATGATCCTTCTAAGTCCTAAGGATTATTTTAATTTACATTTGTATCAAAGATTAATTAGAAACAGTATTTAACAAACTCTGAATAACACAGATTAAATATGAAGAAGGCACAGCTGGAAACTCTAATATTTAATATCAAATTAGTCACTCTTTTCTTTCTTTTTTTTAACTGCAAGGTTGACATATTCATTCTGTGCTTCTCAATCTCCTCTGATGGATTTAGAGATTTAGTGGATGAATTGGGAGCCTCAAAGTTTCTCCGATTTATAACTAATCCACCAAGCATCATTGCCATAAGCTTCACAATACTAACCAAACACAGGCACAAAATTATATATCCCTATATTATTGCTCAATTTTTATTAATACTTCTACTCAATTACAAACATTCTTTTTTTCCCCTGAAATCCTTGCAAAGCATCTGTGACAGCTGCCTTATAATCCTTAAGTTTAAACATATCACATGGTGGTGCAATTAATTTTCCTGTTTGTATCATGTCACATATTTCCTCAAACATAATTTCTTTTTCTGGATTGTTTTCATTTTCAATATTCCATTGTGAATTCCAAAAGCCTTTAACTTCAACTTCCTTGAAAATAAATACTCCTGTTGGCACTACTACTGGTTGTTTTGACATGCCTCCATATGTAATCATCACCCCTTTTTGTCCTAAATGTCTTAGTAGTTCTGTTGAACTTTTACCACCAACGCCATTCAGTGCAAGTTTTGGGGGTTCACCAACTGATTTGACAAGTTTTTTCATTTCTGGCTTCCTACAGAACTCTTCTGTCACAACTTCATTTGCTCCCATATTTTTCAACTGTTCTACCAATTCATCGAGATTTTCTCTATTTCTGACAATGTTAATGGTTTTCAAGCCCCATGCCTTTGCTATCTGTATAACACTCTGGCCAACAGCACTGTTAGCTGAGTTCTGAATGACAGTGTCACCAGGCTTTAAATTACCAAAATCTTTTAACATTCGATATGCTGTGCAAGGATTCACTGCAATTGTTGCTGCACAAACAACTGGAATGTCATTACGAATTTTCCTAAATGCACGTTCATGGTCCACTGCATGTGTCCTCCATGTTCCAAAACCTGCCTGTGCTGGGATAACCCAGTCACCTACTTTGACAGTTTTGACATTTGGACCAGTATCTACAACTTCACCAACACCCTCATTTCCAACAACTGCTGGCAGTTTCGGTTTAAAAAAATATGTTCCTTCAATCACGTTTATATCTGATGGATTTACAGGCGACATCATCATCTTCACGAGAACTTCTTCACCAGCAAGTTTCCCCTTTTCAATTATTGACTCTCTGCCATACAGAACCTTGACTGGTTCCCCATGCTCCTTGAATTCGACTGAAAAGACACTTAAGTGTCTAGAGAAATATTTCGACAAGCTGGCAAAATTCCTGGAGTTTTTCCTAAGCAGAATTGAAGCTGCTGAGTACAATGTACAAAATTTGGTCATGTTGACAGACATCATGATATGTGGAGGGCGATAACAACAAAGTAAGCCGAAGACCATTTTTTCAATGTTAGAGAGGCGCTCCTTCAATAATTAAAACTTGGAAGTAAGCAAGCGCTTGAATGATTTATCAGGCATGCGCACTTAGCTTAGCAACGACAGCAACAGCAATGGCGGAATATTGAATCAAAACACTAGTTTCTTTGGTTTATTCAATCAGAGGTAACGAACATTATGTCAAAAGCAGGTAAAAGAGGGAAAAGTGCACAGGGCGGAGGTGGTGCGAAGTGGGAGCAGGCTTTGCTGTCCGCCACATTTGAGGAGGTGGGTTGGACTGCACACGGATGTTAATGACTTGGTCTCGACTCGAGACTCTTCACTTAAAAAAAATAAAAAGTTGTTACCAAACAGTACAGTTACTTAAATATCAGTAGATTCAGCCCAATTGAATGCATTCACTAGTGTTCAACGTGACATTTCAGACAATATGCTACAAATGTTTTGCTCATATAAACATTTAAATTAATATCTTAGATCCTGCTCAATGCTCCTATCAGTATTTTACCTTAGGGGGTGGATGTTGAGCATTCACGGGACTTTTGACAGAAGATTGTTTCCGACAGACCAGAATTTGAAGGACAGAATTTTATGTCTCTGCAATTGTCTTGGATTATGGCTACTATTTATTGTTTTTAATCTTACATAATAACTAATTGTTAAATTTTAACAGATCATGGGACATGGGCGATTTATGTCGATTTAAAGGGGGGTGGAAGCAGCATATGCCCACCCCTACCCCCATTAGGATTAACCAAGTTGTGTTTTTTTTTAATGTGGTTATCCACAAATTAATATAGTAACTTGATATGTGAGCATCAAAATATTCATAATTTTCCACCCCCTCCCTCTCCCCTCACCAACTCCAAATCGTGTATCTGCACCTGTAGAATGTAAAGTTAGGATTAATTTTCATGCAATGTGCAGTTTATACACCACATATAAAGGGGAAAATGTACATGTTTTGCTGAAACCACAGGTAAATGGGATACTTGGACTTGCTTTCAATTTTTGTGATCTTCTAAAATTATCATATACCTCAAGTAACAAAACGGTTAGCAAATTTTTAAATAGCAACACTGATATGCATAATGCAAAGTGTAGTAAAGGTTAAGTTCAAAGTTTGGAAATTGCTAAATCTTTTGGGGATTTCAAGGCAGATTTTCTCATTTATCCTTCCTTCCCTATGTCTGTAGACACTCTGCAAAATATTATTTTTTCAGCATTCAGACTCCCATAGCAAAAGAAAATAATAGCTGAGTTGGTAGAGGAAAGTTGAGCAAGTTTCAAGATGGTTCTGTCTGCAATTTATATTATCAAAAGGGAATGACTTCTGATTAGTTTAAGGTGGTAAAGACTCTTTACGTATCTTATGGGTAGAGTTTACAGTTTGAAGGATCTGGTCCACAGGATTGAGGGTCCATCAGGCTCAATAACTTCAAAAATTAGGAGTTTCGTTTAAGATCTAGTGGTTTATGGCTCTTGGACTACCACTTACCTCTCAGACTGTAGAAACAACTTCTACAGCCATTCAGGTGGTGCTTTACATATAATCAGGACACATATCTAAACAAAATTTTTATTTGGTTTTGCATTAGCTCATTTCTTGTAACTTACTGCACAGTAAATCTATGCCTCAAAGTGGTTAAGTGGCATCCCACCCAAAAAGGGGGAAAAACACCTAAACAAAGAGAGACTAAGTATTAATTCAATTAGATTTCATTTGATTTTTATTTTTCTAATTAGCCTAATGTGAAAACTTATTTTGAATGCTTATAAAATTATATGCTGATTCGAAATTGAATATCCTGACCTATTTCAATATGTTCAATTCTTGGATGCTTTTTTTTCCCAGGAAAAATGGAAGCCAAATATTACTTTTGTTGTGGGAAAGAAGGCAGATGACTATACATGGATCAATATCCTTGGACAGGCTATAACAGCTGGATCTAGAAGACTCTTCTCTACTTTTTCAAAACAAGAACTGTTTGAAGAGGTCAGCACTCTTGTTTAGTTTATTGGATTTGACTGTGAAATCTATTTTATCCTTACAATGCTGTGGCACTCAGGACTGCCTTTGTGACAAGTGCAAACCAAGATCAGACTGCACAGATAGTCTATACTGTTCGTTATTCAGTCAATGAATTCTTGGCAAGCACTTCTATAAAAAAAAAACATACGGTACAGTCCAAAATGGAGAAAGGATAAGTCCAAATAAGAAATTTAGCATAGTAAGGGTTTAAGGGAATTTGTTAGTATAGTTCACAAATTATTTGCAGTTGATCATGGAATTAAAGAAAAATAAAACAATAAAATAAGTTTGGTAATTAGTACAAAGTTTTCATCATCTGTGAACGAACTTAGACACTCTGGGATATGTAATTGAGAAATTAATCTTTTTCATTTCTATAATAATCATTTTGGACTTACCACAATATTTCTTTATGTTAAATAAGTTAATTTGTTTTCAAATGCTTTTAACTGCATCTTGTTTGAATTAATGTTTTCTTTTAAAGCCTTTTTTATGAAGTAAACCATAAACACTAATTGGTAAAAAAAAAATCACTTGTTTAGAGTAAAGGGCCAGATCCTTTTGGTTTATGGTACATTGTTTTTCTTGTTTTACTATTAAGTCTATTAATTAATTTAGAATTAGAATGAATGTATTGATGACTTAAAATCAGTATGATCTAAATAGAACAAACTCTTCAGGTGAAAGAGCTTGGTAATCCCAAAGGAAAGAAGCCGAAGGAGACACCACAGCACTATGAAGTGTGTGAACCATGTAAAAACCACCTGGATCTTGGTGATGATATCCCACTGCATCTGTTGTCACGACTGCTCAAGTTCAAACTTTTGTCCATTAAGGCTAATGATTTGAAGAGAAGAGAAAATGAGAAAAAAGTATGTAGCATAGTCTGTAGCTATTTAAGTATGATATTCTCCCTATTTTCTGCATATGATATCTTGTGAAAAAATAATGTTAAAGTTGCTACTCTTGGTACAAGCATTTATAATAGTCAAGGAGTTTCTCTGGAGACTTGTTTAGCATGTTATTTTGATGAATATTGTGAATAAACATTAGTTATGATCCATGATGGTTATGTTATTGTTGAATCAACAAGAGCTTGGCTTGTTGATATAGAAACATTTAACTGATGTTTTATTACACATGTACAATAATTTGAATGGTAACTGTACTTATCATAATTACTTTATTACTTTCTGTGTACTTGGAAGCTCTTGAACCATTATTATATGTGTCTTCTCACATTCTGGCCATTTGTGAAAATCATGTAAAATGTATTGGCCATAGGAACATTAGCAGTCCAATAGCTCAGGCAGTAGAGCTGTATTGAAGGCAAGGGGTGCCAGGTTGAGACACATTTTTTCACCATTAAATTATGGATTAACTATTAACTTTAACAATTTGTATTAATAAAGGTTTCCATAATTTTGATTTTAATTTCAGCTTGCTTTAGAGAAGGAAAAGGCCAAGGCAAAAGCTGCAGAGAAGGCAGCTGGTGGGGGAGGTGGTGGAAAAGAGAGAGCCAAGTCACCTGGGAAAGGAAAGGGTGGGGGCAAGAAGACCCCAGAACCACAGCAGGCTAAAGAGGGGAGCAAGATGAAAAAACGTGGAGAGGAAGATCCTGAAGGGAAATACATAGGTATTGAAAGAAAATCATTATTTCCTGTTTTTGTTTATATTTTTCAAACATATTTGATTTAAACTGTTTAAGTTTATTTTGGATTGGGCACTCAGTTAGAAGAGCATGTTTTCATAAAGATGAAATAACAATTGAGATAAAAGGAAATGAAGTTGAATAATAAACTACATGTACTCATAATTTGCTAAGGATCACTTTACTGTTTAAACATTGCATATCGGAACACTCAAATGATTTAATACAATAACTGAAAAAGTTACTTTTGAAACTTAATGTCCAAATAAACCAACTAAAAGCTATCATTGATTTTGATTCAAAATAGTCTAGAACAAGTCTATTAAATACACAAGTAAATTGTAAATCAGTAATGTACAAATAAATTGAATCTTTTCACTGAACCTTTGCAAATTTGAGTACCGGTAGTATATTTTAACTCATATTGACTAATTTTAAAGAAAAAGTAATTGTATTAAAATGCTAGATTTGAAAGTACTCAGAAAACTCGATATTGAAGCAGTCCTGCTTCCAGGTATGAGTAAGTTTTAAGATGATTGGATACATGCTTAACAAGTTTTTTATACATCATTGCCATATATAGTTTACTGAGATGACTGTAATCAGACTGTTCAGTGGATGATGATGATAATGATGATGATGATGATGATATATTTCACAGATGATGAGCCAGATGATGGTGTTGACCACTACATCATCATACATGGATTTCACTCTCCCACTTGTTTGGTCTCCTTGCTGAGCTTGGGATCAACGTTGCCTCCATCATCTGCATCAATACCCAGGATTACTCACGTTTCCTTGCCAACAAGTCAGATGAACAGCCTCTGGAGAAAGATGAGAGGACTTTAGGTATTGCATACACCAACAATCCCATTCATTAGAAATAAGATTTTTGATAAACATGCCTTATTTCTTTATTCTAAAAAACTCAAATAAATAGAATTGAACATATTTGAACAAATCCAAAGAGAATTTACCAGTCTAGGGTTTGCAGGCTTGTGCTAATTTCTAACACTGCAAATCACCAGGGCTGGTACACAAGGTCAATCTGTACAGGTCTCCTTCACTGTCAGCCATCTTAGCTATGTTCCATGTCGATATATTTGCAATTTGGACCATTTATTGTGAGTTGTTTTTTTTTGTGTTTTTTTCAGTGGATAGGTAGACGGGATTTTTTTTTTCATGTCAAAAAAATCAGCATGATCAAATAAATCACTGTTGACTAACACATCCCATCTAATTCTGCATTAAAGTATGGGATGGGCATAGATACATTTGCAGGTTTTGACCACTTTTTATGGTTTACTGAAACATATTAGGAACTATATGTTATTTGCACAAGGTGTTAGCATAAGTTGAAAAGTCAATTTTCCTGGACAGAGGAGACAATTGCGTAACAGCCCTGTTTGATGGTCCATGTTGTGTGACTACTTTCTGAAAATCTCTTCACTGTACTGATCTTTGGTAACATTTAAATATATTCCCTTACAGAAAATCAACCAAAGTGTTTATTTAATTGGTAATTTCAGTCAGCATAATGTCAAGTATTGATGAGTGTTACATAATTTAGAATATCAGCAAACATACTGTAAAATAGAATTTAGCAGTTATGTCCTGTATTGTTTCCAGTTTAAGGTAATTAATTGAAGTAGTAGTATAATAAGCAAAGGTATAGGCACAAAAGATGATGCATAGGTGTGAAAGAGGTTGATAGTAATGCGGATGTTTGAAGAGTCTGATGGATTAGAAGTATGAGGGTGACCAAATAGTTTTCACTAATATTTCAAGCTGTGTTGTATATGTCTTATGGATTTTATATTATATGCATGTAATGTACAACACCATTGAATATGTATTTATCACAGAAATAGGCGTTTAACCAAATAAAACAGTTTATGTTTCAGTAATTAATGTGATAAGGATGTAAATAGTAAGAATGATGACTGGATTAAAGTGTTGTGGAAATGTATTATTTGGTGTGTGTAGAAGAAGGATTAAGAATGGGAGTGGTGCTAGTGAAAAAGATTGAGAAAGAGTTTAATGAAGTTTGGAGGTTAGTGGACAGAAAGAGTTAGATAAGAAAGATTATAGGGAAAGACAGGAAGTTTGAACAGACAGGAGTTGAGAGAGAGAGGGTATAAGAAGGAAAGACAGGAAGTTTGAACAGAAAGGAGTTGAAGAGAGAGTAAAGGAGGAAAGACAGGAATTAAAAATAAGAGGAGTTGTAGAGAAAGATTAGAAAGAAAGACAGGAGGTTAGAACGAAAGGAGATGAGAAAAGAGAGTAAAGGAGGAAAGACAGAAAGTTAGACAGGAGTTGAGAGAGAGAGAGAGAGAGAGAGAGGGTTAAGAAGGAAAGACAGGAAGTTAAAAAAAATGAGGAAGAAAGAGGAGTTGAAAGAAAATGAAAAAAGGGAGGAGAGGTTAAGATAGATAATGAATTTTGTTGATAAGAGATGCCGAGCAAGAAACTGAGAAAAGACTTGTGCAGAATTAGAATAACAATACAAAGGAGTGTGTGGCATGAGTTAATTCACTTGGCATTCACAAAGTTAAACACATGTATATGTAGATAATAGATATGGACAAAAAGGAGCCTGGTGACGATAGCAACCAAAACTGGTTGCCATATTCATAGGATTCAAAGTGGTGATTTTGATCTCTGCCTGAGCTGAAACATTTTCAGTATCTACCCTGGGGAAAAGTACTGGTCCAAACCAAGAATAGTTGAGAGGGATAAGTATAGACTTGTTTCCTTGTCTACATAAAATAAATAGATTATGGGGGAGGGGGGACTGATATATGCCTACAAGAACATGATATCAGTGTTTATCTTTTAGTAATGGGATAAACAAGATGGAAGACATATTTTATTTAATTTTCATGGCTGTAAAAAATATTGATATAAAAGGTATAAATGTTAGTTTTTGCATTTTTTTTCTTCTTAAACTATGTGCCAGAAAACAGAATGTTTCTCCATACAATCTCTCTCTGAGTGAGAAGTCATGTTTCTAATTGTTATTAGTCCTGTACCAGTGTTTAAACCTGAGGGGACTATAGGTTTTCCCTTCAACTGTCTGTACATCTGGATGTCTGGAAATCTGGATCCCGTCAGTTTTTTCGCCGGGGAAGAAACTGACTGGGGAAAAACTTGACTGTTACACTGCAATAACTTAAAAACGTTTAAGATAAAATTATGAAACTTTGTATATGAAAAGATGGCAGTATGGAGATTCTTATGTCACTGTTTTTATTTCTCGGTATGCACTGGTAGGGGACTCATGTGTTGCATGCAACACCAGCTACTTGTCATTTTCAGGCAATGCTTTCTAGGTTTATTAGAATGTTCTTGATAGCATCTTATGATGTATAATGTCATTTGTTAGAATCATATTCAATACTTGGGAGCTTCATTATTTTTTGGGCATAGGATGTATTTTTGTGACAAAAAATAATATTATGTACATAATGCAATAATTCACTTAAAAATAAAAGCTTTCATGAAGTGCTTTTGCATGTTCTGACAATCTGAGTTTGTGTTTTGATAGGTATGTTCATGTGTATGTAAAATCTTGTTCTAATACTGTTTTAGCTTCTAATAAAAAGAATGCTGCAAAAAGTAAGGGTTAGTTCATTTCTGTTTCATTTTGCTGTAGCATTGGCAGTTCTGTTTATTTATTTTAAGATATTTTTATCATTTTTGGTATACATATATATTTGTTTTGCTAGTTAAATTTTCTACGGATTAGTGCCAGAATTATGATTTATAGTTACTAACTCAATGATTTTCATTTGTTGGTTTTCATACCTCATATATGTGAAAGCTTGTCTGGAGGTTTTGTAAATGTGCTGTGAATTAACAGTGATTGACTTGAAAACCAAATTGATTTAAATGTACCCTGACGAGCTTCCTTTAAGGTAAAAACCCTGTAATGGTAACGTCTGGACCATTTAACCTCTACCAAGATAACCAAGGTACCCCAGTGAAACATTAGGAAACGTTGTTTATCTCTGTGAAAGAAGTTATCCCTTGTAATCAAATGTTCCTTTAGACATAGACTGAAGGTGTAATATATAGGGAATATCATCTTGCAGTAACTTTTTGTGGCTTTGGTCTCATGAGATGTCAATTTTTCCTACGCTGCTTGTAGCAAAATACATAGCCATGAAAAGCTACTGCAACATATTTCCCTTTTATCATAAACCTATAAATATTCAAGACACAAGAAGTCAATTTACACAGGTTTAAATGAGTTAATCAAGTTTTCTCAAGAAAGTGATGTCATGAAAGTTGAAAGTGACGTCATGCTACCACCGTATTTGTCACTAACATAATACGGAATTATAATCTGAGTTGTATTTGCCCCTCATGTTTTGCATGTATTTGAGCCAGAAAATTTATAGGTATATAATAAAAAAAGTTACATCATTACTGGGAAAAAAAAGCAACTTTTTCTCTCCATGTAAAATTGAGTGAAATAGCAAGTCCTGCATGCCCATCTAAGAGCTATTTATAATCATGGATATTATTTGATTATTTTAATTCAACCAAACAACATTATTGCATAATAGAAATTATCATTAACACTTTACAATATACCAATTAACAGAAAAATTTGTACCTCACATAACCTGTGCAATATCTTTTCTTGAATAATGCATATGCTTATTTTCTCCTTAAACTTGGCTTATATGAGTTAGTTTATAAAATATCGTCAACTAAATCTCCAGATTTGCTTTAACAAATGTGATATCATATACTGGTAGCCTTTGACATATATTTAAGACACAAATATAAGCAAAAACTATTCCATATGTTTGTATCATTACTTATCATTAATTTCAGACTTTATTAATTTAATTCTGAAAAACATATATTGATAACATGCATATACTGAATGTATTCTTGTAAAAATATTTACAAATATATACAGATAGTCAGTGCACGATAAAATGAAACACCTTATCTACCTTTTGGTCAAAACTAATTTGGAATAACCCACCCTTTCCATTTCTTTTCCATTTTTATTTTCATAATTATCTAGTTATTTTATATTACCCTTTTATTTTATTTTAAAGGGCTAGATACCAAAGATAACAAATTAAAACTTTCATTTCTTTTATAAAATGTAGAATGTTTTAACTATCATACTGTTCGTTAAAATTTTATGCCATTCTGCAAAATAACTGGAAGGTTAGAGCCTGAGGCATTCAGATTCTTACCCAGGCTCTGTCTCCCAAGCCCCTCAATAATCCCTGTATTCATGACTAGATATCTTTTTATACTCATGAATGGTTGATGGGATTTTTTTTCATCATTTTAATATAAGACAGATATAGAACAATTCATTCTATAATACAGTAGATAATATGAAATATTGGAAACACTAAAAGAAACAAATTTTCAGTCAGAACTGATTTTGTGCTGTTACCACCTCATGTCTGGTGAGTAGGAAACAGTATAAAACTTGACCAGCCTGCAAGTTATTTGCAAGTTGATCTGGTTTCATCAGGGTTGAAAAAATGTCATGTTTAAGACATATACATGTACATGTATATCTTTTGATATTTATTTAAAATTGGATATACTTAATTTTATTTCATTACTCAGGGTCTCTCTTTATAGACCCTGTGCTACTAGACTTAAATGCTTATATTTGATAGTAAAAAATATCATTGCATTATTTGTATGTTTTGAGGTCACGTAAGTGCCATGCCATTGGTTTTACAAATAATGCTTTCTATGATTGCCATTGCCAAACTATTGTCACTGTTGTTTTGATAAGAGGGCTCAAAATAACTTTGAAAACTTTTTTTCCCCTGTTACAGTTTGGCTTCAGATTACATTATCAAAGGAACAAAGGGTTATGTTTTTATCATGCTTCCATTTACCATAACTTTACTCTAATCATTAATTGTGTATTTATTTTGCAGCTCAGTATTTTGTTATATATTCTGTTATATACATTCATATTTTATTGATACCTTGTACTAAAGTTTTTGAAAAAATATGAAAAAAGAAATCTAGGAAAACTTATAGTCTGAACTCTTTATGTGATAAAATTAAAGTTAAATTCAAAGGAAATTTAGAAAGAAACATTTTATCAGCTGTATGCTATGCTTTTATATTTGTAATATTTCTTATCATCAATCAAACCATATTTTATATCTAGACAAGCACATTTGGTATATTTGGGAAATAATAATTTTAAGAAGATAGATAAAAAACATAATTATGCATGCATTAAACATTATTTTCAATATTATTGATATGTGTAAGAATTTCGTTTGGTGATGGATTTACAGGAGATCCATAAATTCTGTCATGTAAAATAAACATGTCACTTTTTTGATGTATGTTAATGCTGTCTTTGATTTATTGATAATTGAACAGTATGTGCCAGATAATTGATATGAAAAATAGATTTAATTATGCTGTTGTGTCTGTGCTTTTCACTGTTGCTGAATTTTGCTAAAGTTAAATATGTTTAGAGTCTGGAAATACATATATGTTGTGTAATGAGCTGGAAAGAATGTAAATCATTATTTTGACAAAAGTAAATATGATAGGAAAAACAATTGTAGTACAGAGTAAGGAAGTAATAATATAGTGTCAATTTCATTACTACGCACTTCTTAATGATATAAATACCGATTGAAAATGGTTCTTATCATGGACCCTTAGTCATTAACCTTACCATGCTAAATTTCTTAAATGGACTTGTCCTTTCTTCATTTTGGACTGTACTATTAATTGTTTATGGGGGTGCTTGCTGTAAATTTATTCACCAACTAGTGAACAGTGCAGGCCATCAGACTGCACATATGTGCAGGCTGATCTTGGTCTGCTCTGGTTGCAAAAAAGCAGTCACATGTGCCTATAACATTGTAAGGGTTAACTTAATGCTATTGTTGGCATGGTCCAGTCCATTATGGTTATTAGGTTTCGATCTCTAAAACAGTGTTATAATGGATCTGCTCTGTAATTCAAAGGTTTTTTGCAAAAACTATTGTTACTACATAAAAACAAAGAAGCAATTACAGTATAATTGCACCAAACCCTTTGTTTTGCTTTAATACAGAATGTTATTTAATAGTAAAGATATAAAGTATTTGATTATGAAATTTAATGAATGTAAATTTATATAGTGTTAATTTTACGTGACATAATTGTCTTGCAATACCTGTAGTTTAAAAATATGTCATTTTGTCATAAAATACCAACAAAAAGTCCAATGTATCTCTGCCTGTTTCTAGCTCTGGAAGAAAATGCCAAGGAGGAGAAAGAGGCATTACAGAAGGAACTAAAGAGTTTCTGGCGGGACATGCCAATCATCTTGCAGAAGCAGGCCCGTCTCCATGATATAGCCCGTAAAGACTATGAGGTCAAGAGCCTCCTGATCCCAGACAACATGGAGGATGTTGAGCAAAAGGTACAACTTGTCTATCTATATACAACAGTTGAATGTTAAGATAGATTCAGAATATCTTGTTCTGGTGGTGTAATGGTCAAATCTTCTAATTGGTAATCATGAGGTCAAAGGGTTGTTCCCAACTATGACATACCGAAGTTGCAAAAAATGGAACATGTATATTCCTCTTTAATCTTGATGTCCAGGACATAAGGATAGTTTCTGTTAAGGACTGCCTGGCCTAGTGTTTGAATAATAATACTAGGTGTGGTATCATGTCATTTATCAAGTGTGACCGCAATAAAGCAGCATTATGTTTGTCTCATGTAGACGATGATATCAAGAAGACTGAAAAACTGTTGATAGGATGTTAAACCCAAATAAACAATTAAACAATATTTAGAGTGCATAGTCCAATATTGCAATACTGCATGGTTTGGGTCATATGTATGGGACAACAGCACACAATAATGACTATACCTGTATATGTACATTGAATTCCTTATGATGAAGAAAGAACAGTTATTTAATTCTATTATTTATTTTCTATTCTAATTTGAGGGAAATTCCAATAAACTGAGACCCAACAAAGATGCCATATAAAGTAGAGATGTATGAAATTCATGTTGCTGTTGGTTGCTTCAGACCCAGTTTGGTGTGAGCCTGTTTGAAGACATTGCCTGCTTGGTGTATGACCTACTGGATGCCAAGCGCCAGTGGAGCAACTACCTGGACAATCTGAAGCTGATCAATGTTCCAGTGTATGGCCTGCCAACCTCCACAGCGCCCCCTGGTCAAGGTAATTTGTCATCCTGATGCTGCTGCTGATGATGATCATCATCTTTATGAAAATCTGTGATTCTTTTACATGACACAAGTGACAACTATAGTATTTTCAAGAACATCCCGGTATTCACTCTGAACAAAGCATGCAGTTACAGATATTTATGCAAAAAGTGTTTCTATGCCTAGATATTGCAATTTCCTTTCAAGTTTCCAATATCCAATGAAGAAAAAAAAATCACTGTATATATATAAACAACCAAGGAGTTATTTTTGAAAGGCAGAATCTTTTGTTCAGTGGTAGAGTATATTGATTATGAATCCAGAGGTTATTGATTTGAACCTTTGTGGCCAAATATTTGATACAAAGTACTTGTCCAAACCAGCATAGCCTGAGCCAGACATAGCCAGAATTCATTCTGATGCTGCGTTTTTGTGCCAAGACCCGCTTAATATTCCATTGTCCCTTTGAAAAAATATATACGCTCCTCTGTGGCGCATCTTTCCAAGATACTGAGTGTACTAATGATATGTTTATGTACCGTAACTCTGTGCATGCAGGAAGTTATTTCTATAAATTCTCTACACATTTAATAGATTTGTAAATTCGATCAGTTTGCGATATTTATTTAGGTACGCTTTCATTGGTCAGCTGTTTGCTTCACATCACACAAATGACAAATGCAAAATGTCAAAACATAAGCAGACGCATATAGCCGATTTCTTGGAAAAAAATCGAAGAATATTGAAAATAATGAACAACCAAGCCCAGATCCATGCGTCCCTGAGATTTTAACTTCCCATGTATCCCAAATAGATCGCCCAAGCGTAAACGATAGAATTTGTTGATATAAATGAAATAAGTGCTGCTGTCTAGTCTAGCTTTTTTAGAACAGGACAAAGCATTGAAAAATATCATAAGCAATAGTATGACCCAATCTATAGATCGCCCAAGCGTAATCCCGACAGAATTTGTTGATATAAATGAAATAAGTGCTGCTGTCTAGTCTAGCTTTTTTAGAACAGGACAAAGCATTGAAAAATGTCATAAGCAATAGTATGACCCAATCTAAATACAGGTGGCTCCTTTTCAGAGATGGCATGGGCCACTGGCCCCTTCTGTGGCAATCCTTGAATGATCTCTGCATAGCATAGGTGGTTAGACCTTGTTTTCCAACTGACGCAGAATGAATAAGTTGCAACTGATACTAGATATTTTGTCACCAATGCATGGGATTCACTTGACTAGTAATATTTGCAGATGGTGATAAATCTGGCCCAGTTTCCGGAGCTCCAACACCCGCGGGCCAGCCTGTGGGCAGTGTCCCATCCCTCAACCTTGGGGAACAGATAGAGACCCCGCAGGTGGACATGCGTTACTACAATGACCTGATGAACTGCATTCCCCAGGAGAGTGCAAGTGTGCCCCTCATCATGCATTGCATGCTAGATCAGGTAATCAGCTTTGTCCCCTGTCTGTGTAATGGCTTTCATAACATACACTGTCTTTATCATAATTGTCTTTTCATGAAAAATCTTGAACAGTGTATTTATCATTAAGTTCAGATAATTGAATTATCTGCATATATCACAGTTTTTTGGAGAAAAAAAAAAATTGAGTTGATTGATGTAGCATACACCAAAAAAGTTCGTACTTTTTAGTTCTTATTGAGTGTTATTAAAATAGTTGTAAATACATGTTTCCAATTGTATTTTATTACATTAATGATAAAAATGTATAGAAAACTGGGAGATTTTTTAAAGATGTAAATGAACATATTTGCAGGTGTTAGGCACCTTGTCTCATGCTATGCATACTTGTACCTGAAAAGGTATTAATCAGGTATGTAACTTTCAGATTGAGGCCACACAGGAGAACCGGGAACCACCCAGCGAGCAACAGCCACCCAAACGTTTAGATGGAGTCAACCCGGAGCTGGCCAACCACCTCAGTTCCCTTGCCTTCAAATTGGCCCTAACGGAAGAGGAACACAATGTATGGGCACATTATCCTATTAAACATTATTAAAAACCAGGGCTGTGTTCAGTTAACCATAACACTCGCAACTGTTATGGATTTGGTTCCCTGCTTACATTCTATATGCTGTGATACACAGGGAGGCAAATACCAACTTTAGGAACTTAAAAGTGTAACTGAATGCAAGACTGCCATGTGTTCAGTTATGGATAACACTAGCAACTGTTCACAGATGTCATTGAGTTGGTTCCCTGCTTACATTCTATATGCTGTGATACTACAGGGAGGCAAATACCAACTTTAGGACTTAAAAGGTAACTGAATGCAAGGCTGCCATGTGTTCAGTTATGATAACACTAGCAACTGTTCACAGATGTCATTGAGTTGGTTCCCTGCTTACATTCTATATGGCTGTGATACAACAGGGATGCAAATCTTAACGTTAGCGACTGTTACTGATAACTGATCACAGGAATGAGATGATTATTTTATCAGAGACTTGTATACAATGCATAGTTTTATATAAAATATTGTGTGTTCTTTTTCTCATTGTAAGGAAAACTTCAAAATATGATCGATAATAAATGATAAAAATTATAATGCTATATACCTACATGCTTTTTCTTAAATCTCTTCTACATAAGAGTATTGAATGTTCATTAGATTTTATGAGAAATATATTCCAATGCTATGACCACAAAAAGAAGAAAGAAAAAGAAGAAAAAAAAAGGAAGAAACAACAACAGATAAGCATGATGAAAGATAACATTTTTTTTTATTTGAAGATTGAACAAGGTATTTTTGAACAATAAGATACAATGCTCACTTTTTTTTCCACAGTCCCTGGCGGAGGTGCTCAACCTTCCAGAGCGACCCCCGGAAGAATACAAGCAGCCTCTGCTGATGAACTGCCATGACAGCATCACCCAGCGTACACACCACTTGAAGCCCATCTTCAACTTTGACCCAGAGAAGACAGAGCTGGCAATGCTGGGACGGCTTAAGGCTGGCACGCTACTACACTTCCCGCGCCCCTCATCCTCTGTGGCCAGAGAGCGGGCGGCACGGCTCCAGGAGCTCATACATTTCTGTGCCACAGATGGTCTTTCTCAATCAGGTAGGGTGGCACTAACATTTTTTTTTATTCCATTATCTCCAAATGACTGAAAAACTGTTGGTGGAACATTAAACCCAACAAACAAATGAAAAAAAAAAGCTAACTGATGTGTTATTAAGGCATCAAGCTTCAAGAAGATATGCAGTCACTTAGACTGACAACTCTTAATTCGTTTGTCATTCTTCTATCAAATTAGTTCATGAACTCCATATATATGCAGTGTTTATTAACATGTGCACTGTCCAATTATATTTTGTGATGCTTTCAATTTTATTCTTTAAGGTATTTTTGATGCAAAATATATAAATGTATATGTTACATCCCACAGAAATTGACCGTGCTTTCAAGCAGTTTGTGTTTGAATCGATGGACCTTGCATCGACTGACTCCAATGGGTTCATCATCACAAGGGATAGTGAAGGGTTGGAGCACTCGGCCATCCCCTGGGACGACCCCTACCCTTTCTTTAAGGGCATGATCCCCAAACACGAGAAGGAGTCAGTCCGGATGAGCCCGGTGTCAGAGGAGAGATCAGGTAGGTTTAGCCATAGAAAGGATATAAATCTAATCACCATCAATCCTTTGTTGATTAAAGGCTTACTTTGTTACCATCTTAGAGTAAATGTACTTCATTCCTTTTGATAATAATAATGGTTTATTCTATAATATGCATTTGCTCATCTACTTACTTAGAGTGTTTTGATTTTGTAGGGTTTTTTTTCTCCATATGTATATGTTGCTGTGTTTTCAATACCCTATGCCTTTGTAGATTTATTAAAGTTCCATAAAATTTTGTGATGGTCCTTGTTTCTTTTAAAATGGGACAATACAAGAAAAAAACCACAACAACAGATTGCACGTTTGTTCTTTGAAATATTTTGCATATTTTTTGTGTGAGTACTATATGATGATTGGTTTTAATTATATGCATGTAGTTGTAGTTATTAAATTGTTTTTGTTGTGTATTTACAACAATAGGAGCCAAACCTAAGAAAGGTACATATGTAGACTACATAACCTGATTCCACTCCCCTTTATACCAGTAGCATGTTTCTTTGCTTCTAGTCTGTGTAATCTATGCACTGAACAACTGATACAATCTGTTGTCAGAGGAAATTAAAAGCTGTCATTTTATCATTATTGTCTTTATTACATGTATTATGTAAAGTCAATATCCCATTATGTTCAGTATGATTATTTTGTTGCATGTTTAATGTTTATGTTTATTTTCATTGTCCCTGTAACATAGTGTCTTTCTTTTTTTTTTTTTTTTTTTTTTTTTTATTATTCAATATTGTTATATGTAAATGTCATGTCAACAATGATAGAAATCAATGTAGAAAATACTTGTGAAGGTACTGGGTAATGTCTCGCATTGATAATGGTTCCCATCAGTCTGTGATAGATTAAACCACTTAATAAAGATGGGTAATCATTTATGGTCCAGCCAAGGCACCAAGAGGGCTTACTTTAAGTTGTAAGACATGTTAAACCTTTCCCTCATATATACGCATTTCACGCCCTCAATAGGTATCACATAAAGCCTGATCTGCAGAAAACCACAGTTAAACCTTACCAAATTTAATTACAAAATCCTCATTTCCAAACCACTGAGGAGCAGCAAACAGCATAAAACCTGATCAGCCTGCGAGTTACTCGCAGGCTGATCTGGTTTTATGCTGTTCGCATAGGTATTTTCATTGTGACCTCTATGAGGGAAAGGGTTAAAGCAGCTTGTTCACAAATTGCCTTTGACTAAGAATTTTATTTTAACTATATGTATGCCTATCAATACCAATCTACAGATGCAATGTCACCCAATGCAACCATCCATGATTTTTAAAAATATTGGGTGGTTTCCCCATCACAGGCAATACAATCACAGACGGTACTGAAACTATATTTTGACTGATAAGAACTATATTTAGATCCATACACTTTTTCCACTTGCCCTAACTTCATAGGATGAACTTAAGAGATAGCTACCATGAACTGGTGAAGGCGCCATGTTGCGGAATGTGTCCTTCATGGACATCATATTTTAAATTTAACCTGATTCACTGAAGTTGTGTCTATGAAATTAACATTCTGTGCAATGTGACCCACACTTTCTGAAGTTATTTGTCAGGAAACAAAGACTTCACCAATGTTATTGAGGGAGAGTAGAATTTTTTTTTTTTTAATGTCTATCGATCATCTGTGAATGAGCTGCTTTAAATAAAAATGGAAAACTGAACATTTGGATTTTAAGCAGCATGTACATGTATTGTCAGTTGTGGTGTTGTGCTCAATCAATGAATGTCTCTCATTACACCATAATTACCCACTAGATATGCATATTGTAGATTAGGCACCATATACAGATTTCAGACTCAAGTCACCTGACATTATAACGATTGTGCTTGTACATTTAATGGCTTTCCATTTCTGATTTTTGTTTAGTTGAGAAGATTAATTGCTTAATCATTGAGCTTTTTAGCAGTTTCCCCAGATTGATTCAGTTTTAATTTGTTTGAAAAGATTTGTTTTTCTGACAAGTGCTGCCTGAGCTTTGTTGCTGGATGTAGAATCCTCAGTTATTTATGAAGAAAGTGTGAATTTGAAGATGTGATTTGTCTAGTAATTCACTGTGATTATCTGTACTTTTAATGCTGAATGAATATTTTGTTTTGCAGTTTCTTATTCAAAGGGTATATGCTTATTAATTTTTACATATACATGTACATACAATTGAGAGTCAGAATGTCAGGAATAGGTGGAATTTTATCAGTATGCATTTTCTGCATTATAGTCTCAGCAAGAATACACTTTATTCTCATGGAATCTATTTTTAATTTTGTAAAAAAAAAAAAAAAAATGCAATCTATTTTTAATTTTGTAAAAAAAAAAAGAAAAAAAGTCAGATATGGACATATATGAAAATTTTCAAGAGCTTGAAACAAAATAAAAGAAAACCTATAACCAGATCAGCCTTATATGCATAGTTTCATACCATCTGCATAGGTTAGATTAGTATTGACAATAACTGAAAAATTTACCTTAAGTTCAGAGAGTGGAAAATACATGATTTCAGTAAAACGTGCAGTAAGGGCATGTTAAATAGAGAAGTCTTACATCTACAGGGGCCGAGTCTGACCTGTTTAACTCTATGACAAGTGGCACGCCTGATGCCTCTGTCCTGGGGGAAACTGTTGCTCCGCCCACCCCTCCCCCAGAGAAACCACAACCCTCCAGCAAGTCTAAGAAACGACCAGATTCTGGTGGCTCGGGGAAGAAAAAGGGCAAGAAGGGGAAGGGAAAAAGTAATGATACTGTGTAGCAGTTTCTTGTGTTAGAATCCAATACTGTAGTTAATGGCAAGTGTGCAGTACTCACAGGCTGACCAAGTGTATAGTGTGTAGAACAACGGAGCATTACGGTCAAAACCTGGAGCAAATTCAAACCAGATCAGATCTTCTTCTTTCTTTTTTTTCTAAATATTATATCTAAGGAATTCAAACTTTTCTTAAAGTTTAGATTACTATCTGTGATAATGGAGCTTTCTTTCCATTAGCTAATTTTTAACAGTCTTCATATGCTTTCTTCTGCAGCTCCCATTCAGACTTTGAGCTTTTAGGCAGTTACTATTCTACATCTATCATTAATTCTGTCTGTGCATAAAGATTTAATAACGGAAATGTAGATGCCAGAAATGGAATTGAAGCATGCCCCAGAAATTATGACTAACTAGATGATTCTGTTGTGTTACACATTGTCTTTTATGCTGCATTATGAATGTGGTTCTGTTACATCAAAATGATAAATATTAAAAGATGGAATTAAAAAATATGAAATAATTATTTCTACCATTTATATTATATTTAGACTTATTTCTTATCAGGTATGTCCCTCAGTGGGGATTGAACTTCAAACATTTAAATCTGTAATCAATGAACCCCATTGCTGGACCATTTATATTTGCCAGGACAGATGGTCATATAAGCTTAAATTTTTCCACAGAAAGGAGTCAGTGAGACAGTGATATCAAAGCACTTAAGATGTAACATTATCACCTCATATATGCATGGCCAAAAACCTCTACATTTCTTGAGCAAAAAATTGAAATGTAGGTATTTGAGCCTGCTTTTATTGTTGCTTGACAGTGATCAGTAGAGAGGAAGATTCACAGAAGTAGCCCTGTACAAGTAATCACATGTTACGTCCATGTGTAGTTGATAACTTGCTTACATAATGTTCACTTAATTAGCTGCAACATTTTATCCAGTTGATGTATCTCCCCCATTCCTCCTCATCAGGGCAATCATGAAGGGGCTGTTCTTGGTTCTTTTTTCTAAAAAACGAGTCTCAAATGTTAATTACATACAAAGTTTTCACAGAGCTAGATTATAAAGTAATAAAAAATCTGGAGTACAGATATTTTCTATTTCTATTCCTGAAAAAAACCTGATACTTGACTCAATTAGTTACTGGTATTACCTGTTTGAATGGACATTCTAGCTGTTTACTGCAATATTCAAATTAAATGATCAGATTATCCAATAGCAGTGCTGGGATATCATGTGATCAGTGGTTTATCTTTATTTGCACACAATAGGACACTCATATTTGTGTGTGATACTGTCTGTAAACAGTTTACCTGGCCATGATATACATGGCTTTGAAGGTAAGGCTTCTCACAGCAAAAGAAAAAAAATGTGTTTTAATATTCACATTTAAAGTAGTCTTCCAGTGGGTAACATTTGTTAATATGCTGCTAGAGTAATACAAACATGAGTGCCTCTTACTCAGTTGGGGGAGGATGAATGTCCTGCCATATTTTCACATGTTCATTTGTTGTTTTGCTTTATTTATTGTTAATATAAACCTGCTATATGTATGTGTATTTTAAGTTGCATTTGGGTCACAGATTTACCATATATGAGTAGAATAGATATTTTAACCCTTTCCCTCATAGAGGAAATCATGAAAAGACCTATGCGAACAACATAAAACCAGATCAGCCTGCGAGTAACTCGCAGACTGATCAGGTTTTATGCTGTTCGCTGCTCCTCAGTGGTCTGGAGATGAGGATTTTGTAATTAAATTTGGTAAGGTTTAACTGTGGTTTTCTGCAGATCAGGCTTTATGTGGTACCTATTAAGTGCGTCAAAATGAGTCTATATGAGGGAAAGGGTTAAAATACATGTATACATACATGAACAATTAATGAATTATCAGGTCAAAAGTGAACGTCCAAATGCAACTTTTGCTAACTGTATATGTTTTTGTCCATCTTACATTGTCCTTGCAGTGAACATTAAATCATATTTGTGTTTACATTTGATATATATAAAAGTGCCATATTTATATGTATCTATAATGAGCTTATAATCATGCATGTTGACAATATGAAGTTTGCACTTCAATGTAAGATTTAGTTTTGAATTTTTTAATATTCACTTGAGTCATTTAATTTTTTTTTTTCAAATGTTTTACAAGTTGTTGAAGTAGATAAAGCATGAATTCAGTTTTGTGGATTTAATATATAATCAATAATTTTGTTCATTTTGCTAGTCGTATTTCCCGACGAGCCTGAGGATGAAGGTCACCTTCACAACTACAGCCCTAGATTGTAGTTGGTCACAGCAGGTTCTTTTACTAGTAACCAGTCTGTCTGAGTCCAAAATCAAACCACTCATAGAATACATGTGTATCATGATCAGATAATTGCAAGTATTACTAGATGAGAAAAACAACAACAAAAAAACTGTCTTTAATTTCAAAACTTTTTAAGTGCACAATGACTTAAAATGTAAAAATTCAGATTTTGATGATGCAGGAAGTATATCAGATTTCCATAATCATATCTCTCCCTTTTCCTGCCTCAAACTTACGTTTGGCTGTAGAAGATTCTATACCAACAATTAATTTATTTAATATAGTGTAATTATTTTGCTATAATCATTTTGCTATATTGCTGTTTAATTCATTTATAATGGAAAAATGTTGCTCAGACAACTGGGTAGTAAATTTGGTGAAAGAGCCTGCTGTAAACTGCAGCAGTAGATTGCTCTATACATCAAATATACATTTAGCTGTGTGGAGTTGGGTACCGCTACATGGTTTTGACAAAATGATGCAGCATTTAACTATTAAAATGTTCCCAAGAGTACTGCTGTTGTTTTTAACAATATCTTACTTTTTATAAAGTCAGCATTTGGCAATACACAAATCAGGGAGTAATTGTGGGATTGAAGAGTAGGCTATATATCACCATCTGAACACTTGAAAATATTCTGCAGATCATGAATTGTTCTTCTCCAGTGCTAGTGCTATCCAACTTCAATGATGTATTTTAGATATGCATGCTGTGTACCAATAGAATATGTATCATTTCCAGCATAGCAATTGGAAAATAATTTTGGTAAACTAAAGGCAGACCTGAACATGGGTCTGTCACAGAATTTGAATTGGAACAACTTCAAATTATAGAACAAAGAAATGTGTATTCATATAACTATATTCTACTGGCAAAAAAAAAAAGAAGGTTCATATCATCATTTTTCAAAAGTTAAAGTATATAAAGGAAATATTCTTGCTTGATCATAACTATACTGATGCAAAACAATATTAGATGCTTATTAGTTTAAAGAGGAAAGAATAATCAGTGGAAATATCTCTGATATAGCCATAAATATTTGATATATTTGACAAATAATAAACAGATTATGCTTTATGAAGAATCTGTGTCCTGTAATAGCTCCCTTTTTCCTGTCTCAAACTTAAATCTGGCTGTAGAAAATTGTATACCAACAAATTCATTTCTTTTTTTATGATATCCATTGTTCTGTTCATGTATACAGGGGTTTGGCATGTAAATAGTCCTATAGCTCTATGTATATATCATTGAGATCATCAGGATTTTTAATGTGCCTAGCTCCTGTGTTAATTCTAAATCTTTTTGTAGTTATAAGTTTTAATTCTCAACAATACATTTTAGCAACATTTAATTTCCAAGGACTTTTCCTTCATTGATAAACCTTTTTGACATTTAATTCATATGAGCACTTAATTTGGCTCAGGGTTAACTTCTTCTGTCATCCATGCATGTTTGTGCCCTCTTGTGTTTGTGAAAAACTCAAGAGACCACATTTTCAAATCAGTGTCTATGAAACCTGGGATATATGGTCATTATAGCCCTTTTGTTATAGAATGTGATGAGTATCAAAACAAATATTTCTCAAAAGATTCTGTTTGTTAATTAAAAATAAGATGTTAATATTGTGAATTATTTTACTTAACCTCCATTCCCTACAATGTCCTCCATGAATTCTGTCTTTGAAATATCTTCTTTTGTAGCCTCATATTATTTAGGAAATCTTCTTTCATTGTGCTTTTTGATGTACCTCAGTTTGTAGAAGGTATCTGTCTAAATATAAAGGGTATATATCCACCATTATATACAGTTTATAATTAGAATCAATAACTCTGTAATAATCAAGATTTCATAGTTATTCATACATACTTGGAAAAAAAAACATGTGCGTCTTAAACAGATGTATGGAAATCTGAAAGATGTGTACTTTTCCCAATCATAATGCTTAAAATACCTACAGAAATGAGACTTTATCACAAAACCAACTTAAATATGAATATAATTAATCAAAGGACCTTATCAGACAGCCTCTTTATCACATAAATTATGTTAAATATTGATGCAGTCATTTTGGAGAAGAAGAAACATTTACTAACAACAGAGTATTAATCATGAAATATAAGGTGTGTCTTTTTTAATTATTATTGAAGAAGTAAAGCAAAATGTTAAAGTCTGTGTTAGACAATATTTTTCATCAGTTATTTTTATTGCATCAGCATAAGCTATATAAAAGCGTACGTAAATTGAAGATGTTTTAGTAGTAACATGCTTTATGTCTGTGTATAGGGGCTCAGTCACCTGTAGAATCCACGGGTAAGAAGTCACCCGCACCAGAGGAACCACCCAAGGAGGTTGAGTCTAGACCCTCTACTGCTGACAGCAAGAAGGGAATCCTGCGGCCTTCATCTAGGTCCAGCTCAAAAGATGGCAAACGCTCAAGAAGTCCATCAGGTATGTACATTGTCAATATTCTATGAGTTTCATTCAATTTTTGACCATGCTAGACCTTTGATAAGCCAGATCAGACTGAAAATGGCCATAACTATGCACAGATCTTAAGTCCTCAACGGTATTGATGAGGAGTATTGATGTTTGTCATAGACTGATTTGGTTTTGTTCTGATCACATATTGTCATTTTTAAATTAGTTTACACTTTGGTTTTACACTTTGGTAAAGGATTCTTATATATCTATAGACATTGTATTGGGATTGATGTTATTGTTTCAGTTTGCTTTGAGATATTTTTATAGCTGTATACCTTATTTTCGCTTAATCTTTGTTTTGGCATTTTGGTGCACTGGGATATTTCTATTTTTCATAGTTCTAGTTTGAATGTACATCCACATTGTAATCATGTTATATATAAATCTGCAAGTATACATGAGTGGGCAGTTGTATGTGGACAATGATGATGTGGTGTTATGATGGATTGATTTAGTTAGTAACCATGGTTACTGTTCTCCGGTCTGTGTGTCTCTAATGTTGTAATGGTAATATGACACATGAACTGTTCACTGCACTTTTCAGCGTTAGGAAAACATGGCCGTGCATCCTGCGTCTCAGGTAGCTTGTTTCTATCACACCCGTGTTGTTAGTTGTTAATGTTTAACCCTATACCACACAGTTCCAGCATTGTAAACCATAGAAAACCCAGATCATACTGAAATAATTGTTCACTCTGAACAGGTTTTACTGTGTTTATAATCTTGTCATCTAAGAATGTACAGAAGAGTAGTGCCCTGTGTTAAACCTGGTTAGCCTGTGAGCTACTTGCAGGTTGATCAGGTTTTATACTGATTGTAAAAGTCTTGCCTAAAGTCTTTGTGTGGTAAAAGGTTTACTATCCAGTTTGTTTTTATATTTATGTCCATACATGTTGATTTTTCTTGATTGACCTGTGACCCCAACTTTTATCGATATTAACTGTCTGTGTCATTGTTAATTGGTGTGCCGTTTTTATCTGAATATATATTTGTGAGATTTATTGTTTACTTGGATCAATCAGCAATGACAGAAATAAAAACATTTGTGAATGCTTGTATAATTAACTTTCTCTTTATAATCTAATCTCATAGAGGAGATATGTCACTTTACAGTATTTAATATTATGACAGAAATGCATGCTTAACCAGAATCAGAACTTTCTGAGCCCAAAGTGTTAATACTGGTAAATGTTGTTAAGCAGTATAGACTCTATATGAAGCAGTGTTGACTCTATAAAGAGCCATTTCTTCAAAGAAATAGGTAAAGAATCACATTTCTTGATAAATGATTCCATCATGTTGTAGTTTGAACTTTAACAATAATGAAGTATGAAAATGGATAAATTATTGTGCTGACTTTGCTTTATAATGAAGAATATTGCAAGTAGCATTTTATCATGAAGATTTAAGTGAGCAAACAAATTTGACAGAATTTGATGTAAACCTTATCCTTTACAAGGCAACTAGTATATGGAATTCAAACAAAAAAACATGGATTCAAATCCTAATAAATTTACAAATAAATTGTCCTTTATGAATTAATATTTTGCCATAGTTATTCATTTTTGCTGTACAATTGTTCAGCTATTGTATTTTTTTAATAAAAATTTTATATTTAATGCTTTCTTCAAAATTGCTTTTTGAATTTTAACCTTGAAAAGTGCTTTAATTGAATCAGCAGTAACTTTTATCGAAGACATTATTTTGATGGTATATTTTCTTTTAGTCTAGCTCTCTATCTAAATGAACTTGTCCGTTGTCTTCAGTATGACCTATACTGTAGAAAATGGATTTACATTGCAGTCTTGATAGATGTGTTTTGTTTGCTCCTTGTAACTATGTCATATATAGGATTTTCTCTCTTTTTTTGTGAACTATATTGTGAAATATATCCTGATTAATTTTACTTTTTTGTGTACTTGGTTTTCACCATTGATCAGTATTTTGTATAGTCATAGGAAAGGCAGTTTTATAGTTTTGTAGGTCAAATGTCAAAATTTCATATAAATAAATTTGTTTCAAATAAAAATTAATTATAATTTATTGCATTAAATGAAAGCATATAAGAGAGGGAGAGAGAGAGAGAGAGAGAGAGAGAGAGCTTCAAGATGATTTGAAATAATATTTGACAATTTCTACTAAAACAATTGCATGGCATGTATAGAATCATCTTTAGATAATCATAAATCATAGTTGAAAAAACATTCAGTATGGGGTAACTTTGACATATGTCAGGTGGCACTTTGCTCATTGATCTATAAGTCAAAGTGTCAGAAATTTAAGTGTGAATAAATGTTACATTAATGTACAGCTAAATTATATTAGAGCCCTCCTATAATGAAAGGTAAAAAGATATTAAATCACATCAGGTCCTTTTTTCCCACTTTATCAGGGGCTATTCATAGACATCTTCCCCTCTGAAAATTTGTGAGATTCATGAAGTTTTCCGTTAATGTGCTTTTTACTCCAAGGTTTCTCTTCCCATATGATTAGACAATGGGTACTTTTCCCCTCCAAATATGGTATAAAGGGTCCCTTCCCATCCTCGGAAAAAGGGCAATATATGCCTGACCTTTATTTAGCAGCTACCATTGCTAGGTAACCATTTTGTCTTGGAATATTGGACAGGTTTGAGTATGTATATGTCATGATGCTGATGGTAGGAGACTCAAGTTTTCTCATGGACACATTTTGGAAAAAACACTGTGTTTTAGCTAATTGTCTGCATTTTCAGTACATTTTGTGGATTTGGATGACAAAAACTCAGGTACATAATGAAGATAGGCTGCCCCACACTCTTAGCAAGGACTAATTTAACAACTAGATTATCTGTTGGCCTTAAAATACTGATGATTCTATGTGTTGCAGATTATATATTCTTCATATTAATGGATGTGAATAGTTCTCTGAATGATTATCTAAGTTGACATTTATAGCTAGACAGTCTTCAAGAATTCTGATGAATCAATATTTGTTTATGTAATTTATCATGATATTCTATGAAATTATGATAAACTTTAGACAGACAGCACAAGAATCATCATTGTTTTTTTTGCCTTTTATGAAATAGGTAAAGCATCTAACATTATGAACCTACATGTCATTTGACAGTAGATT
>CM037779.1:37829245-37879245 GCA_021229015.1 Solen grandis | reverse complement strand
GAATATAATACTAATCCAGCCAGTACTTTTGGCCAAGAAATTTTTTTAAATTTGTACTATATTCATATAATTAAAACGGGCTCTGCCCCCTGGCAGCCATATTTTTTTAAAGGATCAAAATAATTTGAACAATCTTGGTACAAGTGACCCAAGGAACATCTGTGCCAAATAACTTTGAAATCTTGCCAGGAGTTTTGGAGAAGAAGATTTTCAAAATTTTCATATGTTTTTTCTTATGTTGCCATGGCAACCAGAATTCTGCATGGAATCAAATTCTTTGAACAACTATGAAAAGGCTTCACCCTAGGAACATTCCTGTGAAGTTTCTTTAAAATTGGCCTAGTGGTTTAAGAGATGTCGTATTAGGTTAAATGTTGACAACGGAAGATGGTCACCGGACGACTGACCCCAGACATTCATCGGTCACAATAGCTCACCTTGATGGCTCAGATGAGCTAAAAACAGGAAGACAGATAGAGAAAATATCAGAAAAGACAGATAAACAGATGGATGGATATGCAGATTTTGATTGATAGGAAAACAAAGATATTTGTACAGACAGGAAGGCAGACATTTTGCAGCAAAGCTAACAAACAAGGAAGACAGGCAGGCAGGAAGGCAGGCAAAGAGTAAATAACAGACAGACAGGTCACCAGGTATAGCTAGTCAAGTCAGACCAGGCAAGACAAAATTAGACAGAAAGACAGATGGATGAATGGACAGACAGACAGATAGATGGACAGACTGATAGAACATGTACCTTATCTGAGACAGGGAGGACATCTTGGCCAAACAAGTTGTTGATGACTGCAACATACATGCTGTGTCGGACACTATCCAACAGCTCCACCTTTTCTGTAACATGGCAACTAGATCATGTTTATCAACATCAGGTCTGTATGAGGTAAAGAGTTAAACAAATAGTACAAATTCTTGTTATATGAAAACTAAGCACTAAAAGGACTGACATTATAGAATAGAAAACATTTGTTTTGTTTAGCTATAATATTCTGTGTTTTCCAGATGAATTTTCTACATTCAAATGGTTCATACAGGCTGATCCTGTATCATATGAATACAGTGAAACCTCTTAACAACGGCATTCATTATAACATCCTCTTTATAACAGCAGTAGTATAGAAAACTAAAGTGCATAATCCTTCTATGTCTCTATTCTTTACAATGACAATTTCTTTATAACAGCAACAATCGCTGAAACAAACACCGCTGTTGTAAAGACAGTTGACTGTACATGCATATTTCCATTGTAAATATTACAATTTTAATTAAGTTATATGGCCCAATATAATGTGGTATCTATACTTGGACCCCTGACCCTTTGGTATTGAAACTTCTTTAGAACGATCTCAGGCTCAAATATGAGTGTTATATAAAAATCCCTATAGAAATTAATGGTTTGAGTTTTATTTTTGAGAACACAGGGTCAGATGTAGATTAATATAATGGAGCTGCAAGGGTTCCTATAAAGGCTACATCACCTCCATCCTTGAAAGTTGTGTTGACCTGGATGTTGAACTGCTGACAGAGGTGGCTGGAGATCTGGCCAAGTTTGGAGGGTGCCAGTTTACCTTTCACAATATCATGCAGACTGGTGTGGTAGGCGAAGAATGAGGCCTTGTCAATAGACGCTGCAAATATATGGAACAAGAGTGTCGCTAAGGCAGGGCAATTTATGCCAATAGGCAAATTCATATGAGGGAATCATAGTACACAGAACTGCTATTAATAGGAAAGTTATTGTGTGGAAATGGTTGTTTCACATAAATATTGCCTACAATATGCATATCATAACTCTATAGCAAATCATTGGATTTTAACCAATATCAAACTAGACCTGCATTTTGAAATTATATACTTGCATATCAAGTATGAATTTCAAACATGTAGCTTTACTGTCTCATTGAGAGTTTTAGTCATTTGGAAACCATGTCTATTTGTGACATATATATTGATGCTAATCTGTAGATGATATAATATCCAGTTTCACTATCCAATCAGTACTGAAACTATCTTCTATTCTTACTAATGAGCTACCAGCACCATGTTTTACGACTTCCAGTCAGTTGTGGCTTGATTTCACATTGGTACATGTATATGCAAAACAAACTGTGGGCATGACTATTGTTGAACCCTGATATCTTTATTTCATTGAATAAAAAAAAAAAAGAAAAAAAATCTTACCAACATTAACAACTGAGTCATAAACACCAAGCTGAAAGTCCACGTTGGAAGAATCAAAGAAGTGATGGTAATCTTCAGGTTGAGTTAGGAATGTTAATTTCTCCCCGGCCACTTGCAAAGTGAACAGTGGACCTAGCTGAAAAATGGAGATGACAGTCATGAACAAATCATTAATGACACTTAGGGCTCATTTATATGTATAAACGTACAATATGGAATAATATCTTTGAAACATTTTGTATATTGAAAGTATGAATGAAGAAATTCTTAATAATTGTATCATATAAACATATCAATACCTTCATTTCCAAAAATACGGAAAAACAAATCCTTATAATAGTTTAAAGTTCATGCAAAGCTACAAGTAAAACTTTAAACACATTTAACCAATGTAGCAACAATACTGAATTTGTGTGTCTCTATCATTTTCAAAACAGTGAAAAAGATTGTTACTTGCAGTAGTCACATTAAGATATATTTGAGTTACTGGTATGTATGAAAATAATGTCTGAACAAATATTTTAAAACACCTTTTTTTAAACACATTCACAATCTGAATAACATTACCTGAAGTATCAATACACATCAAATCCAATACAGTTATATACTTTATCTATGGTATATACATGTCTACAAATATATGCAATATATATATGCAAGTTGTTATCAAGTACAAGATTACAGTGGTATACCTTGTTCAAAGTATGGTCTGTGTTTCATATAACCATATCAATATCACACTGGTCAATTTGTCACCCACATTTTACTATATACAGAAATATGATCTCTGTGGCAAATTAACTGGGGCTGAGGTGGGGACCACTAGGGCCCCATGTACCCCAAGTGGCTGGAAAGTCAAGTAAATCAGTCATAAATTCATTGAATTAAATACCTTTAACCAATTTTGTATATGATATTGCACATACATAGTGCAAGAGAGAAATGAAATTTGATAGATCAATTAATATACTTCAGCCTTGAGCTTGCTAAGATGTAACCCTGGTGCCTGATCCCTCCTGACTTCCTTAATTATTTTTTTTCTGAATGACACATACGTTCCATTCCCTATCTTGCATGAATGCTGCAATCCTCTTTAAGATATATGGCAAACATTTTAAATGTTGGTCATTATCTGAGATTAATTTTGAAGACAATTACATCATATAACTCGCCTATAATTTGGTTATGTTTCACCCAAAAATATAACTTTTATAATTAGTCTACGTTTTTGTCCCCCCTTATTTTCTGACAGTGTTGTTTATTGTCAAAAATCGTTGGCATTGGTCAGAGATAAAATAACTGCAAGAGATTGACAATGAATTATATTGAATTTAAACTTCGTATTTTATTTCCATATTTAGCCGACATGTAAGTCTGTTAAGTACAGAATCACTAACCTCTTTCCGTTTCTTCTCAATGAAGCATAACGGGTCCTGTCCAAACTGCACGGCACACCCGAGCCAAGGCACCCAGCCGCTGTAGGCAGGCGGGAGCTTATCATTGGCCCTCCTCTTGAAATAAAACAAGCATAGTGTAACAATAAATACTGACCAAACAGCAATGGTCACCTGGCTTAACCCCTCCAGTCCGTACATGATTACAATTTAACTTCTACTTAATGAACCTCCTTCTTGTGTATTATATGGCCTTTTCATTAAACTGATTCAACACGCGAGCCATTCGTGTACCCTGTGTAATGATCTATACACTGCATAATGTCAAGGCTAATAAAAGACAGTGTGCATATTACACTTGGGGTTTACACACGTGTTGAAATATTTACAGCATTATAATCAATATAAGGTCTCGGTTAGCGCAAAATTTAATGGTTCATGCCGCTTTACTTCTAAAAATAAACGAAATACGGGGGCGGGTCAATAATTAGTGTCGTTACCATAGTAAAATGAAA
This sequence comes from Solen grandis, assembly GCA_021229015.1. Lineage (NCBI taxonomy): Eukaryota > Metazoa > Mollusca > Bivalvia > Adapedonta > Solenidae > Solen > Solen grandis. Next base: position 37,875,134 of record CM037779.1, on the reverse strand, counting down.
ACCACTGACGCAAATATCAATTTCTTTATGTCATTCCTTCAAAGTAATCACCCTTATGTAATACAGAGTTTCAGTCGTTTAATCCAATTTTCAAATGCTTTTCTACAGTCTTCTTTAGGTATACCTTTACATAACTGATACAATGCGGATCCAAGTCCATTCCGGCTTCTGTAGCGGCGACCCTGAAGGTGTTTCCTTAACTTTGGGAACAGAAAAAAGTCACTGCGTGCCAAATCTGGCGAGTATGGTGGGTGGTTTAGAACAGTCACATGTTTACTTTCAAGAAATTTCTTCACAATGTCCGCTTTGTGTGGTGTAGCGTTATCATGCAAAAGGTACATGCCCCTCATTCCGGTACTAGGACGAAGCTTACAATACTATTTGTCAACTTTAGTTAGCACTTTCCTTCTGTAAAACTTCGCATTGACAGAGCATTTCTTTGGAACAGCAACTTGTCTAGCTAATCCGTGAATTCCGAAGAACATAACATACATTACTTTCTTGGAGCTTGTCACTCTTTTGGCCATACAAGGCCTACGGGCATGTTTCGTTGCCCATATTTTATTATTTATTTTGCGAGTCGGCTCAAAAAAGTGGAACCAGCTTTCATCACCAGTAACAATGTTAGAAAACTTCCTACTGTCATATTTTGGAAACATCTTTAATAATTTTCTGGCACGTTTCACACGCTCTTGCTTTTGTTCAGGACTTAACAAATGTGGTATCCACCTAGCAGCGATCTTCCAAACTCGAAGATGCTTCTTCAGAATGGTAAAAGCTGACCTTTTGACATGCCAGCATACCTAGCTATCTCAGAAATCGTATATCGTGCTTCTTTACCAATGAGATCGTTACTTTTTTAATGTTGTTTCTGGTGATTACTGACGGTTTCCTGCCTCTACCACTGGCCTTCTCCAACCTCTCTCTGCCGTTCTTAAACATAACAATCCATCTTTGAACTGTTTTTAAACTAACAACAGAAGACCCAAAACAGTACAGAGTCATTGTGAATTACTGTTGCGCTTAATCCTAAAGACATACGCGTTTTAATAAAAGACCGTATTTCTAAAGAGTTCACTGAACGTTTGGCAGACATTTTTACACGCATTTGATCGTATGTACCTCTTTCAGTACTTATTTTTTCACTGTCCTTGTGTATAGATATACATGTATGATACACCGTTGGAAAGCTAGAGTTCGTGCGTATCATTGTATAACTTTGCCCGTCCTCCATGCAGTATTCATGAAATAAACTGAGGGACGACACTAATTATTGACCCGCCCCCGTAATATACATAGATCTAACCCTTCCGATGATTCGACTATTGTTTGTAGGACGTTAAACTCATGTCGAATATGGGCCGAACGTACAATTTGGTAAGAAAAAACCACATTTTCGTAAGTCCCCCCCCCCCCCCCCCCAAAAAAAAAAAAATTGGAAGGAGTCGAGCCTTATGCATGATTTACAGTGTGGACAGTGTTCTCTTGATTTTGCATCATATCATATTTCAAAATGGTTCTACGAAGGATGTTCAAATTGAAATGCAATTCCTAGCATATCTAGAAAAGATTTGTTAATTTTCACAAACCAACGATCGGATTCCTTCAAAGTATTCACCTCAGTGAGCTATGCACAGTTTCAACCTTTTGATCCAATTTTTAAAGGCAGTTTCATAGTCGTTTCTGGGTATACCCTTGAGACACAGGAAGATGGCTGAACCAAGATCTTTGCGTGTTTTGTATTTTCGTCCACTGAGGTACTTTTTGATCCTCGGGAACAGGAAGTAGTCACAGGGGGCAAGGTCTGGGGAATACGGTGGGTGCGGAAGCTCTACAACCTTTTCCTGCCTTAAAAAATCGAGTACAATAGCCGCTTTGTGGCTATACGCGTTGTCATGCAACAACCTGACCCACCACAAACCTGTCGCTGGCCTGCGTCTATTGAAATATTTCTTCAACATTTTTAGAACAGACTCTCTGTAGAACTTGCTATTGACCGATTTACCTTTCGGAACAGCAATTTGTATAGCAGGCCCTTGATTTGTGAAGAAAACTGCATACATAACCTTTCTGACGCTCATTGTGCGTTTGGCCTTTTCATGTCTTTTGTAGCCCATATCTTGTTTTCATGTTTTCGTTTGGGCTCATAGAAATGCACCCATGTCTCGTCACCTGTGACGATATTGGCAAACGAGCGATTATTGTATTTTGGCGCTTCTGCTTCTCTGTGAGCAAATGGGGTATCCATCGCGCAGTTATCTTATTCATTTTAAGGTGCTTCCTTAGAATTGAATGAACTGCCCCTATTGAGATGCCTACCTTTCGGGCTATTTCCCTAACAGTGAATCTTGCATCCGTCGATACAATTTCTCTGACTTTTTCTACCATTTTGGGACTGGTTGCTGTCTTTCTGCGATGGCCACATGGTGCATCTTGCAAGGACGTTATTCCACTTGCAAATTTCTTGTACAAGTTAGGACAGCTCACCAGGTCCATATATTGAGCATATTTCATGAAATATCTCTTTTGGACCTATACCAAAAAAACAGCGGTTTTTGATGTAGGCCCGTATTTGGGCGGCGAACGCAGATTTTTTACCAACTATTTTATCATTAGTATGTACGAGTATGCAATGTTTCTCGTTGTGTAGCTAGAGAGGACAGATTAACACAAAACTGGTATCGACCGAGAGATAATTGATGCTCCTAGGCGATCCAAGTAGGTTTTTTGTGAAAAGCGTGCGTAGTTACATAATATAACCCGAGTTGCATTTCAATTTGAACATCCCTCGTATTTAACGGACTGTACATTTTCCCTGAAAATACTTTGGAACGCGCATTACGCCTGTTTCTGGGTGCGGGCTTCCCCCTTACCAAAGGACAACCTCCCCATTATTATACCAGTCAATCGGATAATAAGATATCAGTTGTCCAGAGCTGATGACAACAATTGTACATTCTACATGTAGCGCGTGACGCAGTGGATATACAATGTGCGTTTTTATTTTCTAATCAATTTTGAGTATTTTCAAAGCCTACAGATATAGTATACGCTTTACAATATCGTGAATTTGAATAAAACGTGACCAAAAGTTCCGATGGAATGAGCCATTCTGGGGCGTGCCTGGACCCAATTTTGGTATATGCACCATGGCATGGCTAGGGTGGGTCTATGGGGGCATGTTCCCCCGGGGAGTAATACCCCTGGAACGCCGAAGGAGCATTTTAGATGGTATTTAGTATATACAAAAAGCTTTAAAATCATAATGAAATCTGATAATAAATTGAATATGGTGACGTAATTTGGGACGACTGTTCTCAGCAGTTAAAATCTGATCTAGAGGCCGTACAGATAGAAACAATGCGAATTATAACCGGTGCAACTAAATACTGTAATATTAACAAACTCTATACTGATTGTAACATTGAAAATTTAGAAAAAAAAGGCGCAAGAAACATAAACTTCTCTTGATATATAAAATGAAAAACAATCTTGTTCCTGACTATTTATGCAAAATGTTACCTGAACCACCGACACATAGATTCCATTTCCGTAATACACTTATGATTCCTTCCGTTCTTTGTAGAACACAGCTTTACAATTCCTCCTTCTTACCGTCGAGCATTCGAGAATGGAACTCGCTTGATAATTCCGTGAAATCATGTACATCGCTAATCTCATTCAAGAACACTCTTTACCGACATCAACCATGCACAAACCCCCTCTTTAACGTAGGTACTAGACGATAACAAATTCTTCACACAATACTAAGACTTTCATGAAGTTCGCTAAATAAGGGATTTATATAAGTTGTAAATCAACTTTTTTCCCAATCCTAGCTTTATTCGTAACAATGTATACATGTATCATATGGCAAATAAATATTGTTTAAGCCAAATCTGATAAAAACGCGCTGTAATTCTAACAAATTAATGCATAATGATAACACTAGATCTACCTCGGTAAATGGATTGAGAGCAATTATCGGTGCGTTTGGCATGATAAGCCCCCCAACTTAAAAATGCTTATTCTTAAAAAAGGCATGTGACTTATTGTTTTTAAGCTTTTTATCTGATAGATAAGTACCTAAAAAGTATTTATTGAAAAAAATAAGGAAAATCTAAATGTTTTAACATCAGAAATCATAAACTTTAAAACAAATAACGTAACTGTTTGTTTGTACTTTTTTCAGAATAAAAGTGTAGTTTAGCCATTTTAAAGGTATTTAATAAAAGATGTATCAATAGTTAACCCCAAATTCATTTTGTTTCATAACATTTGATGTTTCAGCAATATAATGACATAACATTTACTAAATTAATAATTGTAATTAATTTGGAGCAAAAAGACTTAGTTATTTCATCATAAACTGATGTTATGTAGGGTAAACTGATAAAGAAAAAAAAAAAATAAAACGGACATTTTTCTAATGCTGTTGACCCCGTTTTTATTTCATATTTTAGTAGATCAGATAATATGCTGCAAGTATCAATAAACAAAGCGTCGTGACATTCGAAATGTTTGAAAAAAGAAAGAAAGATGAAACTGTCGCGATTGTCTTTAAAAAGTTAAAGCTTATATCCAAAAATTTGGAGTACCCGAAATATGTTTACATGACCGAAACATTGCAATAATAAACTATAGTATACGCCTCGGAAATTGAAATTGAACCTTCATTATTCATTTCAAACCCATATAGACATTTTAGTGTTTGCTTCAAAGCCGAATCATTTAGTTAAAAACAACTTTGAATGAGATATGAATCTTGTATATACAAATAATTATGCAGCTCAATCGATTAAATGTAGGTCTTTTTCAAAACGATATATATGGAAGCTTATAATTCAAATGCAGAAATGATTATGACATTATCATAAAAAAACAAATCAAGTTTTAAAGTCAATAAAATGAATAGTCTGGTATTATAATTTAGCACTAAATTAGTATATCTTTTTAGTATATTTTGTTTGTTACCTCAGAGCAGCTACGAACCAACGCGGGACACTGAGAGGTGTTGTTGACAGAGTCGTTAACACTGCGCCACTTTGGAGCCTTATAGTAAACCAATTTAGAACACATACAACACTGTCCCTTGTCTTTTTCAATAAATTGACTCCCTTTCGTCGGAAAAAATAAAAATAAGCTCAATTTTGAAAACACTGAGGTAGCTATTTGTATTTTGTTCAGACTATGAAAGGTAAAATAAATCTGCATATAACATATTTTAGTGAAAAAAGTAAATGTTCAAATAAATACAGTCATTTTCATTAAAAGACAAATAAATCTAAGTAAAAAACCAATTCAATACCCGTTCGAAAGTTATTACAAGTAGGGCATATAAAGTGTAGATTATGTGAGACAGTAGTTAGACCAAAGTAAATTTCTGCAGATTTATCCTAACGTTCGCAATCGGCCTTTACCGTTGTACGGTTTAGGTCTCAATTAAAGCATGATCCTGGTCGTCGGCTCTCATGCACAGGATTTACCTTTTTTTCCCTTTCATATTTTACTATTCTATCTTAAATTTCTTTTGTTATATGTTGTCCAGTATAAAAAATTTAAAGTCCACTTTTTCTACTCTTTACCATCTCCGTCTATGTCACTTTCTTCAACTAAAAGCCATAGTCACTGTATCTATTTTACACTACTCCCCTTTTTCAAAGTCTCTTCCGCTTTAGTCTAGCTTTATTTGTGTGTCGAAAAAGCGTAACTGAAAACTGCACGTGTGATAAGAGGAGATGTCGCAAGCTAGAAACTTTGAAAGAGGGGAATACCGCATGAGATGGAGTGACTTAGATATTAAAGAAAGAGGGAAGAATAAACAAATGAAGAGGAGAAAGATTTGGAGACATATTATATATATATTCTTGACAATATGAGGTGTTGGTACAAAACCTAATTAAGTGGCAAAAATATTAAACCAATATATGTTGTGGTATATATATATATTTTGGGGTTGGAAAACCTAATTTATTAAACCAAATTTAAATATGGGGTGTTGACAAAACCTAATTAAGTGGCGCAAATATTAAAACAATATATGTGGTGGTATATATATATATATATATACGCCACATAAATAGGTTTTATAAAGTATTACATTTTAAACGCTTTGGTAAGAAGTAATGCTCAAATAATAAAAAAACCTATATCTTTCTAATTTAGAATTACATTTAAATGATGTTATATTTTTGCACTGTCTGAATATATTGCGAGATGTTAACCAAAATATGCAAATATTTAGTTTTAATCCTAAATTTATGCAAAAACATAAGACAATACAATGTACACGATTGCTTTTTCTTTAATATTGCTTAAATGAATAATAATGCAAGCTCAATTTTGCACTCAGTGATTTACAGTTGTGATAAATATTACTAACAAATGTTTATTTGAAAATGTTGGGCATATATATATTTTCTGCGAATATATATCTTTCGCCCCGCAATTCGGTAAATGGGTTGTGTGATTTCTGGCTTTATTTATATGTTATGTTTGATTTTGATCAGAAATATAGGTTAAATCCAAGGTCAGATATAACAAGTATACTCCATAGAATTTTAACAAATGACATTTATGCAACAGTATTTATTTCATGTTCTCTCATATTGTGACTATGAACGCTTACTTTTGTTACACGCTGATAGACCTTGTTCTTTCATAGACGACGCAAACTGAAACTCAATTAAAAGAATATCCATGAGACAGATGCAAGGTTTAGCAGATGACCATGCTTCACCAGAAGCAATCATAGTAATGTCCAAAAAAATCGAGAAACTTATCAAACAGCAGTTGACAATATCATTCAAAAAGTATTATATATCAGCTTACCTGCATTTATCCAAATTTCATTCAACTTTAACACAAACGTTAACAACACACACTACACATTAAATTGTGGACAATTTAATTCTTTTCAAGGATCATATAATGAGCGATATAATGCTGTCTTGCAAGATCGCACAAAACCTAAATAAGTGGTGCGGTCATATCAAACAAATATATGTGGTGGTATAAATGTAATATATATACGCCACATAAATAGGTCCGCAATTTCGAAAAGGCAACGGCTTTATTGCGAATCCAAGATTTGAACCATTGACGTCAAATTTCATATACATATAACATCGCTTCCAGATGAGTTAGAAAGCTGATATTAGTCTTCATTAGTTCTTTTCAGTCTGTGAGGATGAACGTCATATGACGTCGTAAGGTCAAAAAGAGAGTTTTATACGTACGCCTTAATCTCTATATGTTGCAAAGGTCCCAGGACCATGAAATTTCTATGGCATATACTTCAAATACTGGAATTTCCAATTTCAATGATTATCTTTAGCCTATGAAAACCTATTTACTATAAACATTTCGTACAATATGTAGGACCAAATACAAAAGGACTTGGTAAAAACGATTATTCAGAAAATCTTATTTTCCATGTAACTTTTATTAAATGTCCTTTTTCAAAAATCTAGGTACAGTTATAAGTGTTTTACAATTTCTTACATTACTTTTGCTTTATGTTTGGACATATCTTTAACGACTTTTGAGGTATAGAAGGCCAAACCTCAACAAAACGGCGAAAAGTAGTTACGATGTCGAAACGTCTTGTGGCGAATCCTTCGGGCCACCGACGTTACGATTCCATGTTCATAATTTATTGGAGCAAAATTGATTTTCGTAAATACGGCTTAACAGCGGATTTTGCAACTATAAATCGGTGTATCTTATGTGTTACCGATTTTGGTCGTATTTTCAAAAGAAAACCCTTTGCAACCCTTCAATACACAAACATTTTCAAAATCATCGGATTTCGTTTCCGAGTTGAATGATACCGGAAGATCAGATTAGAACACAATAACACACGTCGGTTTCAGAAAAAGTGCTTACAAACTTCGAAAATGACATTGACGATACTTTTCTCGCTTTGTGGTAGGAGATTAAATGTCAATAGATAGCCCAATGTGTTTTTAGTTGCATATTTTTGCTTCATCTTCTTGAAAAATCAGCGGTTGTGAATCACGACCGCTCTGCTCCATAGAGTATATAGGGACGGATTTACTACCGTGTCCAGCGCTAGCGAGACACAAGGTAGTAACATTACTTCTAGGCGAAAAGGTGTTTCTGTTAATTCTTTTCGACTGACAACTTTGTAATTAATGGGGCGATCATCAAAATATGCAGAGAGAGTAGAGATCTTTTTTTTTAATTTCTAGCGATCATCTGTGAACGAGCTGCTTTAACTTTGGTATCTTTGTTCTATATTATCCAAGTTTCTTAATAACTGCAGGATTTGTTGTTCTCTTATACAAAAAAAAGCCCCTAAACCATTCATCTGCCTATTAACCTCTCTATTTAAGTTAAGGAAGTGATTTTTTTTTTTTTTTTTTGTATGACTGAACTGTATTTACAAACAGAAGCTGGCTAACTCAGTGTTTTGTTGATTTTGTCCTTGCCTTTTAATATCGAACGTTTATTTTTGTTACTCGCATTTTCTTCTTACTTACGCCAATTAAAAAGAAAATCATTATTTCACCTTTACAGTAACACGATATTGATAATAGTTGTAATTGATCATCACTGTCATTTTAATATGTTAATATCTGTATGAGGCCTTATGTTACGAGGGCGAGTCAATAAATAACCAGCCTATGACATTTCCGATCAACCGAGACATCCACGATTTTCACGCATTGTTTCAATACATGTACTATACCTGTGTACAAAACTACACATGTATACGGTCATTTGTTTGTCAGATATTGAATGGCAAGCTTTTCATCAAAATTGGAGTACCGTGCTGTAATTCGGTACTTGCATTTAAAAAGTAAAACTGGTAAGGACATACATGCTGAGCTAGTTGATGTGTATGGGTCTTCTGCACCATCTTATTCTTAAGTTAAATTCTGGGTTGGGGAGTTTAATCTTTAGAAGATGAAGCCAGATCTGGACGCCCAGTTGATTCCACCGACGAAGAATTGTGTAATAAAGTCAGAGATCTGGTATACTCAGATAGGCGAAGTCAGGTTAAAGAAATAGCACAGGCATTAGGCATTTCACATGGTACCGTTTCAACAATCTTGCATGATCGTTTAGGGATGCGCAAGCTTACAGCCCGTCGGGTCCCAAAATCCCTTAGCAATGAGCAAATGGCAACGAGAGCATCAGTATGCAGTGCGTTGTTGAAGCGTTTGAGGTCAAAAGATGAATTCCTTTTGCGTCTAGTTAATGTGGATGAGACTTGGGTGCATTATTATGAACCAGAAAATAAAGCCCAGAGTTGTCAGTACGTAGGGCCGGGATCCCCAAGGCCAAAGAAGTTCAAGACTCAACCATCTGCTGGCAAAGTGATGGCCACAGTATTTTGGGACACAAAGGGCGTTATTTTGTTGGACATTTTACCCAAGAGAAGTACAATACCCGGAGCATACTATGCAAACTTGCTAGGCCAGCTGAGGAACGCCATCCGCGAGAAACGCAGTGGTAAACTCTCCAAAGGTGTTTTGCTGCAACAGGACAGTGCAAGAGTCCACACTTGTAAAGTTGCAATGGATGCTTTGGAGTGAAATGGGTATGAATTAATACCGCACCCTGCCTACTCATAAGACCTGGCTCCTAGCGACTTCTTCCTTTTTCCAAATTTTGAAAAAGGATATACGTGGACGTCATTTCCGGTCTGACGAAGAAGCCGTGGCGGCAATTGAGGAGTGGTTCCATGGAAAGGACCCTGACTTCTTCACTTCTGGGCTGATGGCACTTGAACACCGTTGGTCCAAGTGCATAGCCCTGGAGGGAAATTATATTGAAAAAGAAGAGGTAGATCTCAAACCGAAATAGGTTAGGATGGTTATTTATTGACTCGCCCTCGTACCTTGAATTCACATTGAGTCACATCCACGAACCATGGTAACATTCTTTACGTCCTGATTTGTGCCCCCCCCCCCCCCTCCCCCTGTCAAGCGTGAAGCTTTAGTTTTGCCTTCAATGAACTATATATGTAGTGTACATACGTCTCACTCCTGGTTTGTTTGTTTGTTGGGTTTAACGTCCCACCGACAGTGTTTCAGTCATTTTGGAGACGATGTCTACTTGAGACAGATATAGTGCTGCCACACTGCAGTATTACGCCGTAGACATGAGGCATGATACCACACCAAGTCACATTATCCTGACACCGAGCCAACCAGTCCTGCAACTACCCTTATATACTGAGCGCCAAGCCAGTGAGCTATAACAGTACCATTTTTTACGACGTTGGTATGTCGCGGCCGGGGATCGAACCCACGACCTCACACGCCTGAGGCGGACGTTCTAATCACTCGGCCATCGGGGACGGTCATTCCGGGTAGACGTGAATGGGTATGTATCAGAAAGCTGGTATATTATACAAGGTACATGTATAGATATCTCTCTTGCATGAGGCTCAACATAGTGGCAGTGTCAGGACTGGTTGGCCAAGTATCAGGATAATGTGACTGGGTATGGTCACTTGTGTGGTATTCACTTGTCTACAGCGTAATATACAGCGTAATATATATGTAGATAATGTCCACAAATGACTGGAATACTGTTGGTGGGCCGTTAAACCTAAGGTAACAAAACAAAAAAAGGATAAACGTCATAGAGATGTCGGAAGTTGTTGAATGGGGCGATAGGGGTGGGTTTTGGAGACGATGTCTGTTACCAATATAGGAATGGGTCTAGGGCGTTCCTCTGAGATTTTTATATTTCTGAATATTTATTTAAAAATAATTTGAAAGGTTTGGGAGATTCCGTAATGACTTTTAAAAATACTAGATAATACTTTGCTTGCCTTATAGCATTACCAAACATAAAAGCAGTTTCGTTTGTTTAATATTATCATATTTACGAATATATCACATTGGTATTGAAAGGTGGTCCCTTAAAAATTTTAAACCTCAGGTATGTCATGTATAAGCCTCAGGTATGCCATGTCAACGTGTCCTATCCGTATTTTATGTGTGACATGTTTCGCAAATTATAATATGATTACGAGTATTTTGCACGTTTCAGTGATAATCTTTTCGTAGAATAATGTTTATGTGTAATTCGGTAGCCTTTCCCTCAGTTTTGGTTATTTTTAGACATCCAAGGTCAATTGTCATAAATAGAGTAAAGATAACATTTGTAGAAATGTTAAACTGGCATCGATGTTGAATTCTGGTGATATACCCCATACCTGCATAATATGCACAGGATGTGTCCTCGGTCTGATTTATTTAGTCATCTAGTTGTATAATTAACAGTTTTGTAAAAAAAAAAAAAAAAAAAAAAAAAACAATAACAACAACAAAAACATCAGTATCTGTCGTTTTCTAATTAAGAGGGATAAATATAAGGTAGAGAAAGATAAATGAGATCGATATAAAAGGGTGAAGAAGAAGGCAAGAAAAGGTTAATATAAATTCTGAATATCAATACTGTATGTCAATCTGAAATGGAATTTGTTTAATTGCGATGCAAGAAAGAAATAGAGAAGAGAGCGACTGGGGAAATCACAGGAGAAGGAAAAGGACAAGAGAAAGACACATTGACAGATAAAAACAGACAAACGAAAAGATAGAGAGAAAGAGAAATGAGGGACACATCAGCATAAATACAGCGAAGTCCAAGAACCGTTTGGCCCGGTGTCAGGATATTATGACTGTGTGGTATGTTGTCACATGTATACGCCACGTGCATCATGTGGCAGTGAGCCTCTACTTTTCCTGTCTCATAGAGACAAAATCACCAAATGATTGCAATACTAAATATAAAAATATAAATGAATAAGGACTCTAACTTTAAAGTGAGTAAGAACTCTGATGCTGTATCCTTGTTCATTACAATATAACATCACAGAAGATTGCCCTAGGGCTTGATTCTTTAGAATGACAATGAGCCTCACATGATCTGCACACTGGGCCCCGTGTTCTCGAAAATAAAAACGGTACTGAAGTAAGATTTTCACTCTTATATACTCAAACTATGCCCATAACTTCCAATAGAGATTTAGGTATGATACATGTACTCAAATTTGAGTCTTTGAGTAAAATATTTTTATTCATGTACTCCATTAATTGAGATAAAGATAAGTCTCAACTGAATTCAATACAGAATTCTATCATCAACAATCCTTGTTTCCCTTGTAATATGACCATTACATATTTTTTATATTCAACACGTGTAATATATCACCGTCATGACATCATTTATCCCTATGCAGTTCATAGGATAAAAACAACATGCAAAAATGCACACGAAATGTCAAAACATTATTATTTCATTTAATCTCAGCATTGAAAGTCATGTGATAAAATGAATCTCACATGAGTTGTCATGTAATATAAAAGGCTATTAAATCGTTCATGAAAATAGTAAATAGCTCGCCAGAGGCTCACTTTTTACCATTTTCATGAACTCGCTAAATAGTATTTTATATTATATGAAAACTCATGCGAGATCCTTTTTTTTTCTTCTTTTTTTTGTGAGTTTATACTCTTATTCTCCCCGTAATAGGTAGCAACAGGTCGGGGAACCATCCTGCTGACCACCTTACAAATTTATTTTATTACAAGAATAAAACTCATTTTTTGCTTTAACAACTAGATATTTTGACATAAAAAATTGAATAATATTGAAAAAATCATATAATTTGTATAACTGTTTAACATATTGAAATTAAAAAGAAAAAAAGAAAAAAGAAAAACATGATCATGGATAGATAAATCTTTTGAAAAAAAACAACAACAACAGAATTGATAAACAAATATTTTTTACAAGTATAAGTAATTGTCATTTGAGGAAAAAAATCTAATTTATTTTCAAAGAATTGTTTTGTATGCAAATAAATTTCTTAAATATCATCATTCTCTTGTATCCATTTTAAGAAGTCTCAAAAAAAGGTTCTTTTTTTTTTATTTAAATCTATGAAAGATGAAAAATTAGTCTAATTGCATGAAAAAAAATGAATAAAGGCAAGACAGAAAAGAAAAAAGGTTTTTACAGAATAAAAACTCACATTTATCACTGAAAAAAGTACAAAAACACATGTATGAAATACTTGTGCACAACTAAGGTACAATAATATAAAATACGTTACATTAATCTAGTTTTTATATTAACTTTTTAACATACATCCACCTAGATCTTTCATCTTCTGTTTTATTGTAATTTTTGTATGTGTTATATGAACATTTTATATATTCTCTAAAATTTTCAAAGGATGGTGTAATATTTTTCATTTTGGACATATAAATAAACTTTTTATACTCAAGAAGTAAAATATCTAACTTGTAGTTTCTGTTTTCAGATCCCAATAAGATTGTCTTTGCCTCTAAGCAATGTTGTAATTTAAGCTCATTAAGTGATCTTTTAATACTTAGAATGATTGGTTTTACTTTCGAACATTCACAAAAAAGATGCATTAATGTTTCTTCCGTTTCATTACAAAAAGTACATAAAGGATTATCAAGAATTTTCATTTTAAATAATAAAGATCTTGTACCTAATATCCTGTGAATAATTCTTGTTTGAAACCACTGAGCATATGTGTCTCTTGTAATTTTGAAAACAAAATCATGTGAATATTCCCAGTCAATTTTCGATTCACCATATATATTTCTCCATTTTATCCTACTAGCTGGGACAGCATCATTTTCTGATAAAATGTTGTAAACATATTTATTCATATCTGGATTGATTAAAATTTTCTCAAAATAAAAATTAATACAAGGATTTATAATGCAGTTGTTTGAATGATGATTGATGCTTATATTCATTTGTTTAGCATTCTTTTTTCACAGCATCAATTATACTATACAAATGTAAAAAATTTATTTTGCTACCAACTAAATTTTCCAAATAGGAAAACGGTACAAAATTTCCTTTTCTATCCATTATGTCTTTCACAAGGTAAATACCTTTATTGTATAGATAAGAAAAGAATAAAGGTTTTTTGTTAACTTGAAAATGGTTGTTATAAAATAAAGCTCATCCTCATAAGACTTGACTTTAAGTTTTTCTATATATTTTATGTAAGCATTTAAAACGTCTCTCCAGAAGTCATTTTTAATATACTTCATAATATATTCGCAATACATCTTTCCACAACAAAAAACTTTTCTTATATCAAATATATTTGTAATGAAGTTATACCATTTTGTATTAGAATTACAGACATAATTTTTTAACCATTTTATTTTCAGAGTATTTAAATAACAATCAATATCAATCATATTAAGCCCTCCGTCACGGTATCTTTTAGTAAGAACAGCCCTCTTAACTTTTGGTGAACCTTCCCCAATAAACTCATAAAACATATTTGTCACTCCCTGAAGAAAGGAATCTGGTGGGTTTGGTAAGCTAGAAAATAAATGTGTTAATAATGGTTTTTTTTTTCCAAGGTTTTTTTTTTTTTTTTTTTTCCTAACACCTTAAATTGTTTTTCACCCCATGACATTTCCAATTTAGTTTTAATGACCTATTACTATATTTCATTGAGCCAATCCAAACTAATTTTGTCTTATCATAATTGATTTTTAGTCCTGAAATTTGTGCAAACCTTTCCAAAACTTCTAGAACTGTATTTAAAGATTTTTCTGAACCATCTAGAAAAAGAGAGGTACACGTATCATCTGCAAATTGTGATATCTTATATTCTGTTTTCCCTATCAAAATACCCTTTATATCTTTAGAATTTCTTATTTTCACAGCTAATATTTCAGCACAAAGTATAAAAATATATGAAGAAATGGGATCCCCCTGTCGACAGCCCCTACACACTGGGAAAAAATCAGAAAGAAATCCATTTAATTGTACAGCAACTTTAGTATTAAGTAAAAACATCTTTATCCATCTTAATACACTTTTTCCAAAGTTAAAGAATTCTAATGTCTTTAAAATAAAGTTAAAAGATATTGAATCGAATGCTTTTTCAAAATCAATTAGCATTAATAATCCTGGAATATTATGTTCCTCTGTATATTGCATAACATCAAACAGAAGTCTAGTATTTTCCCCAATATAACGCCCCTTAATAAATCCAGACTGATCTTTAGAAATTAAATTGTCCAAAACTTTCTTTAATCGATTTGCAATTGTGCCAGAAGCTATTTTGTATAAAACATTTAATAAGGTTATAGGTCTCCAATTTATCAAAAATTGTTTTGGTTTACCTTCTTTAGGAATACATGTAATTATCCCCATCTTCACATTGTTTGAAAACGAGTTAACAGTGTACGCATGATTAATTGCCCTGACAACAAAGTGTCCAATTTTACCCCAGAACATTTTATAAAAATTAACAGAAAACCCATCTGAGCCAGGACTTTTATTATTTTACATTTGTTTCAAAATTGCTGAAACTTCATTAAAGCTCAAAACCCCCTCTAATTTGTTTGCTTGTTCTTTTGTCAGTTTATTTATGCTGCAGTTTTCTAATTCCGTTTCTAAAGTGAAGTTTTCATCTATGTTGTGTTCAGCATAAAGTGATAGGTAAAATTTACTTGTTTCTTTTAAAATTTTCTGTTGATTAAAAATTTGACTTCCATCTTCTTTTTATGGATTTTTTACTAATATTACATTTTTCTAAGTTTAAGAAATATTTTGTATTTTTTTCTCCACTTTCGATCCACTGAGCTCTAGCTCTTGTCAAATACCCCTTAACTTTTAAACTTCTTATTTCTTCAAGTCTAGTTTGTAGGAATATTAGCCTGTCTTTATTGTCTTCCGTTATGTTTTCCTCTATATGAAGTATTTCAGATAATAATTTTTGTTCTTCGTTTCTTTGTTGTTTTGATTTAAAACTTCTATATGAAATAGATTTTCCTCGGATCTCCATCAGTAAAGTTTCAAGAAATAATTCATCATTTATTATAAATTGTATATCTGATCTGTCTAAAAGGAGAACTTCATTAAAATTATAGACTGGCAAGCAATATTGCAAAATAATTTCATCTATTCTTTTATTTATCATATTAACAAAATCTAAACCTTAAGTAGTGTTTTTTGAATTTCATTTAAACATAATTTTAGAAAAACAATAGAGTGATCTGATCTATAGCTAATATCAACATCACAGGCTTGAACTTTCTCCACTAGATTATTTGTTATCAGGAAAAATTTAAATGGTTATTTTTAAGTTAAAATCTCCGCAAATGATGCAGTTTATCTTATTTAATGAATCTATAAGGTGAAATATATTTGTGAAATAAACAGGATTATCTGTATTAGGGGCATATAGATTTGCAATTACCATTTCCATTTCATCAATTTTAAGTTCCAGTATTAAATATGTCCCTTTATCATCATTTATAATTTTGTTTATTTTAATGTTTAATTCTTTGCGTATTAAAATAGCTACTCCTCTTGCGTTTGATTTACCATGACTGAAAAAACATTGACCATTCCATTCAGAATATACAATCGGTTCCATCTCCTTTGTTAAATATGTTTCCTGTAAACAAAGAATGTCAGTTTTTCTTTCTTTAAATAAGTTAAGTATATCAATTCTCTTGGATGAGCTATTTAGACCTCTGCAAATTGAAAGAAAAAAGATTAAGACTATCCATTTGGTATGTTTTCATTAATAATTAAATTCATGACTAGGATGTATGTTTTTCTATACCTTAACACATGAATAGTATCACATATTTTGAACCTTTCAAACAAAATTGATTTGTACATAATTAATCACACTCACACACAAATTTATATAATTTATAAAAAAAAAGCCCTAAAGTGCTATAACATATAAATTTTTAGCAGTTTTTAATCCATATGAGTTTACTTACATTCAGTACTGCACAAGTACCTGCTTCTTACAAATGATTTTAATATGCCCTAGAACCATAAATATACGAAAATAATCAGCAAGCTCATAAAAAAAACACGAAAAAAACAACAACAAGAGTTTGTCAAATAAATAGTAAATATACTCAAGGGTAAAGCTATTCAAACCGTATTAAACCTGTCATAAATTCAGAGCATTATAATCTTTCTATTGGTTAAAAAGAATAATGCAAAGATTGAGAAAAATGAATAATAATAAGTGTCTCCTCCATTACTTCTTTTTTAGCTTTCTCCATATACATATATACATCACATACATACAATACAATTATATATTGATACAACGAGATACAGTGAAAGCAACCAATCAATCAGCTTCTGCTATACTCAATTTATCTTCTTTGCTTCTGTCTGTAAACTGAGATAACATCAGTTATAGAGTCAAAAACGTCAAATTTTACCCTTTCACTTCTTGTTGTTTGTCCATATACAGCGCCATTAAAGAACCATGCACTGGTAATCTCTTCATGTTGAAGCAGCTTGTTTATTAAGTCAGTGTTCATTTTTGTGACATCATCACTTATTCTGTGCCCATCGTTTTTAAGTTCTTTCCTCTTTTGCATTATTCTTCTTTTGACATCATTGTTAATTGTTTTAATCAAAATGGGTTTGATTCCATTTCTGGTTGGGATACGATGTATGGCCAAAATCTCGTGTTTTTCTATAGAAACCATGTGTTTTCCGAGTTTGTTGTTTACCTTCTCAACAAGGTCCTCATCACGATCTTCAGGTATATTCGCAATTTTAATATTGTTTTTCCTTCCTCATGCGAGATCCTATATGGAGATGACTTGGTTAATGAAACAGAAGAACCAGAAACTCAACCAAAAAAATAAATAATGATGGCCGATATTCTATCTGGCTATCAATTGGATGTTAAATATATATCCATATATTGCTGATCACCAGAGATCATATTAATGAGAATCGTAGAAAATAAAATTCCTGAAACAAATTTCAATTTTCCCTGAATAAACTAACAATGTTTTATTTTTTTAAATGTTTAATCAAATCTTGGTTAGTGTTAACTTGAGTAATCCAAGTACTATATTTTAGCTTTTACTTTAAAAAAAACAAAACCAAAAAACCCCCTTAAAATCTGCAAAATATAAGATGTTTTTAGTAAACATTAATAAAGAATATATTTCAATTTTTATTTATAAGAATATGTATTTTTAGCCTTTCAATTATTACCGTTTTGTGAATTTTATAATGGATTAACCAGTCTCAAACTCCAGTCTCAAATTCCTAGAATTTTCTAAATTTCCAAACTTCCCTCACCAATAAAAAAATCCCTGACTTTGACATATAATCATTTTCCTCATACTTTTTCCTTTCCCCATGCATCACCCAAGCTACTGGGTCCCCTTGGTACAGGTGACCATGAAGGGTGTCAGAGAATGCTGTGTTCCAACGACATGCTTCATACTCTGAAAAAAAAAGATTACTACATGTATTAACATTACTATTTGCATTTCATAGTTCCTTGTAAATTCATGAAATTATTATCTTGTATAAAGGCATAGACAAAAATACCATATCTTCATGTATTCAGATAATCAAGAGTTTACAAGTGCATATATGTTCAAGTTATTGATAATGCATATGGCAGTCAATGTTTCGGCTTATAATGTCAATATTCGGTAAAGATATCAATAAAATTCCCAGATAATTCAACATAATTTCATGATTTTAAGCTCCATTATAATGCTATATTTTGATCCAAGATAAGATTCAGTTTTATATTGAACTTCATTATAATTATGTGAATATGCACCTTAAGTAAACTAAACAAATCATAAAATATTGAGGTTCATTGGTGGACGTGCAGCGCTTTACTGAATTTTACATTATAATAACAAAGTGAGAAATCATAGAGCCACACATTACTTTGATCGTTTTAAATCATGAATATTCACGTACAAATTTATGACATTATGAATATCAATCTATTGAACTTTGAATTGTAAATGACATAGATTTATATTGTAAGAGGAAACAGAGAAAACCCTGATCAGACAGCTCCTGGAAGGAAAGTTGTTTCAAGAAGCCGTCTATCTGGGGTCTCTTCTATTTACCAAGGTGTCAAACCACGTATATATGAGGTAAAGGGTTAATTATTGTTTATTGCCTGAATATGATATTATGATAACACTTTTGAATCCCTATATTTCTATCATGGCAATAATGTAGACTCCAGCTACTTACAGGTTTTGGCATGTCACTGTGAATGTTGACGTCAAACTTGAGTAAAAATAAAGCGATATACATCTGTATCTCCAGCAGCGCAAACCACCTGACCAGGAAATAAACACAAACATCTGAGTCAGCAAAAATATTGATCTTCAAGAAAAACATCAGAGGAAAAAAATAAAGGATAAATAATTGTAAATAACAGTGATTAACCCAATATCTCACTGAAGCCTCAGTCAAAGGTGAGTAATGCTGGGATACCTACATGCTACTATTTTTGTGTACTTTTCCCACCTACAGCACATGACATCCACTCTGGATATGAAAGTAAAGGCATTGTGGGTCATTTTTGAAACTCATGACTTAGGATAAGAAGACAAAGGGTGGTACCATGCTGGGGTCAGATTCATTCATGACATTCTCAGGGACAAAGTGCTGACCTGTATTGTACTGGGACTTTCAGTTAAATTTATAAAACTGTATTTTCCAAATACAACAAATTTACACTTTAATTATTGCTATAAACAGAATATAAAATAAAGCCAACAAAATACATGGTATATGACCCTACTCAACAAGATCCCAGATTCTGGAATTATTTAAAGATTCTCAAACACTAGATTTAAGGAATGCTATATGTGAGCAATTTTTGTGACACTAAATTTTTTTCTTTGACAGGATAAAAACCCTCAAACCTTTCCCTACTTATAGATTTTGCTTTTCAGAATGCTTCCTGAATTACATTTTTATCAAAATGAGTAAAAAATACAAGCTGTGTAAAAGAAAAGAGATGTAAATACGACAAGAGAATCTGACGCCCACTACTCACCAGTAGAGACATACAACATGGTACATGTACATACCTGCCTGGACACTGGGACCTCCCACCTCCAAATGCCACAAACCCATCCAGAAACACACCCTTCTCAATGTTGCTGTCTTCCCATCTCTCCGGTCTGAACTCCTCAGGATTCGGAAAAAACTTTTCATTTCTATGAGCCCAGAAAGGTGACACCATCAACATTGTGCCCTTAGTGATGGTGTAATCCTTAAAAGTAAGGTTTACAGAATACTTATATTCAATCCCTGCAGCACTTTCTTAAACTCATTAGAATCTCATAATGAAGATAATGAAAGACCTTTAGTTATGAATTTCAATGTCAATAGCTTTATTGCAGGTAATACTTTAGAACTTCAAGAGGTTAGCAGTAGTAAGACAAAACAAGAGGGCCTTAATGGCTTTATAATCAATCACCAGAGAAATTGTAGCATAGATTTATAAAGTTTCTATATAGAAACTGAGAAATAGCATGGACAAAAGATATTCACAAAACACAACAAAGAACCACAGTTCCCTGAAGATTCATTTGAATATGACCAAAAGTAAGCTTGGTATGAATAAGTCTTGTGCCGTTTCTCTGATATCTGTCCAAGGGTAGCTGAGAAATAGGGCTAACAAAACACACACACATACACAATAACAAAGTTGAGAATAATTTGCCAAAGATATGCACAACTAGGCATGTCTGAATGAAAGAACTATGCATTATAACGAAAATCATAATAGAAAGTCAGAAAAAGATGTAAGTTCAAAGAAGGATGGCCACTAGTTGTAGAATTAAACATTAACTGCATGGCATCTAAATCAAGGGAAATAACTCCTAACAAATTAATAACATTCTGTTTCTAGTTGGTGGTAAGTTACGGTATTACTGACACTGCTGACACTTGAAAGAGTGGTGTACCTTGATTGTAAACTCCTTGACAACCCTACGTGTGATGACCCCCACAGGGTGCAGACGGATAGCCTCTAGAGCACACCACTTCAGGTATGGAACCTTTCTTAGATCATCTTCTGTTAAGTCTATAATCTCACCTGATAGGATTAAAATATCGATCAGGTATGTAAGCTGAGGATACAACTAAATGAGTGTGCATCTGGTGATAATTACTTGTTTAATCACAATTATTGATGGTGATCAGACATTTAATATGATAAATGTGGCTTATTTTTTATATGCATGGTCAAACTCTTCAGTTTTCAAGAGTGAAACAGGAAATGTACTCTACAAAATATTAATATCTAAACCTTAGGTGGCATATTTTTGCAAACAACTTATTCACTTAGCTATGTCAAAACTAGAGATAATTAACCAAAATTAATATAATCTTTGATGATGTTTTTGTATGATGTTGACATCATTCATAGCAATAAAATTATGGCCACTGCACAAAAGTCTATTATGTAGCTGCTCAAAAATTCATGCTTTATTTTCTTGAAAAAGGCAAATCTTTTGCCAATATATTGAAAAAAGGTGAATGTAATTGCTTATATATGTAATGAAAGAATCTTTCTATGGGGTTTGAACACATAACATTCCAGTACAGTCATGCATGCTACGACAGGACCTTTTTACGCCTTTAAATTCACTCATCAAATCATATATAATTTATATATCAATGAATCCTGTTTCATCCACATTCTTCTTACCTTTACTTTTATCCTTGCATACTGCCTTCAACTGTTGCCGCAGTTTGCTTGTTATTTCAGGGTTGCTTAGAATATAGGCTAGATTCCAAAATGTTATCTGGAGAAAAAACAAAGTATTTAGCATATTACTATGTCAACAGATGGACATAAATGCAACATCTTGGGTGTGTGATCATCAAACAGATCTTGACATTTGTCAATCTCATACCAGCAATCTTTAGAACATGAACAGACTTTAAAGTAAAAACAAGAGGACAATAGAGGCCCTAAATCGCTTACCTGAGTATAGGGTTACCCGAGGAACATCTGTACTAAAACATTTTGAAATCTGGCCAATAGTTTTGAAGAAAATGATTTTTAAAATTTTCATAATTCATTTCTTTCTATTGCCAATGCAACCAGAGTTCTACATGAATCAGGTTTATTTTAGCAACTTTTGTGGGGGTTCACCAAAGGATCATGACTGCCAAGTTTAATCAAATACTGTCCAGTGGTTTCAGAGATGTCATTTAAAGGTTTCACTATATACATATAAGGCAAATTAGCCCTGCCCCTGGTGGCCATATTTTTAAACGAATCAGAATAATTTTAGCAATCTTGGTAGATGGTTACCAAAAGAACACCTGTACCAAAACATTTTGAAATCTGGCCAGTAGTTTTGAAGGAGATGATTTTTAAAGTTTTCATTTTTTTTTTTCTGTTGCCATGCAACCAGAGTTCTACACAGATCAAGTTTGTTTTAGCAACTTTTGTGAAGGATCAACCCTACCAAGTTTAATTAAATTCTGTCCAGCGGTTTCAGAGGAGATGTTTAAAGCAAAATGTTGACAACAGACGATGCATGACAACAGACTATGGATGCAGGGTGATCCTCATAGCTCACCATGAGCACGTTGTGCTCAGGTGAGTTATCAAGAGGGCCATGATGGCCCTAATTCACTCACCTGAATTCAACTGCTAGAGAGAAAATGCTTAAGTAAAAGGAAAAGAATTTACACATCATATTTAGTATTTAAATTTTACTAATCTTTAGTTCTCGTGGCCATCTTGGTAGGCAGACCTAAACGATTTTAGCTATTTTTGCTCAGCACCACCTAAGGATCATTCCTGTAAAATTTCATCAAAATTTGCTCAGCGGTTTAGGAGGAGATGTAGTTTAAAGCAAAAGTTGACGACGCACAACAGACGCTGGACAAAGATGGATCACATTACTTCACCTGAGCACTCACTTTGTGCTCAGGTTAGCTAAAAATACTTTGACTTCATTCTGACTTACTGATATAGGTTTTGTCTGATTTTATAACTCTTTCTGTAAAGCGAGTGCTGTGTAGCTATGTCATGGTGTTGTCTTTGGGTTTCTATTTAGTATTGTATGTTACAGTGGATTACATTAACTACATTTACATGTCAATTGACAATCTATGAATGGAACCATGTTGGCATTCACATTAAGATGGAGCACAGAGTAATGGATCTGTCCACTATGTTGCTGACTAGTAAGACTTAGCTGAGCATTTTATCAGAATAAACAAGTTCCTTAATCCTTTACCTTATGAATATTCATGTATAAGTTTGATCCCAGGCAGAAAGTACAAGTACTTCACAGGAATTGTCAAGAGGGATTAATTTAGTATACCAATGAAGTTGCAAATACTTGTTTCCCAATCAACATAAAAAAGAGTTTAAGTTAACCCATTACTTCATACAGATTCAAAATGACACATTGGCAAACAGAGAAGACCCAGATCAGACAGCTCATATAATATTGTAGCTCAAATTCTATACAGCCTGCAGAGCAAAGAAAATCCATCATTTCATATACCATTTAAAGTGCAGTTAATTAATATTCATCATATTATAAATTTGTACAAGAATCTTCATGAAGTAAAGGATTAAAATCAAAGATTTACCGGTATTGCATTGGCCAGTATGGCCCACATGGTTATCATGCCACAGTTGGGGGCACACTTCTGCCCTATCTGGGAGGCCATGGTCTCCAGCAGGGTCTGCAATGGTCATGTGACGGTGTCAGGTGACCAATACTCACTCTCCAAAAGGTTTAAGGAATTTCATGCAGCAAAGGGGCAGAATTGATTATTCTGATGTATAGCATTTGTATAGGTATTGTAAGCCATTTATAATGCATAATATACCATCCTTAAATAAACTTTCATGTATGTTTACAAATTATGAAGACTAAAATCCATAGGAATTCATGAAAATTTTCCTTTAATCAATAACACACAAATGTCAATTAACATAATGTATAATTATACTTCGCCCATTCTTCTATCAATTATGCTTAACATGCTGAGACAACTGAATGTTATTTTATGATAAGTCCATAGATTTATAATGCATAGATACAAATAAAAGAAGAATATTTTTCGTTACCTGTTTCCCTGATGAGGATACCTTCATATCCTTCATAACATCACGGAACACGTTCAACAAGTATGATTTTGCGGCTGACCATCTTCCCAGAAAGAAGGCTGGCAGCTTGGCCCCCATCTCAAACTGGTCATCATATATAATGAACTCATTCTTAAGTCTCTCAAATTTATCCTGTAAATGTAAATGAGGAAGGATAATTAGATTTTCAAAAATGATAAAGGCAACAGAAAGAAGGAACAAGAGGGCCATGATGGTCCTGGGTCGCTCACCTGAGAACCAGGTATTAGTGGGAGGAAAGGAAACAGCAAATATCTTATGATATTTTGGAAAATGGGCTCTGCCCTCTACCAGTCATAAATCAAGTAAGTACTTTAGGACAAGAAGCATTTTCAAATTTGTACTATATACGTATAAGGAAAATGGGCTTAGCCCCTTGGTGGCCATGTTTATCGATGGATCAAAATAATTTGAACAATCTTGGTAGAGAGTGACCTAATGAACATCTTTGCCAAATAACTTTGAAATCCAGCCAGTACTTTTGGAGGAGAAGATTTTTGAAGTTTTGACTATATTCATATAAGGAAAACGGGCTCTGCCCCCTGGCAGCCATGTTTTTTAACAGATCAAAATAATTTGAACATTCTTGGTAAAGAGTGACCTAAGGAACAGCTGTGCCACATAACTTTGAAATCTTGCCAGTAGTTTTGGAGGAAATGATTTTCAAAATTTTATATGTTGTTTCTTCTGTTGCCATGGCAACCAGAATTCTGCATAGAATGAAATTCTTTGAACAACTATGAAAAGGCTTTACCCTAGGAACATTCCTGTGAAGTTTCTTTAAAATTGGCCTAGTGGTTTAAGAGGAGATGTCGTTTTAAGTTAAATGTTGACAACGGAAGATGGTCACCGGACGACGGACCCCAGACATTCATCGGTCACAATAGCTCACCTTGAGCACATTGTGCTCAGATGAGCTAAAAACAGGAAGACAGATAGAGAAAATATCAGAAAAGACAGGTTAACAGATGGATGGATGGATGGATGGATGAATGGATGGATATGCAGATTTTGATTGATAGGAAAACAAAGATATTTGTACAGACAAGAAGGCAGACATTTTGCAGCAAAGCTAACAAACAAGGAAGACAGGCAGGCAGGCAAAGAGTAAATAACAGACAGACAGGTCACCAGGTATAGCTAGCCAAGTCAGACCAGGCAAGACAAAATTAGACAGAAAGACAGATGGATGAATGGACAGACAGACAGATAGATGGACAGACTGATAAAACATGTACCTTATCTGAGACAGGGAGGACATCTTGGCCAAACAAGTTGTTGATGACTGCAACATACATGCTGTGTCGGACACTATCCAACAGCTCCACCTTTTCTGTAACATGGCAACCAGATCATGTTTATCAACATCAGGTCTGTATGAGGTAAAGAGTTAAACATATAGTACAAATTCTTGTTATATGAAAACTAAGCACTAAAAGGACTGACATTATAGAATAGAAAACATTTGTTTTGTTTAGCTATAATATTCTGTGTTTTCCAGATGAATTTTCTACATTCAAATAGTTCATATAGGCTGATCCTGTATCATATGAATACAGTGAAACCTCTTAACAACGGCATTCATTATAATATCCTCTTTATAACAGCAGTAGTATACTCGTAGAAAACTAAAGTGCATAATCCTTCTATGTCTCTATTCTTTACAATGACAATTTCTTTATAACAGCAACAATCGCTGAAACAAACACCGCTGTTGTAAAGACAGTTGACTGTACATGCATATTTCCATTGTAAATATTACAATTTTAATTAAGTGATATGGCCCAATATAATGTGGTATCTATACTTGGACCCCTGGCCCTTTGGTCTCGAAACTTCTTTAGCACGATTTCAGGCTCAAATATGAGTGTTATACAAAAATCCCTATAGAAATTAATGGTTTGAGTTTTATTTTTGAGAACACAGGGCCAGATGTAGGTTAATATAATTGAGCTGGAAGGGTTACTATAAAGGCTACATCACCTCCATCCTTGAAAGTTGTGTTGACCTGGATGTTCAACTGCTGACTGAGGTGGCTGGAGATCTGGCCAAGTTTGGAGGGTGCCAGTTTACCTTTCACAATATCATGCAGACTGTTGTGGTAGGCGAAGAATGAGGCCTTGTCAATAGACGCTGCAAATATATGGAACGAGAGTGCCGCTAAGGCAGGGCAATTTATGCCAATAGGCAAACTTTTAGGAATCATACGACTTTAAAAATAGACCTGCATTTTGAAATTATATACTTGCATATCAAGTATGAATTTCAAACATGTAGCTTTACTGTCTCATTGAGAGTTTTAGTCATTTGGAAACCATGTCTATTTGTGACATATATTTCGATGCTAATCTGTAGATGATATAACATCCAGCTTCACTATCCAGATTCTAATCAGTACTGAAACTATCTTCTATTCTAACTAATGAGCTACCAGCACCATGTTTTACGACTTCCAGTCAGTTGTGGCTTGATTTCACATTGGTACATGTATATGCAAAACAAACTGTGGGCATGACTATTGTTGAACCCTGATATCTATATTTCATTGAATAAAAAAAAAGAAAAAAAATCTTACCAACATTAACAACTGAGTCATAAACACCAAGCTGAAAGTCCACTTTGGAAGAATCAAAGAAGTGATGGTAATCTTCAGGTTGAGTTAGGAATGTTAATTTCTCCCCGACCACTTGCAAAGTGAACAGCGGACCTAGCTGGAGATGGAGACGACAGTCATGAACAAATCATTAATGACACTTTGGGCTCATTTATATGTATAAATGTACGATATGGAATAAAATCTCTGAAACATTTTGTATATTGAAAGTATGAATGAAGAAATTCTTAATAATTGTATCATATAAACATATCAATACCTTCATTTCCAAAAATACGGAAAAACAAATCGTTATAATAGTATAAAGTTCTTTCAAAACTACAAGTAAAATTTTAGACACATTTAACCGGTGTAGCAACAATACTGAATTTGTGTGTCTCTATCATTTTCAAAACAGTGAAAAAGATTGTTACTTGCAGTAGTCATACAGGGTGTCCCATAATATCTGATACCATTACAAACAGCTATAACTTTTCTGTATGTTTAACCACAATTTAATAAAATATATGGTTGTTTTCTATCTAAAATAAAATTTTATTTACCACCAATATTTGTAAATATAAGTGACACTTACATGTCTATTTCATTGTTCCAAAATTATAGCACATGTTCGACATGATGTCCGTTTTGAGCAATTACGACGTTCAGTCTTTTCTTGAAATTTCTCACAACTGATCAGCACGTTTCCACATCGATTTGATTGATTTCACGTCTGATGTTTGTCTTGAGTTCATCAAGGGTCTTTGGAGAAGGTTTATAGACGTCCAACGGACTTAAATCCGGTGAATGTGGTGGCCACTCATTATTTGTTCTGAAAGAGATGAATTTATCCACGAAAGTCTTGTGGAGCCCGTCTGTGACAATAACCGCAGTATGGGGAGTCGCACCATCTTGCTGGAACCACATGTCAGGTATAGATATCCCCTTTTGACGAAGAGCTGGTAAGAACTTCCGCTTTAAGAGATCCAAATACCGAACGCTGTTGATGGTTTCCACGTCGCCATTTTCATCTTCAAAAAAGAAAGGTCCGATTATCCCGTTTGCACTCAAAGCGGCCCATACTGTAACTTTTTCACTGTGTAATGTCTTTTCAAGATAAAAGTCAGGTTTTTCTGTACTCCAATAACGGCAGTTCTTTTTGTTTAACTGGGCATTTAAGAAAAAGTGGGCTTCATCAGAAAACCACAGGATATCAGCAATATTTTCATTTTCATTCATTCAGTGGGCAAAGCGAAGACGACTTTCAATGTCACTGTCTTTAAGATGGTGTCAGATGGATAATGTGTATGGTGTGAGTTTTAAATCATATCGCAGTATTCTATGCGCTGAAGTACGACTAACCTGATTACTAATGTCACCTAGTATTTTTCTAACAGACCTCTGAGGTGTCTCTTCTACAGCGGCGGGGACCTGAACGATATTTTCCTCACTTCTGACAGATTTTGGTCGCCCCGGATTAGTGTGGCACTTATCTGCTACCGATCCTGTTTGTTCAAATCGAGTAACAATTCTTTTTATTTGCAATTTGTTTAGTCGTTCTTGGTCAGGGTAACGTTTTGCCATTTCCCGTATCACTGTTACAGGCGATGAAGTTGAATAATATAGTTTGACAACTTCTGCAGCTAGTGCTTGTGACGACGCCATTTTGAATAATCTTGTTATTATAAATGACGTCATTTCCTGTTAAGCGACGTCGACGTCATTCCCGTACTTTTCAATCAGATAAAATTTTAAACCCTCCTGTGCATTATGGTATATTAATCATGAAGATATGTTTTCAAACAAAAAAGTTATAGCATTTTGTAATGGTATCAGATATTATGGGACACCCTGTATTAAGATATATTTGAGTTACCGGTATGTATGAAAATAATGTCTGAACAAATATTTTAAAACACCTTTTTTTAAACACATTCACAATCTGAATAACATTACCTGAAGTATCAATACACATCAAATCCTATACAGTTATATACTTTATCTATGGTATATACATGTCTACAAATATATGCAATATATATATGCAAGTTGTTATCAAGTACAAGATTACAGTGGTATACCTTGTTTAAAGAATGGTCTGTGTTTCATATAACCATATCAATATCACACTGGTCAATTTGTCACCCACATTTTACTATATACAGAAATATGATCTCTGTGGCAAATTAATTGGGGCTGAGGTGGGAACCACTAGGGCGCCATGTACCCCAAGTGGCTGGAACGTCAAGTAAATCAGTCATAAATTCATTGAATTAAATACCTTTAACCAATTTTGTATATGATATTGCACATACATAGTGCAAGAGATGAATAAAATTTGATAGATCAATTAATATACTTCAGCCTTGAGCTTGCTAAGATGTAACCCTGGTGTCTGATCCCTCCTGACTTCCTTATTTTTTTTTCTTAATGACATATACGTTCCCAGGTGTTTACTTAAGGATTTGACTTTCACTTGTCCAGGGGGCAAGTTACTTTGAATATCTCCTAGCCCCCAATGAAAACAGGTTGCCCGATCTTGAATTTAGTTGGTGTTTGTTAATGTTTAAAACAAAATATGTGCAGTATTAAGATGGATTTTAGTTAGTATGTATCAAAGACAATTTTTAAGGATTTACCCCTGATATATTATAGACAACAAAAAAAAACCCGAAAGATTTCATATACATAAATAAACTTGCCCTCCGGGCTATCTTCTTTGAAAAATCACTTGCCCGCAGTGATTTTAACCCGGCGCGGGCAAGTGGGCGTCCAATTAAGAAAACCCCTGCGTTCCATTCCCTATCTTGCCTGAATGCTGCAATCCTCTTTAAGATATATGGATAACATTTTAAATGTTGGTCATTATCTGAGATTAATTTTGAAGACAATTACATCATAAAACTCGCCTATAATTTGGTTATGTTTCACCCAAAAATATATCTTTTATAATTAGTCTACGTTTTTGTCGCTTTTTTTTTTTTTTTTTCTGACAGTGTTGTTTATTGTCACAAATCGTTGGCATTGGTCAGAGATAAAATAACTGCAAGAGATTGACAATGAATTATATTGAATTTAAACTTCGTATTTTATTTCCATATTTAGCCGACATGTAAGACTGTTAAGTACAGAATCACTAACCTCTTTCCGTTTCTTCTCAATGAAGCATAACGGGTCCTGTCCAAACTGCACGGCACACCCGAGCCAAGGCACCCAGCCGCTGCAGGCAGGCGGGAGCTTATCATTGGCCCTCCTCTTGAAATAAAACAAGCATAGTGTAACAAGAAATACTGACCAAAGAGCAATGGTCACCTGGCTTAACCCCTCCAGTCCGTACATGATTACAATTTAACTTCTACTTAATGAACCTCCTTCTTATGTATTATATGTCTTTCATTACCAGTTAGGCCTTTTCATTAAACTGATTCAACACGCGAGTCATGCGTGTACCCTGTGTAATGATCTATACACTGCATAATGTCAAGGCTAATAAAAGACAGCGTGCATATTACACTTGGGGTTTACACACGTGTTGAAATATTTACAGCATTATAATCAACATTAAGTCTCGGTTAGCACAAAATTTAATGGTTCATGCCGCTTTACTTCTAAAGAAAAACGAAATACGGGGGCGGGTCAATAATTAGTGTCGTTACCATAGTAAAATGAAAACCACTGACGCAAATATCAATTTCTTTATGTCATTCCTTCAAAGTAATCACCTTTATGTAATACACTGAGTTTCAGTCGTTTAATCCAATTTTCAAATGCCTTTCTATAGTCTTCTATAGGTATACCTTTACATAACTGATACAATGCGGATCCAAGTCCATTCCGGCTTCTGTAGCGGCGACCCTGAAGGTGTTTCCTTAGCTTTGGGAACAGAAAAAAGTTACTGGGTTCCAAATCTGGCGAGTATGGTTGGTGGTTTAGAACAGTCACATGTTTACTTTCAAGAAATTTCTTCACAATGTCCGCTTTGTGTGGTGTAGCGTTATCATGCAAAAGGTACATGCCCCTCATTCCGGTACTAGGACGAAGATTACAATAATATTTGTCAACTTTAGTTAGCACTTTCCTTCTGTAAAACTTCGCATTGACAGAGCATTTCTTTGGAACAGCAACTTGTCTAACTAATCCGTGAATTCCGAAGAACATAACATACATTACTTTCTTGGAGCTTGTCACTCTTTTGGCTATACAAGGCCTACGGGCATGTTTCGTTGCCCATATTTTATTATTTATTTTGCGAGTCGGCTCAAAAAAGTGGAACCAGCTTTCATCACCAGTTACAATGTTAGAAAACTTCCTACTGTCATATTTTGGAAACATCTTTAATAATTTTCTGGCACGTTTCACACGCTCTTGCTTTTGTTCAGGACTTAACAAATGTGGTATCCACCTAGAAGTGATCTTCCAAACTCGAAGATGCTTCTTCAGAATGGTAAAAGCTGACCTTTTGACATGCCAGCATACCTAGCTATCTCAGATATCGTATATCGTGCTTCTTTACCAATGAGATCGTTACTTTTTTAATGTTGTTTCTGGTGATAACTGACGGTTTCCTGCCTCTACCACTGGCCTCCTCCAACCTCTCTCTGCCAATCTGAAACATAACAATCCATCTTTGAACTGTTTTTAAACTAACAACAGAAGACCCAAAACAGTACAGAGTTCATTGTGAATTACTGTTGCGCTTAATCCTAAAGCCATACGCGTTTTAATATAAGACCGTATTTCTAAAGAGTTCACTGAACGTTTGGCAGATATTTTTACACGCAGTTGATCGTATGTACCTCTTTCAGTACTTATTTTTTCACTGTCCTTGTGTATAGATATACATGTATAATACACCGTTGGAAAGCTAGAGTTCGTGCGTATCCCCGTCCTCCATGCAGAATTCATGAAATAAACAGAGGGACGACACTAATTATTGACCCGCCCTCGTAATATACATAGATCTAACCCTTCCGATGATTCGACTATTGTTTGTAGGACGTTAAACTCATGTCGAATATGGGCCGAACGTACAAGTTGGTAAAAAAACACACGACATTTTCGTAAGTCCCCCCCCACACACACACACCCCAAAAAATTGGAAGGAGTCGAGCCTTATGCATGATTTACAGTGTGAATACAGTGCTCTCTTGATTTTGCATTGAATCAAAGTCATATCTTATTTCAAAATGGTTCTACGAGGGATGTTCAAATTGAAATGCAATTCCTAGCATATCTAGAAAAGATATGTTAATTTCCACAAACCAACTATCGGATTCCTTCAAAGTATTCACCTCAGTGAGCTATGCACAGTTTCAACCTTTTGATCCAATTTTTAAAGACAGTTTCATAGTCGTTTCTGTGTATACCCTTGAGACACTGGAAGATGGCTGAACCAAGATCTTTGCGTGTTTTGTATTTTCGTTCAGTATGGTACTTTTTGAGCCTCGGGAACAGGAAGTAGTCACAGGGGGCAAGGTCTGGGGAATACGGCGGGTGCGGAAGCTCTACAACCTTTTCCTGCCTTAAAATATCGCGTACAATAGCCGCTTTGTGGCTAGACGCGTTGTCATGCGGCAACCTGACCCACGACAAACCTGTCGCTGGCCTGCGTCTATTGAAATATTTCTTCAACATTTTTAGAACAGCCCCTCTGTAGAACTTGCAATTGACCGATTTACCTTTCGGAACAGCAATTTGTATAGCAGGCCCTTGATTTGTGATGAAAACTGCATACATAACCTTTCTGACGCTCATTGTGCGTTTGGCTATACATGGCCTTTTCATGTCTTTTGTAGCCCATATCTTGTTTACATGTTTTCGTTTGGGCTCATAGAAATGCACCCATGTCTCGTCGCATGTGACGATATTGGCAAACGAGCGATTATTGTATTTTGGGTACATTTTCAGCAAAAATTTTGCCATTTTCACGCGAAGGCGCTTCTGCTTCTCTGTGAGTAAAATGGGGTATCCATCGCGCAGTTATCTTATTCATTTTAAAGTGCTTCCTTAGAATTGAATGAACTGCCCCTATTGAGATGCCTACCTTTCGGGCTATTTCCCTAGCAGTGAATCTTGCATCCGTCAATACAATTTCTCTGACTTTTTCTACCATTTTGGGACTGGTTGCTGTCTTTCTGCGATGGCCACATGGTGCATCTTGCAAGGACGTTATTACACTTGCAAATTTCTTGTACAACCTTGGACAGCTCACCAGGTCCATAAATTGAGCATATTTCATGAAATATCTCTTTTGGACCTATACCAAGAAAACAGCGGTTTTTGAGGTAGGCCCGTATTTGGACGGCGAACGCAGATTCTTTACCAACTATTTTATCATTAGTATGTACGAGTATGCAATGTTTCTCGTTGTGTAGCTAGAGAGGACAGATTAACACAAAACTGGTATCGACCGAGAGATAATTGATGCCCCTAGGCGATCCAAGTAGGTTTTTTGTGAAAAGCGTGCGTAGTTACATAATATAACCCGAGTTGCATTTCAATTTGAACATCCCTCGTATTTAACGGATTGTATATTTTCCCTGAAAATACTTTGGAACGCGCATTACGCCTGTTTCTGGGTGCGGGCTTCCCCCTTACCAAAGGACAACCTCCCCATTATTACACCGGTCAATCGGAAAATAAGATATCAGTTGTCCAGAGCTGATGACAACAATCGTACATTCTACATGTAGCGCGAGACGCAGTGGATATACAATGTGCGTTTTTATTTTCTAATCAATTTTGAGTATTTTCAAAACCTACAGATATAGTATACGCTTTACAATATCGTGAATTTGAATAAAACGTGACCAAAAGTTCCGATGGAATGAGCCATTCTGGGGCGTGCCTGGACCTAATTTTGGTATATGCACCTTGGCATGGCTAGGGTGGGTCTGTGGGGCATGTTCCCCCGGGGAGTAATGCCCCTGGAACGCCGTAGGAGCATTTTAGATGGTATTTAGTACATACAAAAAGTTTTAAAATCATAATGAAATCTGATAATAAATTGAATATGGTGACGTTATTTGGGACAACTGTACAGATAGAAGCAATGCGAATTATAACCGGTGCAACTAAATACTGTAATATTAACAAACTCTATACTGATTGTAACATTGAAAATTTAGAAGAACGGCGCAAGAAACATAAACTTCTCTTGATATATAAAATGAAAAACAATCTTGTTCCTGACTATTTATGCAAAATGTTACCTGAACCACCGACACATAGATTCCATTTCCGTAATACACTTATGATTCCTTCCGTTCTTTGTAGAACACAGCTTTACAATTCCTCCTTCTTACCGTCGAGCATTCGAGAATGGAACTCGCTTGATAATTCCGTGAAATCATGTACATCGCTAATTTCATTCAAGAACACTCTTTACCGACATCTTCCATGCACAAACCCCCTCTTTAACGTAGGTACTAGACTATAACAAATTCTTCACACAAGACTTAGACTTTCATGTAGGTCGCTAAATGAGGACCTCTATCGGAGATCTCTCTCTCTCTCTGAAACACCTTTATGTAGATGCGGTTTGATTGAATCCGTACATTTTCTTCTAACTTGTCCCTTCTATTCACGAAAACTTCATTACTTTTTTGAAAATTTGCCTTGTCCTACCACACGGAGCAATCTTTTGTACAGTGATGAGCGACTTAGTTTTGAAGAAAATAAACATATTTTTCAGACAGTTCAGAAATATATAGCAGCGACAAATCGTTTTTCTTTTCAAAGTCAACGTGACGAGGTCACGAGTTACACTTTTCATTCTATCTGATTACGATTTAATCTTTTCATCTCTCTTTTGCTATTCTTATTTTTTATTTTTATTTCAAACGTATAAATTGACTATCATTTATAGATTCTCACCACCTTAACTTATGGACTTTTTTTTTCTCTATGAAAATATTAAGATATATCCGAGCTATGCATTTTTGCCATAACTGTTTGCGTACTAATGTACTGATGTAAATTGTTTTTTTCCTAGAAGAGGGATTTATAAAAGTTATTTCATAACAATGTATACATGTATCAAATGTATCATATGGCAAATAAATATTGTTTAAGCCAAATCTGATAAAAACGCGCTGTAATTCTAACAAATTAATGCATAAGGATAACACTAGATCTACCTCGGTAAATGGATTGAGAGCAATTATCGGTGCGTTTGGCATTATAAGCCCCCCAACTTAAAATGCTTATTCTTAAAAAGGGCTGTGACTTATTGTTTTTAAGCTTTTTATCTGATAGATAAGTACCTAAAAGGGATTTTATTAAAAGATAAAGAAAAAAATTTTTTAAAATTTTAGCATTTTAAGGGTATTTAATAATAGATGTATCAATAGTTAACCCCAAATTCATTTTGTTTCATTACATTTGATGTTTCAGCAATATAATGACAGAACATTTACTAAATTAATAACTGTAATTAATTTGGAAAAAAAAGACTTAGTTATTTCATCATAAACTGATGTTATGTAGGGTAAACTGATAAAGAAAAGAAAAATAATAAAACGGACATTTTTCTAATGCTGTTGACCCCCTGTTTTTTTTCATAAAAAAATTTAAAAAAAAAATGAAATGTCGCGATGTCTTTAAAAAGTTAAAGCTTATATCCAAAAATTTGGATACCCGAAATATGTTTATGTCCGAAACATTCGATAATAAACTATAGCACACGCCTCGGAAATTGAAACTGAACCTTCTTATTATTTTAAAAAAAATTATGTAGGTCTTTTTAAAAAAGGAAGCCTATAATTCAAATGCAGAAATGATTATGACATTATCATAAAATAACAAATCAAGTTTTAAAGTCAATAAAATGAATAGTCTGGTATTATAATTTAGCACTAAATAAGTATATCTTTTTAGTATATTTTGTTTGTTACCTCAGAGCAGCTACGAACCAACGCGGGACACTGAGAGGTGTTGTTGACAGAGTCGTTAACACTGCGCCACTTTGGAGCCTTAAAGTAAACCAATTTAGAACACCTATAACACTGTCCCTTGTCTTTTTAATAAAATGACTCCCTCTCGTCGGAAAAAATAAAAATAAGCTCAATTTTGAAAACACTGAGGTAGGTATTTGTATTTTGTTCAGCCTATGAAAGGTAAAATAACATATTTTAGTGAAAAAAAGTAATTGTTCAAATAAATACAGTCATTTTCATTAAAAGACAAATAAATCTAAATATAGAACCAATTCAATACCCGTTCGAAAGTTTTTACAAGTAGGGCATACAAAGTGTGGATTATGTGAGACAGTAGTTAGACCCAAGTAAATTTCTGCAGATTTATCCTAACGTTCGCAATCGGCCTTTACTGTTGTACGGTTTAGGTTTCAATTAAAGCATGATCCTGGTCGCCGGCTCTCATGCACAGGATTTACCTTTTTTTCCTTTCATGTTTACTATTCTATCTTAAATTTCTTTGTTATATGTTGTCCAGCATAAAAATTTTAAACTCCACTTTTTCTACTCTTTACCATCTCCGTCTATGTCACTTTCTTCAACTAAAAGCCATAGTCACTGTATCTATTTCTTACACTACTCCCCTTTTTCAAAGTCTCTTCCGCTTTAGTCTAGCTTTATTTGTGTGTCGAAAAAGAGTTACTGAAAACTGCACGTGTGATGAGAGGAGATGTCGCAAGCTAGAAACTTTGAAAGAGGGGAATACCCATGAGATGGAGTGACTGAGATATTAAAGAAAGAGGGAAGAATAAACAAATGAAGAGGAGAAAGATTTGGAGACATATTATATATATATTCTTGACAATATGAGGTGTTGGTACAAAACCTAATTAAGTGGCGAAAATATTAAACCAATATATGTGGTGGTATATATACATATAGCTTTTCATCAAAAGTGGAGTACCGTGCTGTAATTCGGTACTTGCATTTAAAAGGTAAAACTGGTAAGGACAAACATGCTGAGTTAGTTGGTGTGTATGGGTCTTCTACACCATCTTATTCTCACGTTAAATTCTGGGTTAGGGAGTTTAAACGCGGTAGAACGTCTTTAGAAGATGAAGCCAGGTCTGGACGCCCAGTTGATTCCACCGACGAAGAAATGTGTAAAAAAGTCAGAGATCTGGTATACTCAGATAGGCGAAGTCAGGTTAAAGAAATAGCACAGGCATTAGGCATTTCATATGGTACCGTTTCAACAATCTTGCATGATCGTTTAGGGATGCGCAAGCTTACAGCCCGTCGGGTCTCAAAATCCCTTAGCAATGAGCAAATGGCAACGAGAGCATCAGTATGCAGTGCGTTGTTGAAGCGTTTGGGGTCAAAAGATGAATTCCTTTTGCGTCTAGTTACTGTGGATGAGACTTGGGTGCATTATTATGAACCAGAAAATAAAGCCCAGAGTTGTCAGCACGTAGGGCCGGGATCCCCAAGGCCAAAGAAGTTCAAGACTCAACCATCTGCTGGCAAAGTGATGGCCACAGTATTTTGGGACACAAAGGGCGTTATTTTGTTGGACATTTTACCCAAGAGAAGTACAATAACCGGAGCATACTATGCAAACTTGCTAGGCCAGCTGAGGAACGCCATCCGCGAGAAACGCCGTGGTAAACTCTCCAAAGGTGTTTTGCTGCAACAGGACAATGCAAGAGTCCACACTTGTAAAGTTGCAATGGATGCTGTGGAGTGAAATGGGTATGAATTAATACCGCACCCTGCCTACTCATAAGACCTGGCTCCTAGCGACTTCTTCCTTTTTCCAAATTTTGAAAAAGGATATACGTGGACGTCATTTCCGGTCTGACGAAAAAGTCGTGGCGGCAATTGAGGAGTGGTTCCATGGAAAGGACCCTGACTTCTTCACTTCTGGGCTGATGGCACTTGAACACCGTTGGTCCAAGTGCATAGCCCTGGAGGGAAATTATATTGAAAAAGAAGAGGTTGATCTCAACCCCCCGAAATAGGTTAGGCTGGTTATTTATTGACTCACCCTCGAACCTTGAATTCACATTGAGTCACATCCACGAACCATAGTAACATTCTTTACGTCCTGATTTGGTCCCCCCCCCCCCCCCTGTCAAGCGTGAAGCTTTAGTTTTGCCTTCAATGAACTATATATGGAGTGTATATCCGTCTCACTCCAGGTTTGTTTGTTTGTTGGGTTTAACGTCCCACCGACAGTGTTTCAGTCATTTGGAGACGATGTCTACTTGAGACAGATATAGTGCTGCAACACTGCAATATTACGCCGTAGACATGTGGTATGATACCACACCAAGTCACATTATCCTGACACCGAGCCAACCAGTCCTGCAACTACCCTTATATACTGAGCGCCAAGCAAGGGAGCTATAACAGTACCATTTTTTACGACGTTGGTATGTCGCGGCCGGGGATCGAACCCACGACCTCACACGCCTGAGGCGGACGCTCTAATCACTCGGCCATCGGGGACGGTCACTCCGGGTAGACGTGAATGGGTATGCATCAAAAAGCTGGTATATTATACAAGGTACATGTATAGTTATATCTCTCTTGCATGAGGTTCAACATAGTGGCAGTGTCAGGACTGGTTGGCCAAGTGTCAGGATAATGTGACTGGGTATGGTCACTTGTGTGGTATTCACTTGTCTACAGCGTAATATATATGTAGATAATGTCCACAAATGACTGAAATACTGTTGGTGGGTCGTTAAACCTAGGGTAACAAAAAAAAAAAGGATAAACATCATAGAGATGTCGGAAGTTGTTGAATGGGGCGATAGGGGTGGGTTTTGGAGACGATGTCTGTTACCAATATAGGAATGGGTCTAGGGCGTTCCCTTGAGATTTTTATATTTCTGAATATTTGTTTAAAAATAATTTGAAAGGTTTGGGAGATTCCGTAATGACTTTTAAAAATACTAGATAATACTTTGCTTGCCTTATAGCATTACCAAACATAAAAGCAGTTTCGTTTGTTTAATATTATCATATTTACGAATATATCACATTGGTGTCGAAAGGTGGTCCCTTAAAAATTTTAAACATCAGGTATGTCATGTATAAGCCTCAGGTATGCCATGTCAACGTGTCCTATCCGTATTTTATGTGTGACATGTTTCGCAAATTATAATATGATTACGAATATTTTGCCACGTTTCAGTGATAATCTATTCGTAGAATTATGTTTATGTGTAATTCGGTAGCCTTTCCCTCAGTTTTGGTTATTTTTAGACATCCAAGGTCAATTGTCATAAATATAGTAAAGAAAACATTTGTAGAAATGTTAAACTGGCAACGATGTTGAATTCAGCTGATTAATTTAGTAATCTAGTTGTATAATTTACAGTTTTGTAAAAAAAACAAACACAAAAAGACAACAACAAAAAAACATCAGTATCTGTCGTTTTCTAATTAAGAGGGATAAGTATAAGGTAGAGGAAGATAAATGAGATCTATATAAAAGGGTGAAGAAACAAAAAAGAAAAGGCAAGAAAAGGTTAATATAAATTCTGAATATCATACTGTATGTCAATCTGAAATGCAATTTATTTAATTGCGATGCAAGAAAGAAATAGAGAATAAGAGAGCGACTGGGGAAAATCACAGGAGAAGGAAAAGGACAAGAGAAAGACACAATGACAGATAAAAACAGACAAACGAAAAGATAGAGAGAAAGAGAAAGGAGGGACACATCAGCATAAATACAGCGTAGTCCAAGAACTGTATGGCCTGGTGTCAGGATATTATGACTGTGTGGTATGTTGTCACATGTATACGCCACGTGCATCATGTGGCAGTGAGCCTCTACTTTTCCTGTCTCATAGAGACAAAATCACCAAATGATTGCAATACTGTCGCTGGGACGTAAAACCTAACATGCATGTTTTATTACCAACATAGGGAGAGGTACGTCTCATACGTCTTTAGGGAACACGTGTTACAACGACCATTACTTTGCGCCATAGAGGGTCTTGAAATATTTTCGACCCATTCCGACTTATCTTCGTCCGATGCCGCATCAAACACGGATTGTGTGGGTGAAAACCAGTAATCCTAGTTACTAGAATACATGATAATACTATATACTAGTTGTCTTACTATAAACATTAGGTAGGACGTTCTGGATGTTACACACTTTCTGGCCGGGGGTCCAGGTGCCACCTGGGATCCTTTTAGGCACAGGGTGTTTAAATCTAGGTATATTATCCAGCTGTCGATCAATCTTGATAAACGGCCCTTATTTGAATTGCAAGTATGAATCAAATCGGGTTTTGCTAATCAAAATCCACAGATCTTAAACCGATATAGACAACAACATACTGCCGACCTATTTGTGCAAGTGGCTGTTGCAGCTTGTCATGCAAGGATGACCTTGATGAAGTAACCTTGGGAAAATACAGCCTACTGCATTCTATTTCGGGCAATTCGTATGATAAAATTATGAATATGTACATTGTATATGGAAAACGGTAAACTTTAGACAAGGTTAGAATTCTGATTTAAAAAAAAAATCAATGATTTTTACAACATTCAGAATCAAATTGAATCGATAGATCGGGTCATATTGTTTATGTCAATTGTTTCCCAATCGACGTGAAATAAATAAGTTTATCATCCAAATATCATATGAAAGGTCTTTCAAAGCACTACAAATTTTCCCCATAGTGTCTCGATAGAGATAGAGATATTTAAGGCCAAAGAAAAAATCGATAATTGACATGTGACCTTGACCTTTCTGGATTTCCGGAAACTGAAGTTATTTTTTACAATAAGATGCTATGTTGCACCTTCAGTGAAAATTTATGCAAATCGGTCAAAAACTAAGACGCGCAGTGCTGAAAAAAAATTTTTTGATTAAAAGTTGGTTAACGTGTCATGGCGCCATTTGACGTCATGTGACGTAAATCTTCGTAGAGCTGAAAGAAATCGATAGGACACACAAGTTCTGACCAATTATCAAGTTTCTAGCTTATCTGTAAGCTTCGTAATACTTTAAATACATTTCAAGGTCAAAGTTCGAAACTTAGTTTAACCATAGAACTTTGGTCTTTTTGAATCTTGCAAAACGTATATGAAGATACACATCTAGAATGTAATACATACGTTTTGTAAAAAGATCCTGCTATTTCGCCCAGAAATGACGGCTGTAGAGCGAGTAAAAACATCTGGAGTTTTTCTAAACTCTGATGTGACGTGACGTCACATGAAAACAAAATTTACTGCAATCAAAAGCGCCAAAGTCACTGTGTTAATATTTCATGCTGCTTGCTCATCATCATACTGGACCATTGGCATCACATCGAAATTTTGCACGAGAAATGAAAACTTATAAGATCTCCATGACGTCAAATGAAAACTTTTAAAGTTACAACATGTGCAAATTTCAGCTTTTTATCCCATCTGGGGGCTCTGTAATACTTAAATTATTTTTGAGGTCATATTTTCGAAACTTGATTTTACCACAGAATCTCGATCTTTTCTATATTTGGAAAACGAAAGTAAGGATGCAAAACTAAAGCGTAGCTTATACCTTCTGTGGAAAATACAAGAAAATCCATTTACAAATAAATTCTGCAGAGCGCGTACAAACATTATACCTGACGTCAAATTTGGCGTCATTCGAAAAGACATGGTCTGAAATATTTGCCATAAAATTTTAATTATACTGGGCCATTGGCAATTAAATTTTCCGAAAATGCTTACCGAAAATGCTTTAACTAACAGTGTAGCAATACCACGTGACCGTGACGTCGTTAAAGCCATCAAAACCAAGACAAAACTGTCAACAGTTGGCTCCGCTTGAACATAGAAAATTACTTAATTTCTTCATCGATTTCGATGGGACAAGTGTCAGTCTAAGGAAAAAAATATAAGCTATCCGCGAAATATTGAATCTCCATTAGCAGCTTAGCCGTTTTTTTAAACAGTACGTGAAATCGTTGAACAAAATAGCTTGGAACTGTGGTCCGCTCGCATACAAACAACCTAAGGTTTCACGAAGTGCTTGACTAAACGGCTTTTGAGGTTTCTGAGATATAAACTGAAGCATTACAAATAATGTACATTCTGTCTCGATAGAATATTTTCCCGTTTTGAGATATTTAAGGTCAAAGAAAAAAAAACGATAATTCGAATACGACATTGACCTTTGCAATTTTACGGAAACGGGAGTGACCTGCTCCATAGGATCTTATGCTGCACCTTCAGTTAAAATCCATGCAAATCAAACAAAACATAAAGCCTACAGGCCTTAAAAAACCGTTAAATTTTAACAAGCAAGACTTTTTGACGTTATGACGTCAATTGACGTCATTTGACTTTCATCTTCTCGAAATGTAAGAAAGACTTGGAGACTTATATTCAGTCCAAGTATCAGCTTTCTAAATCATCTGGAAGCGGTGTTAGACATGTTTGAAATTGGAAGTCAATGGTTCGAATCTCGGTTTCGCCATAGAACCTCTGGCTTTCCGAATTTGGAAAAACGGACACGGGCATTCACAGCTAGAACGTAACATATACATTCTGTGAAATTTAGATGAAAATAATGGCTATACCTTTGTAGACAGCGTCAAGTGTGACATCATATGACGTCATACCGCATAAGAAAATCATTGAAATGAAAATTTCTGTATTTGAAATACATGCCTTTAAATTATCATGATCCTGGGACCTTAGCAACATATAAAATTTATGCGTAGAAATAAGAAATTTGTTTTGACCTAATGACGTCATATGACGTCAAATGACGTTTTTCTTCACAGAATGTAAAATTCATGTACTGACTTACATCCACATCAAATATCTCTTTTCTACCTAATCGGGAAACGATTTTATACGTTTTTGAAATTTGACGTCATTGGTTCGAATCTTGGATTCGCCATAGAACATTTGCCTTTTCCATTTTAGTGAAAAGAGAATTGGAATGTACAACTAAAACGATATATACATTCTGTGAAATTTTGATGACAATTGGTCCAGAAATAATGGCCGTAGACCGCGTACAACTTTTGTAGACAACGCCAAGTGTGACGTCATATGACATCATAGGAAAATGAAAATCAGTGAGATGGAAATTTCAGTATCTGAAGTAAATGCCATATTATTATATAAAATAAGGCGTAGAAAAGAGGGGGAAAAAGAATAATAAGAACTAGATTTCGTTTGTCCCGAACAAACGATAGGGATTTCTGCTCTAATGACCTTTGTGTCATTGTGACCTTGAGCTTTGACTTTATGACCTCAAAATCAAAGGGGTCATCTACAGGGCCGAGGAGGTAAAGTCGCTTACTTCAACACTCATTCAGCCCCTCACCGCGTGGGTTCGAATCCCGGCAGGGTCCTTCGGGTTTGCATGTGAGGAAGCCACCCAGCTGGTTTCGGTAGGTCTGTGGTTCTACCCGGATGCCTCCGTGCATTCGGGGTCTTCCTCCACTTGTAATTAGCTGGACGTCGCTATATGACTGAAATACTGTCGAAACGACAGTAAACTCAAATAGTCAAGTCTAGTCTGATCCTGTCTCCAAACGTGCCTCAGAATGACGAAGTGTACATTAAAATAAGTTTAAAATATGACTTCCTAATCAGCAATATACAGGGTGCCACTTTGACACAGAAATAATGGTAATTATGCACAATGTCCCATTAGATATCATGTGCTTGTGGTTTTCTCGATGTAATGCATGCTGCTCATGATCAGATATCAAGCAAATATTGGCTTTTTATATTGTACTTCCTTTTTATTTTGTCTCCTCCCATACCTAAATGGGAGGAATACATTGATTTTGTCAGAGTTGTATGTCTGCCCGTTTGTCTGTGCCAATTTTTGTCCGGAGCACAACTCAAAAAATATCATGAAAGCAGAAAACGTCGCAAAATATAATACCAGTGTAGCTCCCTTTCTTGGCGCTCAGCATATAAATATCGCAATCAACGCTAAATGTCGCAAACCCTCCTGACGTTAAATGTTGCATCTGTAACGCTTAATGTCGGGAAAAAAACTGCACTGCCGCTATTTGTCGCAACATCAACGTTAAATGTCGCACTCCTTCAAAAACACTCTATTATAGTATAACTGGCCAAGTTAAAGCTCCCGAGGTATCCCGGAACAATGAGCCAGGGTATACCGGGATGAATCGGGTACCAGTGTTTACTTAACCGTTTTGAGATATAGAGGGTGTTTATTTGTTTTGAGTAGATATGGAGTATGTCTGACCGAAAACTGATTTAACTTAAGTATTTCACGAATGAAACTATATCACTTCGAGGTTACATATATTCCATATCTACGAAAATCAAAAACATTTTCTTTTTATTTTGTGGAAACAACAACAGCAACGGTGCTGGAATAAATAGTTTGCAGTAACGGTGCTGGAATAAATAGTTTTGCACGGTAAATAACACAATCTTTTAGTGTTCGTTTCAAAAAAATGAATATCCACAAGGCTATGTTACGTTCACAAATTTATTTAGCGTTGATTGCGACATTTAGCTTCAGCCTTGCGACATAAAACGTCAAATGCGACATTCAACGTCGTTGCAACATTTAACGTTGGTACAATGTGACATCATGCTACATGTCTAAGGCGTGATACTGCAGTTTGATATGTAATATCGGTATTATTTCGTCCAAGACAAAGATAACAACCGCAATATTTAGTTATTTCATACATATAAATATTCTTTTTCCTCAGACTTATAAAATCATCGTGGACTGAACGTTTCATGTATGTCTTGAATGTTTCGAAATAATAGATTGCAAAGAATGTGAAATAGAAAAGGTCTACGATAGTTTGGCATGTTTCAAGGTTTGAATTACAGGAATGGATTATTCTTGTTTTAATATGAGCATTTTATGAAAATTGCTCAGACGAATGCACAGCCGTAAAATGGAGAATCAAAGAATACAATCATACTTATAACGATGGCTTTCTACAAAACCATACAAGTCTTTCTTTATACAGTTACAAGCACCAACCATGCAACTTTTTATTAACCATGAAACTATAATGGCGCTTCTCACAGCAAGATCTACTTATTACCCCACAAACTGCGGATCAGTCCCGATAAGCCATTACTCTCATATGTTCTTGGGCTGCATACATTTTTGTGTTTCTGCGATGAAAGAGAATAGATATGTTATTAATAAGATGTTAAGCCAGAAATCACACTGCATATACCGAAGTGCGGGGTGAAATATATGCTTAGGAAATGTATATACTTGTATACACCCCACATTTGAAAAACGCAAATTTTGGCAATTTTGTGGTTAATCGAATATCATTAAATGTAAAGTTAAATTAAACTTTAAAAATAATTCTGGCAAATTTTGTGTATATTTTTTTTCTTTGAGTCTTAAGTTTTGTTTAATTTCAAAA
This sequence comes from Solen grandis, assembly GCA_021229015.1. Lineage (NCBI taxonomy): Eukaryota > Metazoa > Mollusca > Bivalvia > Adapedonta > Solenidae > Solen > Solen grandis. Next base: position 37,830,227 of record CM037779.1, on the reverse strand, counting down.
TTAAAATTGAATATGTGCATGGTTTACTGGTAATCGTCTTGGATTCTATATCATATACAACTATATAAATTTAGAAAAAAATGTTGACATTGTAAATGTATGTGGCATTATAATGAAATACTAAATAAGATAGACATAGTATATTATGCAATTCTATTGGATATAATTTCTAAACAGAATGAAGTCAGATACATTAATATCATTGTAAGAATATGATATCAATTGCATGTTAAACTATCATAATATATTTATTCTCATGGAACATCGTTCATGTCGTTCAATAAGCGGTGTATTTGTAAATCTTTGTATCCATGGGGATTTACTTGACCCAAGATGACTTTTACGATTACATAGTTATTCACGAAAAATTACGGGACGATATTTAGCGCGCAAGTATAAACTGGACTGTGAGTGGTCGGTATAAATGGAGATCAATGCTACGAGCGCGTATATATGGTTTCCATGTGAAACCTAAATGTTTCAGTTTTGTACTTGATGAATTGTATACTGTAAATACTGCATGAAAAACGGGGTCGAGAAAAAGTGGGTAGATATAAACACCCCACAAAAAGGGTTTCATATTCGAAAACATCCCACATCTGGGTAATCTCTTCGTATATATATATATATATATATATATACCAGCAAATATGCTGGTTTAACATTTGCGCCACTTAATTAGGTTTTGTACCAACACCCCATATTGTCTAGTATATATAGCAAAACATAAGACAATAAAATATACACGATTTCTTTTTTTAAATATTGCTTAATTGAATGATGCAAACTCAATATTGCACTCAGTGATTTACAGTTGTCATAAATATAACTAACAAATATAACTAACAAATGTTTATTTGAAAATGTGGGGCATATATATATATATTCTGCGAATTTATATATTTCGCCCCGAAAAAAAAACTTGATACTCATATATATGTTTCAGTGTCTGATAGCACTGAAACTGTTAATGATAGCTTGC
>CM037779.1:37802347-37829145 GCA_021229015.1 Solen grandis | reverse complement strand
CCGATTTATCTGATTTCAGTAACAGTGTGTCAGGTTTGATTGGTGAAACCTTGGAAGCTCAGAATCTGTATGATGCTTGTGTTGATCTTATGGACAGTTCATTTTTAAATGATATAACTATACTTGTTGAAATCAAAGTGTATCAAGTCCTTATACCTCTACCTTGACCCTAATCCAGCTGCATCATGTCCAAATACCCCTAGTTGTGACCTTAACACAGACCCAGTAGGTCCATCTGTAGAGAATACCCCTAGTTGTGACCCTAACACAGACCCAGTATGTCCATCTGTAGAGAATACCCCTAGTTGTGATCTTAGGTCCACCTGTAGAGAATACTGGTATCAAAAACAGGCAGTCACGCAAACGCTCAGAAATGAGTCCCAGTGGAAACGCAATGTATTGAAACATAAAAAAATCAGCTCAAAGTTATGTAACAAGCTCCAGAAACATTAAGAAGGCTTAAGTAGTTAAGGCTGGCAGTGGTGTCTCGTGTAGGAGAAAGTTTCATTCGAAAATTGATCAAGATCAGAGAGAAAAAATCTTTCATAATTTTTGATAAACTGCTTGCTATGAAAAACAAAAATAATTCTTAGCTCATTCCATTAGAGAAATCCACGAAAAACAAACAAACAAACACAACAGGTAGTAGAAGAAAACATTCCAGGCAATATTTCTTTGAAATTCATGGTGAAAATTTTAAGGATGTAAAAAGCTTTACCATGACACTCTTGATATTACTAAAGTTATTGCAAAAACAGCGCCTTGAACAAAAAGAGAGTTTATGGTGGTATCACTGCTAAAGATCTTCGGGGAAAGCATTCAAACAGAGCAAACAAAGTCTCAGAACAAATTGTGACTGACATCAAGAATCACATTAACAGCTATCCCCGGTTAGAATCACATTACTGTAGAAAACATTCGAAAAAAGAATATCTTGAAGCAGATCTGAATCTTTCAAAAATGTATGATCATTATAAACATCACTGTAGTGATAATAACTTTATTCCTCAGTCAATTCATACTTACTGGCATATTTTAATACTCAGTTTAATATTGTCTTTCAAAAACCATTGAAAGATCAGTATGATGTATGTTTTGCAAACAATAACAATCTTGAAAACAAGGAAAATGAACGAAACACAGCAGATTTTGAGCGTCATATTAAAAACAAAAATCTTGCTAGGAAACATAAAGAAGCTGATAAAGCCCTTGATGTGGCCAATACATATCATGTCACTTCCTGTTTTGATTTGCAACAAGTGTTCACCCTTCCATAGTCATTCCAAGGACAACTGTATTATGCAAGAAAAATTGAATAATTACAATTTGACTGTTTATAGCCTTGGAGACCACGAGGCTTGGTGCTACATATGGAATGAAATAGTTACAAACAGGGGTTCCAATGAAGTTTCATCTAATATATTCAATTTCTATAAAAACATGGCAGACAAAGGCATAAAATCAGTAACAACATACTCTGATAATTGCTCAGGTCAAAACCATAATCGCTACTTTGCTGTCATGATGTGGTACACACTGAAACTTTTGCATCTGACATCTATCTCACACAATGTTTTAGAAAGGGGTCTTACCCAAAACGAGAATGACTCCGTTCATTCTTGTATAGAGCGTGCATGTAAAAACATGTCAGTTTACACAACTTCACAGTAAATCATAACAGACAAATCATACATACCCTAAAATCGCCACCCCATATTTTTTGCGTATATGTTTTGCAAATCATATGCAGCAAACAGAATTCTTCTATCGAATCTCAAACAAAAATGGGCAGGTTTTTCGTTGACCTACTCTCACATGCACATATTTTTGCAAGGTTAGAACATTCAACCTCTTCTAGTGCAAATATTTTCTATCACATTCTGTTGTCCTGTCAACAAGGAACAGAGTGCTGAAAACGGCATTTGAATCAGACTTAAACGTTTTCAGTTATACGCAAAAGAGTGATAAAAAGCAAAACGCCCTCTAGCGGCAAAATGAAGAACAAAATTGATTAAAATTTTACAATTAGGTACTTAGAAATGCAGCAAATAGTTCAGTTAAGTATACAGTATGCATGGGTGGAACATACTGTTTCTCAAATGTCACAATTTGAAGCTTAAAAGCTGCTTTACAATTGTTAAAAAAAAATGATAAAACTTTGGACTACCGTAAAATGACAAAATGAAGCTCAATCTTTAAAAAAAAAATATCACTGGAAAGAGCTTTTCAAGAACCTACACTTTTGTCCAAATACCCTCAATACAATACTTTTAGTTTTGGGACTATTTTGGGGACCGAAGGAAATAAACAATGAAAAAAATACGACCCTGACCTTTGCATTATTTTAATAGAATTTGATGTATTAACGCATCAAATTTAAGTTATCAGATGGGGCTATTTTCGTATTGTTAAGTTGCGAGCGAGTAAGACGACGTTGATATTTCTGCAATGTTGTATTAGTCTTTTTCTCCAGACGATGTTGATATTTTCAGTTTAGAATTAGGTTTGAGAATTATTCTCCTCCTTTTCTTCCTTTTCCTGTGGCATTTGGAACGGGTGAACATTCTTGGAAATTGTAGCAAACAAATTTTATCATCGTGGTTTTAATCTTAATTCTTTTCTCAAAATATCTCTGCATTTTTCTAGTATAAGAACTTTTTCATCGTTTGTTGCTATTTTTGTAGGAAATTATGTCTTACTTGTGCGGATGGTTGTGGATCTTTGTTTGGTACGTGGCTGTTGTAGAAATGGCGCGTTTCTCGCTTCCATTGAACATGGCTTGGTTTACAGAAATCAAGTTCTTTTTCTTTTCTAAGTATAAGAACACTGTTCAGCTATGGTAATAAGTAATTATTAATTTTATTTACCGTGCTATCATACGGTATTCGTGGTATTTCTATTCGTGTTTTATTTTTATTTCCTTTCGTTTTTGTCCAGACTTGCCTTAGTCTTAAGTTCTCGAGTATAAAAAAAAAAAAAAAAAAAAAAAAAAAAATCACACAACACATGTCCCATTTAAATTTAAATAAAGGAAATGCAGCTTAAATTTATCATAATATATCAAATAATAAGAATAACAAGTATTATAAATTTAGTTAAATGAGTCTTGCTGTGGGTAATTTTCCATTGTATTTTAATAAAAAGTTGTGTCTGTTAAGTATCATTTTAGTCTGTCATAATGCCGAAGCGAAAGTCTACCATCCCCTATGCAAGACCTCCCATTGGTCAGCCTTCGCATGATGTGGCGAGTCATCAAGTTGACAGTGCAGTGGCGAATCATCAAGTTGTCAATCCTGGTGGGAGTGCTGCCTTGGGTGCGGATGACCCTAGTCCGAGACCTGTGACCCTGTCAGGCGAGCAATTTGCCGAACTGTTGGCCTCTGTTAAACAGGCATGTCCTGGGACTTCCCAACAGTCATCCACAGAGTCGGACCCAGGTAATGTGGATGGAGTTTTGTCTATTAATTCTTCATTAGGTGTGCATGTTTCACAGAATATGAGGCAGAAAATTATTAATGGAGAGTATGTTGAAATAGGTCAGCTTCTTGTCTCGCATCGCTCGAACCAATCTAGCAATGTTTTGGTTGTTGATGGCCAAATTGTTGTTCAAAACAAAGTTAATTCTGTCAAAATAACCTCTATAGAGCAGTGGTCAGATGCCTTTTTAGTGTTTATGAGCATCTACCTTACAACGCATCCTGAGGCTCTGCAGTGTCTACTGAAATATTTTAGAGATATTCGGCTTGCTTGCAGCAAGCAGATGTGTTGGGTTAGGATGGAAAGCGTATGATGAGCAATTTCGTCTCAATGTAGCCCGTGATCCTACGGCAGAATGGGGGGGGGGGGGGTAATCAATCAAGAACTTTATCTGCTTTATGTTCGTAGTCCTAGTTTAGTTTCCCGGAAAGCATACTCTAACGTGCAAAGTGCTACTTCTTCCAAATACTTAAAATGCTACGACTATAACAATTTTGGCAAATGCAGTCGTATCCCTTGTTTCTACATTCATAGATGTTTGTCCTGTAATGGTGATCACCCCTCTTGTAAATGCACAGTTGTGAATTTTAGATATGGATCGGTTCACCAGATGTCCCCACCCGGTAGATTCCCAACTGCAAGGGCTCCTTTCAGGCCCCGAGCATTCATTTCGCAAGCCTATAGGGGTGCTTCAAGGGGTGTTGTCAGACCACTCGCATCTGGATTCTTCAGGTCGCTAAATTAGCCAAACATCTTGAGCATTACCCCAAAACTGATGTTGCAGAAGAGTTAATTTCGGGTTTTAAATATGGTTTTAAGTTACAATATTCAGGCCCTAGGGTTGCAACTGACTCCCCCAATCTTGTTTCTGTTAAGCAAAATCTAGTCACTGCCCTTCAGCTTGTTATGAAGGAGGTGAATCTTGGCAGAGTGGCAGGTCCTTTCACTAAACGGCCCATTTACAACCTTAGATTATCTCCCTTGGGCTTAGTGCCAAAAAATGATGGGAACATGAGGCTAATTCATCACCTCTCTTATCCATTAGGTGGGGGTGTAAATGCTTTTATAGATCCAAACAAGTGTACAGTGCATTATTCATCTTTTGATAATGCTGTACAAATGGTTAGTGATTTAGGTCAAGGGGCTCTGATGGGTAAAATGGATATAAAGTCTGCCTTTAGAATTGTGCCTGTTCATCCCGATGATTATTGCCTTTTGGGATTTCAGGTTGGAAAATATTTTTTCTTTGATAAATGCATGCCAATGGGTTTGCCATCTCTTGTTCAGTCTTTGAAAAATTTTCAACATTTTTGGAATGGGCGGTCAAATTGGTTACCTCTTCTCCTAATGTTGATCACTATTTAGATGATTTCTTCTTTGTTGGGCGTGAAGGCACTAATGAATGTTCATACCTCATGAATAATTTTGCTGATCTTTGCCAAGACATAGGGGTTCCTTTAGCTGTTGACAAGACAGTTGGGCCAACTTATGTCCTTCAGTTTTTAGGCTTAGAAATAGACTCTATTAAAAGGCGAATTCGAATACCTGTTGAGAAGATTGAGGTTTTGAAAACAAAATTGTTAGACATGAAAAGTAGGAAAAAGGTGACGCTTAGAGACATGCAAAGTCTTGAAGGATCCTTAAAGTTTTGCTCCAGAGCATTACCTGTTGCGAGGGCCTTTATTCGTAGGTTTTATAATTCTATGTCAGGAGTGTCAAAACCGTTTCACTTCATAAGGGTCACAAAGGATTTGAAGGAGGATATTGATATGTGGTTGGTATTCTTGGATATGTTTAATGGTTATTGCAAATTCCCTGACCGTTTTTGGGTTTCTGACAATGATCTGCACTTGTATACAGATAGTGCGGGAGGTAATTTTGGCTGTGCAGCATATTTAGATCCACATTGGTGTCATTTCAGTTGGCCATATAGTTGGCAAGGGAAAGATTTGATAAGGGATATCACCTTTTTAGAGTTTCTTCCAATTGTCCTGGCTTTTATAGCTTGGCTTAAGCAACTTTCTGGAAAGAAAATTACATTACATACAGATAACAAGTCTTTGGTCTCGGTTTTAAACAAAAAAACATCACATTCAAAAAGAGTAATGCATCTTCTGCGGCCATTTCTCTTGCATGCTATGCTTAATGATATTCAGTTTAGGGCAGTGCATATAGATGGTTATCGAAATGAAATTGCTGATGCTCTTTCTCGTCTACAGTGGGCTCGGTTCCGGCATCTGGCTCCCAGGGCGGACAGATCCCCCACAGTAATTCCACAAATATTTCTATCACTGATATCAGATCCGAAGCTGATCGCTTACTGACAGCTTCTATTGCTCCTAACACAAAACATGCGTATGAAAGTGGCTTGAAAGCTTTTCGAGATTTTCAATTATCACTAGGCGTGAGTGAGTCGTGGCCTCCAAGCATGCAAACTGTTATGGATTTTATTTCCTACTTGTCTTTGAAGGGGGTTACTGTTAGTACCGCAAGGTCTTACTTATCTGGAATTGGTTTTAAATGTAAAGTTTTAGGTGTGGCAGACACAACACAAAATTTTGTAATAAAAAAATTACTTCTTGGAATGTCAAGGTCTTCGTCTGTGTGTGACAAGAGGCTCCCTATAACAAAAGATATCCTGAGTAAAGTATTATGTAATTTGCCTGCAGTTTGCTCTTCAAATTTTGAGGCCGTTTTATTTGGAGCAGCCTTTTCCGTAGCCTATTTCGGGTTTTTTCGTGTTGGTGAGCTGGTTGCAGACAGCTCAATGAGGTTAAACCATGCACTTGACATAACGAATATCCAGTTTACAGACCAAAATAAAGTTTTAGAGATCCTCTTGCCCCATTCCAAGACTGACCAAGCAGGAAAGGGGGTTGTTATATCATTGACAGCGGAAGACTCCCCAGTATGCCCTGTGTTATTAATGAAAAAATATTTAGCAATTAGGCCAAAATTGCAGGGTCCTTTATTTAGGCACTTCAGTGGTGCGGTAGTCATTCGTTATCAATTTTCTGCGGTGTTAAGGAAAACATTGCAATCATTAGGCATTGAAGCAAAATATTTTAAATCTCACAGTTTTCGTATTGGTGCTGCTAGCACAGCTGCAATGAAGGGATTCCCAGAGGAAAGTATAAAAGAATTGGGGCGGTGGGAGTCTAAAGCTTATAAATCTTACATCCGGGTACCTACACATGAGCTTTTATAATCATTTGATGGTAATTTAACGAAAGGCTAAAGTCTTTCAGGTTTTAACAGTATTTGGATAGTTGGCTCCTCCATTGTAAAAAGGGCATTTATGCATGCAAGGATGGCATCTGTGGACGGAGTCAACTTAGGTTTATCTAGGGCTCGCATCAACCTGTGGTGGCAGGGAAAGAGTGGATTGCGGGTCAAGGGAACCATTGGCTTCTTAAGGACTCTGCTGAAGTATGAAGACCCTCCTTCACAATCCTTCTACATGTTGGGGGTAATGACACTGGCCAAGTGCCACTTAAGCAGCTGCGGGAAGATATGGTCAACTTGTTAAATGGAATTGCTACCCTTTTGCCGAACACCACAATTATGTGGTCCCAGATTTTGCCCCGTTTGCAGTGGAGGAACGAAGTGTCACATGGGGCTTTAGAAAAATGTAGGCAGCGTTTAAACAGTTTTGTTGCAACTTTAATTCTAAGGCAAGGTGGCCGTTATATTCGTTACCCCGAAATAGTTGAAAGGGATACAAATTTGTTTAGTGATGGTGTTCATCTTTCCCATATTGGGAACGGTATTTTCTTATATAGGATAAGCCAAGCCCTCCATGCATTTTCTGAATCATCAACTTGTGTAGTTTCACCACCTTTGGGCGAATTTGGTCCATGGCAGATATTGACTTAGTCTCTCAAAATTTATGTAATGTTATAGTAAGCATTGCATTGTCTAATAATGCAAAACACTAAGTCTAGAGTTACACATACAGGTATTTTTTTTAATATGCCAGTCATAAGAACTTGTTTATTTACAATTTAATGTATATATGTATTTTATTTGTGGGCTGCTATTTTACACCTGATTTTCCAGGTCGGCGTCCAAGTAATTTAACAAAAAGGTATAATGACAGGTTATTAATCTTCATGAAATAATAATGAGCCAGTTTAGTTGCAATTTAAAGTTTATTCCCCCCTTCTTAATTTAAAATGTATTGTTGGCGTCACAACTTACAAATTTTCATGAAATTTAAGGAATAATTTTCTTTGCAATTTCAAGCATTGTTTGTTTGCGGGCTGCCATTTTAACATCTGAATTGGTTGGCGCCAAGAATTAAAAAAAAAATGGATGAAGGGCAGGCTACTAATTTTTTCACAATGCTTTTGCCGCCTTTTTCTTTGTAATTTGTATTTTTTGTTTTGAGTGCGTGGCACTCAAAAAATTGAAATTTAAAGTGCATTTGGTTTTGGGGCTGCCATTTTACACCTGATTTTGGGTTAAATAAAGTGCATTTGATTTCGGGCTGCCATTTTACACCTGTTTTCGGGGGCCCCCCAAGTTTTTTGAAATTCAAAGTGCATTTGTTTTTTCGGGCTGCCATTTACACCTGATTTTCTGGGTCGGCGCCCAAGTAAATGTATGAAGGACAGGTCACTAATTTTTGTAATGTGTTGGAGGCAGTTTTCCTTGGTTTACAGTTTACACTTTATTTCCTAATTTTGCTATAGGTATGATGGAGAGGTTTTTGTATTCGTCTTTCCTTTTGATGCTTTTTGGCGGTGCCAGGCTGCAGCCTGGCATGTTGCATACCGCCAGGCTGCGGCCTGGCATGTGGCGTTTTGGGTTAAAAAGCATAAAGATAGTAATCAGTTATTTTAAGCTTTGTAAGTTGTCATTGAGTGGAGCTCATCTATGCACCCAGTGAGCATTTACTCAAGCAAATCCCAAAGTTAGCAAATTCGTAAAAAGAATTTAACTCCTATTTAGTAATGCTGTGGATTTTCTGTATGTGTATGTTATATATATATATATATATATATCTAGATAGTCAATAAGGGAAGCCGTGGACAAATTCTGCCAATAAATAATAAACTTTTTTTGGGCTTGAGTATTCTTTATGAACAGGCATATGTGGCGGTAGACAATAGTATGCAGGAGTTCTTAACTCATGTATGCTTTTTGCTGAAGCAGATGCTTGTCATTTTTTATCTCCCCTATCTGATAATAGAATTTGATGTATTAACGCATCAAATTTAAGTTATCAGATGGGGCTATTTTCGTATTGTTAAGTTGCGAGCGAGTAAGACGACGTTGATATTTCTGCAATGTTGTATTAGTCTTTTTCTCAAGACGATGTTGATATTTTCAGTTTAGAATTAGGTTTGAGAATTATTCTCCTCCTTTTCTTCCTTTTCCTGTGGCATTTGGAACGGGTGAACATTCTTGGAAATTGTAGCAAACAAATTTCATAATCGTGGTTTTAATCTTAATTCTTTTCTCAAAATACCCACCCATCCCTCCGCTTTACGTCTCCTTTTTTGCTTGTGTTGTTTCTTTTTAATTGCAGTTGGTTTGCCTCCCAGGAGCGTTTTCTATGTAAGACGTGCGGGCGGGCTCAGTTTTTCGTCGCGGCTCCCTATGGACTGTGATTCGTCATCCTGTAAACTTCCATTATCTTCATAATTGGACTGGCGTTTTGGGTTAAAAAGCATCGAAATAGTAATCAGTTATTTGAATCAGACTTAAACGTTTTCAGTTATAAGCAAAAGAGTGATAAAAAGCAAAACGCCCTCTAGCGGCAAAATGAGGAACAAAATTGATTAAAATTTTACAATTAGGTACCTAGAAATGCAGCAAATAGTTCAGTTAAGTATACAGTATGCATGGGTGGAACATACTGTTTCTTAAATGTCACAATTTGAAGCTTAAAAGCTGTTAAAAAGTTGTTATTGTTAAAAAAAATGATAAAACTTTGGACTGCCGTAAAATGACAAAATGAAGCTCAATCTTTAAAAAAAATATCACTGGAAAGAGCTTTTCAAGAACCTACACTTTTGTCCAAATACTCTCAATACAATACTTTTAGTTTTGGGGCTATTTTGGGGACCGAAGGAAATAAACAATGAAAAAAATACGACCTTGACCTTTGCATTATTTTAACATTATAAATTATCGGGCTCTTTGAATCATAAGACTAAATTACCTGTGAAAATATCATAAAGATTGAACCAAAAATAAAGTCAGGAGCGACAAAAAAAAATATTTTAAATTATAAATTTATTATAAATTTTTCGAATATTTTAGTGAAGAGGACAAACCATACATTTCTTAAATTCGCAACCCCATAATTTTGTCCGTATATGACTTGCAAATCGAATATAGCAAGGAGAGTTCTTCCATCTGATTTCTAACAAAAATGGGTAGGTTTTTCATAGACCTACACTTATTTGCACAGTTTTTCTGAGGTTCGAACTTTCAGCCTTCCGTAGCTCAAAATCTTTCAGTTACACGTACCCTCGAAACCTATCATATTTTATTAGGCTATCAACAAGGAACATATTGCAACAAACCGCATTTGAATAAGACTTCAACTTCTTCAGTTATAAGCAAAAGAGTGATTTCAAGCAAAGCGCCCCCACCCCCAGCGGCAAAATGAGAAACAAATTGAGTAAAATATTACCATAAGGTACCTAGCAATGTAGTAAATAGTTCAATAAGTATACAATTTGCACTACTCGAACATTCTATTTCTAACATATCACAATTTGAAGCATAAATACTGATTTACAATTGTTCAAAAAAAGGATAAATTTTTGACTGCCATAAAATGACAAAATGAAGCTCGATCTTTAAAAACTAAACATCACTGGAAAGAGCTCTTTAAGAATTAAAACCTTTGTTCATATGCTCTCAATGAAATATTCTTTTAGTTTTGGAGCTATTTGGGGCCGAATAATGAAACAATAATCGTTATATGGCCTTGGCGTTTGCCTTTTTTTTTAAAAAAAAAAAATTTAATTGTGAGGCCCTTTCAATCATAACAATGCATAACGTGTGAATACTTCAAGAAGAATGTACAAAAAATTAAGTCAGGTGCGACAAAATCATGTTTTGAAATTTTAATTTTTCCAATATTTTAGTGAAGTTTGACCGTTTCTAGAGGAGAAACAATGGATTTCTTAAATTCGCCACCCAATATATTTTGTGCGTATATGTTTTGCAAATCGTATGCAGCAAAGAGAGTTCTTCTATCTGATCTCTAACAAAAAATAGCTTTGTCATAGACCTACACTTATTTGCACAGTTTTTTGCGAGGTTCAAACTTTCAACCTTCCGTAACTAGCCCAAAAAACATTCAGCCACTAATACCTTGAAATTATCATATTATCAACAAGGAACTTAATGCAAAAAACTCATTTGGATCAGACTTCAAAGTGTGAGTTATAAGCAAAAGTGATTTCAAGCAAAGCGCCCCCTAGCGGCAAAATGAGAAACAACGTTAAGTAATTTTTTGTAAGTATACAAGTCGTACTATTCGAACATTCTATTTCTTATATATCACAATTTGAAGCGAAAAACTGATTTACAATTATATGGAACATTATGTAAAAAACCGCATCTAAATCGGGCTTCAAATTTTTGAGTTATAAGCAAAATAGTGATTACATGCATGGCGTCCCCTAGTGGCTAAATCAGAAACAAAAGTGAAAAGTTTTATTTTTTAGGCACAAGTCCAGATAAATGTGACTCCATGCCCAAAATTTCATAGCTGTAGCTTTTCTCATCTGGCCGCTAGGTTGGCAACTAAAAATGGATGGAATTGGAAAAATAATAAAAATAAAAATAATCAACAGAAGAAGAACAATAGGTTTTCGCCCTGCAGCGGTGATAACCTAATTAACATATGACCTTGACCATTGCGATTTTCCGGATACGGAAGAGACGAGTCACCTTATAGAGCTAATTTGCTCCTTCAGTAAAAATTAAATGCAAATCAGTCAAAACGTTAGGCAATGCAGAGCTAAAAAGTTTGATTTTGTTAAAAACTTGTTTTTAACATTATGACTTTAAATGACTTCACATGACGTCAGCCTTCACAAAATATGAAATAAACTTCAGTTCATATACACTGTCCAAATTTCCTTATTTCGGCACACTTGGATGGTTCTAAATACTTATAAACATATTTTGAGGACCTTAGTTGGAAACTTGTAGCTTTGTCTTTTCGAACCTAAAAGAATGTATGGAGGTGCACATTCATGTTTTGATTTACACCACCTGGCCATAGAAGGTGACTGCAGCGTAGATACAAATTTTTACACTATTGTTTTAATCTGACGTCATACGACGTCATTGGACAAAAAATCATGTCTTCGAAAGGACAACAGTTACCGTAGTTGCTGTTATAAAAAATCAATACTTTTCTAGATATACGCGGTTACTGCACTACGGGTAAGGCTTTTTTGATTTTCTACCATATCTGTACCATTGGCCGCAAGCCATTATATTACTTCATTATTTGATTCCCTTATTATCCTTCCCGTAATATTTCGGACACGTTGCATTTGGCAGATAGCCGAGATTATACTTTTGTGTAAACGTCATAAGTGGGTTTCCCAAAGTTAAAATGATTTGTGGGAAGGAACAAACAACCAACTGTCGTGCGTTCAGTGAAGGTGACAGCTACTTATTAATAGCTAACAATTGCGGTTTGGTACCCTACTTACATCATATACACTGCGATAAAACAGGTGTGCAACCGCTCACAATAGCGACTGTTACATTTACTAAACAAGCTACAAAAACATGGGGGCTCGAAGTACTGTGGGGCGACTCGCCCAATGCAACTTTGAGCTCTGTTGCTTGTTCTGATACTCTGCTTTGATTTTTAACAAAATACATAACTGGAAACCACTTATTATTAGCCCAATTATTTTACTGGCCTTCAGAGCAATCAGCACTCTTTGGAAAAATAAACTGTTTAAAATCTGTTTATATATGATACACAGTATTAAACAACACTTGCAAGCTTGTGCCAAAAATTCTAAATTCAAACTTTAGCGGTGAATCCATTCAACGATACTTGGTTATCATACTGGGGCCAAGACTTGAACAGAAACAGTTGGTGGTTACACAACATATGCTTTGGATAGACCGGCTGATAAGAACTTGGGCAAGCCTTCCTTTTAAACGTAAATTTTATTACACCCAGCTATGTACGGAACAGACCGAGATACCATTGCTAAACATGGAAAGGAGTATGTGACTTGATATGGTATCATGCCACATGTCTACGGCATGATATTGTGGTGTGTTAGCACTTAATCACATAAACAATCATTTACATTTATCGGGGTAAGCTGTATAAAATGATTTTTGACATAATTCTTGAACCAATGAATTCATGGTTAATAACTGTTAACAACCGTAAACTTTAGAAAAGCATCTGTTTCACCTGGTTAGCATAAATTATTTTAGCATACTCCATCTTAAAATGGGAGTTTTAGGGTGCATAGCTTACTACATGATTGTAAATAGGCAGATAACAATTTAATATTCCTATTTAAACCTTAAACACCCAGTTGAAAAAGAAAACAGTTGAGAGTCGATCGATGAATGATTTTGGTCAAAGTTTATTAAATAAAAAGCAGACGTATGCTAATTTTAAAAATGTGGAACCGTCCCTTAGTTGCAATGCTTAAATCGCCACATAATCCGAGATTAGCCAAATGCTTTCATGGCGCAGTCGGTTAAGAGTCGGTCTGGTAAGCCAGACGCACTGTGTTTGAATCCCTGCCTTGTTTATTTACAGCTCCTAAATTTATCGACAAATGCGTTTTTAGCATTATTTTTAAACCACAGAGACCATTTGACACTGTAATGGAAAAGGTAACAATATGTGATATTTGATATGGCATTAATATCTCGCATTCTTTATAACAGTTTAAATTTCTAAAGTTGTCATTTTTTAAAGCAGCTCGTTGATAAAAATTTGATTTTTAACTATATGTAAGTATTGATTCTATCATTATCCATCTACAGACGCACGGTCCACCAAAGCAACTATCCGTGATTGTAAAAAGATGGGAAGTTTCCCCATCACAGGCAATACCGTCACAAACGGTATTGAAACTATTTTTAGAATTGCGAAACGTGGCACGTAGTACCGCAAGCAACTGCTTCGGGGATACCGTAAGAGTATTCTATATTTATTCGATTTCCATGAAGTGTCGTTTACGAAAATAATGTTTTCCTGTGTAATGTGGCATACACTTGACGAAACAAAGACATTACCAACATTAACGAGGGAGAGTAGAAAAAAATATTAGCAGTCATCGCCGAAGTTGCATTTACAATAATAGCGTTTCCCATGAAATGTGACCTACACTTGCCGAGTTTATTTGTCAGGAAAAAATGATTCCACCAACATTAACGTGAGAGAGAGTAGAGAGTAGAACATAATTTTTTTATTTCTACCCATCATTTCTGTACGAACTGCTTTAACTTTGGTTTGTTTGTTTTATATTTTCAAAGTTTCTTAATAACTGCAGTATTTGTTGTTGTTGTTGTTGTTTATTTTCTGATACGAAAAACTCCTAAAACATTCATCTGCCTATTAACCTCTTTTTTTAACCTAATAAAATGATATTTTAAGCTGGGCTGTACTGTATTAACAAACTCAGTGTTCCTTCCTTATAATATCGAACGCTTTTTATTTATTTTTATTTTTTTGTTACAACACGCATTTGTTTTCTTACTTACGCTGATTTTTCTTTTTAAATATCTTTTGCCTAATTAAATGAATAAACACTGATATTTTAATATGTTTATTTCCGTATGAGGCCTCATGTCACCTTGAATTCACATTGAATCACATTCACGAACCATGGTTACAGTATTTGCGTACTGATTTGTGGTCCCCCTTTCAAGCGTAAAGCTTAATCCGTCTCACTCCGAGCAGAAGTGAACGGGTATGCATAATAAAGCTTATGCATAATAAAGCTGGTAAATTATAGATGGTACATGTATCTCTTGCTTGAGGCTAGGCATAGTGGCAGTGCCAGGACTGGTTGGCGCATGGTCAGGATAATCTGACTTGGTGTGGTCACTTTTGTGGTACTCACTTGTCTACAGCGTAATATATATGTTCACAAATGACTGAATACTGTCGGTGGGCCGTTAAATCTATGGAAAAATAGAAAAGGATAAACGTCATAGAGATGTCGGAAGTTGTTGACTGGGGTGGTAGGATGGGTTTTGGAGACAATGTCTCTTTCCCATGTAAGAGCTGGTCTAGGGCGTTCCTCTGAGATTTTTGAATATTGGTTTAAAAGCTTATATACAATGTTTAGAGATTCTGTAATGACTCTTAAAAATACAAGATAATTTTGCTGGCCTTATAACATTACTACACAGATAAATATTGTTTCGTTTGTTTAATATTTTCATATTTATAAACATATCAAAGTGGTGTCGAAAAATGGTCTCTTACAAATATTAAACCTCATGTATGCACGGACCATATCAACGTGTCCTATGCGAGTTTGATGCATGACATATTTTGCACATATTTATAAAATGAATATATAATGAAGTAAATTGTGCATTTTTCAGTGATCATCTTTATGGAAAAATAATGTTTATGTTAAAATTTACCTCAAAAGTGGTTATTTTTAGACATTCAAGGTTATTTGGCAAGCAAATAATATCATAAGCATGATATATAAATTAAGATAACATATGTGGAAATGTTAAAATGACATTGATGTTGAATTCAGCTAATATACTCCATATCTGCATCTGTACAAGATGTGTCCTCGGTTTGATTTATTTAGTCATCTAGTTGTACAATTTACATTTTTGTAAAAATAAAAATCAGTATCTGTTGTTTTCTAAATAAGAGGGATAAGTGAAAGGTAGAGGAAGATAAATGAGATCGACAGATAAGGGGGAAAACAAGAAAGAAAAGACAAGAAAAAATGAATATTTTGAACATCATATTTAATGTCAATCTGAAATGGAAATGAAAGGGCAAAGGTAAGATAGACATAGTGACAGATGGAAAGATAGAGAGAAAAGGAAAGGAGGGACATATCAACATAAAAAGCGTAGTCCCAGAACTAGTTGGCCCGGTGTCAGGATATTATAATATTGTGGTATGTTGTCACATGTATGTGCCACATGCATGATATCGCAGGGTCTGTCTGATGTAGACGAAATCTCCAAATGTCTGTGGGAAAACCTAGCATACATGTTTTATTATCAACAAAGGTTGAATTATGTCTCATATGTCTTTTCGGAAACACGTTTTACCACTATGTGCCATAGATATATTTTCGACCCATTGCGACTTATCTCCAGAACAACACCGGAGGGTCACGTAGCCCGTTTAATGAAGTTATTCTGATGCCGTAATCATACCCGGCTTGCGTGGGTGAAAGCCAGTTGTCATAGTTAATAGAATATGAATATACTATTCTAGTTGTCTTACTTTATACACTTAGGTGAAAGATATACAAGGGCGTAGCTAGAAAGTTCTGGATGTTACGCACTATCTGGCTGGGAGTCGAGGTGCCAGTTGCGACCCTAGAGGGTACAGGGTGTTTAATATAGGTATATTGTCCATCTGTCGATCTGACTATCTTGTTTACCCAAATAATATCGGTCTCGCTCCGTATACAACAGGATATAAACGTCCATTATTTGAATTGCAAATATGAAATAAATCGGTTTATTCACAGATCTTAAACCGATATAGACAACATACTGCCGACAAAGTCTATATTCCCTATTTGTGCACATAGCTGTTGCATCTTGTCATGCCTCGATGTTTTCAAGGCCAGATATATAAATCGTAACCTTGGGAAAATACCGCCTCATGCAATTTATTTCGGGCAACCCAATAACCGTTTAATTTTCTTTCATCAAACTGCTAGATTTCACATAGAAACCCTTATTCGAAAAACATGAATATCTGCTATGTTTGATGATGTAATCACTTGAGATTTTCAGGACCTTTTGCACATTGTAAGTTACGGCATTCGTGCATGTTTAAAGTTCATACAGCAATTAGCCTATTTCATAATATATTGCTTTAATATCCATGACGTCATAATCACAGGACTAAACAAATATCTCTTGCAGCATACATCACTTCACATCTTAGTATGTTAATTCTGAAAAATTCATTAGGATTAACTTTAAAGTCATGAAACTAGATCGTTTCATTTCGTTAGAAGTCTACTTTTCGTTTTTCTGCCATAACTCAACCGATTCAACCCCGATCTTCAAAAACTAAATACCATCTGAAAGGTCTTTAAAACTATTACAAATTATTCCCATAGTGATAGAATATTTATCGTTTTTGAGGTATTTACGGCCGAAAAAAAAAGATAATCAACATATGACCTTGACCTTTTCGATTTTCAGAAAACGGAAGTTACTTTATATGATGCTGCACTTTCAGTGAAAATTTTATGCAAATCGGTCAAAAAATCAATCCTGCAGGGCCTAAAAACCGCTTAATTTGAATACAAAATTGCTTATTACGGTCTGACGTCAAATGACGTCGCACTACGTCAGACGTCACAGAATACGAAGAAAAACTCCGGTCACATAAGATGTCCAATTTCCATGGTTCTAACTCATCAAGGGCCTTTGTAACACTAAATTATATTTTTATGACCGAAGTTCGATTCGATTCACTTTTCGATTTTTGAAAATTAAAGACATAGGTGCAAATCTACATCCTAAAACTTACACCTTCTGTAAAAATATCAAGTCAATCTGACCAGAAATTACCGCTTCAGAATGTTTACAGACTTTTTTTTTTTTAGCTATTTTCAACCCTGACGTCACATGACGTCATATGACGATGAAAATTATTGCAATCAAAAGACACTGTGACCACTGATAGAATTTCATGCTCCTGGCACATCGGCAACCTGTTTCAATTTGAATCTCAAAAGGATGGAAGAAAGAATCATATTAACAATAATAAAAAGAAAAAACATAACAAACCCAAAAGGTCTTTCTGCTGTGGCATACCATTTAATACCATTTAAACAGGATTACATCAAGCTAGAAATAATGTTTTTAAATTTATTTTCAAAAATTAATAGATACTTAGAAAAAAGCAATCAAATGATATGGACCAACTGCAGAAGTGCATGAAAGAACAGATTTAATTATTGCTCATATTTCATGTAACTTCCTTATATGATGTCCGATTTCATAAAGCTAGGTACCGTTAGAAAGGTCTTGAGATTTCCATCATTTCACTTGCCTCATGTATCCACCTATCTGTAACGGTTTTTGAGATATCAACAGTTAATCCTCAAGAAACCTGCAAAATTGGCAAAAATTGGCAAAAAATATTCAATAAATACTACCCAACCATAACTTTTAAGTTAATGTTTCGATTATTAAAGTCTTCATACCATTTACACGGCATTGCATCAAGCTATGAATACTGTATTTTAAGTTATTTTCAAAAACTAAAAGTTTCTTAGAAAAAAGAAATTTAATAACTGGGACACTCTGCATAAGTTCAAGTAAGAACGGTTTAAACTGGTTCTTATTTCTTTATGTAACTTCATTATATGATGTTCAATTTTGAAAAGCTGGGTACAGTTAGAAAGGTCTTCGAATTCCAACATTTCACACGTTTGAAATAAAAAGTTATCTTTAACAATATTTTAGATATGAACGGTTAAACCTCGAGAAAACGGCAAAAAATCTGCAAAAATATGTTCATGTTGTTTCGTTTTCTCCTTATAATTCTATGAATCTTTACAAAATTCAATATCTGTTAAGATATAAGCAGTTAAATGAACCTGCGGTACCGTCAACTCTTTTCCTGAAATAACGCAACTGATTCAAACCCGATCTTCAAAAACTGAATGTCATCTAAAAGGTCGTTCAAAGTACTACAAATTTAACCCATAGTAAAATATTTATCGTTTTTGAGATATTTAAGGCCGAAGAAAAAACCGATGATTGACATGTGATCTTGACTTTTCTGGTTTTCTGGAAACGGAAGTTATTTTTTACAATAAGATGCTATGTTGCACTTTCAGTTAAAATTTAAGGAAATCGCTCAAAAACTGAGGTGCGCAGAGCTGAAAAACCATGATTTTTCAATTAAAAGTTTGTTAACGAGTCATGACGCCATTTGACGTCATGTGACGTAAGTCTTCGTAGATCTAAAAAAAAACACGATAGGACACAAGTTAAGGCCAAATATCAAACTTCTAGCTTATCTGTAAGTTTCGTAATACTTTAATACATCTCCAGGTCCAATGTTTGTTTAACCATAGAACCTTTTCGAATCTTACAAAACGTATATGGAGGTGCACATCTAGAAAGTAATATATACATTTTGTAAAACTATCAAACTATTCTGCCCAGAAATGACGGCTGTAGAGCGCGTAAAAACATCGATAATTTTTCTCAACTCTGACGTGACGTCACATGAAAACATAATTTTCAACAATCAAAAGCGCCAAAGTCACTTTGCTTACTGTTAAAATTTCATGCTGCTTGCTCATCGTTAACCTATTTTAATTTAAACCTTATAAGGAAGAAGAAATGAGAATAATAATAAGAAACTAGATTTTCATTTGCACAGAAAACGATAGGACTTTCCGCAATCCGTTTAAAACTTGATCAAATTAAAAATAATTTATACAAAATACGAAAAAGACATTAGGAATCTAGAACGTAACCTTTGCATACTGTGAAAATTTTAGGAAAATCCATCCATTTATAATGTCTGCAGAGCGCATACAAATTATTTGACCTAACGTCAATTCTGACTTCAGATGAATATGAATATCATAGCATTAAAAATTCAGCATTTTAAATATATGCCATAATTTTTCATCATTCTGGACCATTGACATCACATCGAATTTATTGCCCGAAAAATAAAAACATATAAGAACGTCATGACGTCAAATAACGTCGGGCCTTTGAAAATCTAAGGGAAACCTTTAAAACTACATCATGTACACAACTAAAACATAATTTACACCTTCTGTGAAAATTACAAGAAAAAACCATTCACAAATAAATTCTGCAGAGCGCGTGCAAACATTTTACCTAACGTCTAATCTGGCATCATACGACGTCATATGAACTTGATAATCATTACATTCGAAAAGACATGGTCTGAAATATTTGCCATACAATTTTCATTGTTATTAGCCATTGGCAATTACATTTTCTGATAGGATATTTTCCGAAAATGCTTTAACTTACAGTGTAGCAATACCACGTGACCGTGACGTCACTAAAGGCATCAAATCCAAGACAAAACTGTCAACATTTGGCTCCGCTTGAGCAAATAAAAATTACCCGTAAGTATTTCATTTCTTCATCGATTTCGATGGGAGAAGTGTCAGTCCTAGGTAAAAAATATAAGCTTTCCGCGGAATATTGGATCTCCATTAGCATCTTAGCTGTTGTTGTTTTTTTTTTTTTTTTTGTTGTTGTTGTTGTTGTTTTTTCAAACAGTACGTGAAATCTTTACACAAAATAGCTTGAAACTGTAGTTTGCTCGCATACAAAAAAAATTCTTAGGTTTCACGAAGTGCTTGAAAAAACGGCTTTTATGGTTTTTGAGATATAGGCTGTTAAGCGCACTGGGGGTTAACAATTTTTATGTTGTTGTTTTTTTCGCCATAGCTCAACAGATTCAACCCCGATCTTACAAACTTTTATATCATAAAGAAGCATTGTAAATAATGTACAGTTTTTCTCGATAAAATATTTACTGGTTTTGAGATATTACAGGTCAAAGAAAAAACGATAATTTGAATACAACCTTGACCTTTGCAATTTTACGGAAACGGAAGTGACATGCTACATAGGAACTTATGCTGCACCTTCAGTTAAAATCTCATGCAAATCAAACTAAACATAAAGCCTACAGACCTTATAAAAACGTTAAATTTTAACAAGCAAGACTTTTGACCTTATGACGTCTAATGACGTCATATGACTTCATCTTCTCAAAATGTAAGAAAGACTACGATACTTATATTCTGTCCAAGTATCAGCTTTCTAAATCATCTGGAAGCGACCTTATACGTTTTTGAAATTTGACGTCAATGGTTCGAATCTCGGACCCGCCATAGAACCTTTGCCTTTCGAATTTGGAAAAACGGACACGAGGATGCACAACTAGAACGTATCATATAAATTCTTTTTTATGAAAATCGGTTTAGAAACAATGGATATAGATCGCGTACAAAATTATATATGACGTCATAGGCATAAGAAAATTGTTGAAATGAAAATTTCTTAATCTGAAATATTTGCTATTAATTTATCATCGTCCTGGGACCTAAAAACATATAGAAGTATATGCGTAGAATTAAGGAATTCGTTTTGACCTCGTGATGTCATATGATTTCAAATGACGTTCTTCTTCACAGAATGTAAAATTCACGAAGTGACTTACATTCACCTCAAATATCTCCTTTCTAACTCATCTCAGAGAGATTTTATACTTATTTGAAATTTGACGTCATTGGTTCGAATCTTGGATTCGCCATAGACTATTTGCCTTTTCGAATTTAGAAAAACGGACACGGGGATGCACAACTAGAACATATACATTCTGTGTTTTTTTTATATAACAATCTGTCCAGAAATATTGACCGTAGAGCGCGTACAAACATTTGTAGACAACGTTAAGTGTGACGTCATGTGACGTCATAGGCAAATGAAAACCATTGAAACTGAAATTTCAGTATCTGAAGTATATTCAATTAAATTTTCAATATATATAAATTAAGGCGTAGAAAAGAAGAAAAAAGAATAATAAGAAGAACTAGATTTCGTTTGTCCCGAACAAACGATAAGGTTTGCTTCTCTAATGACATTTGTGTCATTGTGGTCTTGAACTTTGACTTTATGACCTCAAAATCATAGGGGTCATCTACAGGCCATTGGCAATGTCCCTACTTAAGTTTCACAGACCTAGGCTTATTCCCTCTCAAGTAATCAATCTAAAAGGATTTTATATTAAATGTCATTGTGTCACTTTGATCTTGACCTTTGACCTAATGACCATAAATTTTAAAGGGATCATCAACTGACCGAGGGCAATGTCCCTACCAAGTTTCACAAACCTAGGCTTATTTCTGCTCAAGATATTGTGCGGACAATAGATAAAACATCTTGTTCTTAATATCCTGACCATTCACACGATGCTGTTACCGCTTATAGTGAGCATGACGATGAATCGATTTAAAATCACTGATCCCGTGGCCGAGAGGGTTAAGTCGCTGATTTTAACACACACTCAGTCCCTCATCGCCTGGGTTCGAATCCCGACAGGGTCATTCGGATTTGCATGTGAGGAAGCCTTCAAGCTGGCTTGCGGTAGGTCGGTGGTCTACCCGGATGCCTCCGTGCATTCGGTGTCTTCTTCCACCTGTAATTAGCTGGACGTCGCTATATGACTGAAATACTGTCCAAACGCAGCGATGCATGCCTCAGAATGACGAAATGTTCATTAAAATATGACTTTCTCATCAGCAATATAAAGGGTGTCGCTTTGACACAGGTACACAACGGCCCATTGAATATGTGCCTGTGGTTTTCTCGATGAAATGAATGCTGCTCATGATCAGATATCAATCTAATATTGGCTTTTTATATTGTACTTCCTATTAATTATGTCTCCTCCCATTTTTATATGGTGGGAATATATTGAGTGTCTGTCTGCCCGTTTGCCTGTCCCATTTTTGTCCGCAGCATAACTCAAAAAGTATCAAAGCAGAAATCGTGGGCTTATCCAATTTTAATTTTAAATTTATGCAAAAGCATACGATTCACACAAGACAAAAGCACACAATGTCATATTTTTTTCAGATTGATAAAAAGAGTGATGCAAATTCATTGTTATACTCAGGAGGTCGTGGTTTCGATCCCCAGTCCGACATACTGAAGTCGCAAAATATAATACCAGTGTAGCTCCCTTGCTTGGCGCTAGGCATATTTATTTGTCTTTCCAGGTCTGGTTGTCCCAGTGTCATGATAATGTTACTTGATGTGACATCATGCTACATGTCTACGGCGTGATACTGCAGTGTGGTAACACACTTCAATATCACCAAAATTATCAGACTTTGATATGTAATGTCGGTATTATTTCGTCCAAGACATAGATAACAACTACAATATTTAGTTATTTCATATATATTTTTTTTCTCAGACTGATAAAATCATCGTGGATTGAACGTTTCATGAATGTGTCTTGAATGTTTCGAAAATAGAATATGTCAACGATAGTTTGGTATGTTTCAAGGTTTGAATTAAAGCAATTGATTATTCTTGTTTTAATATGAGCATTTTATGAACATTGCTCAGAAGAATGCACAGTCGTAAAATGGAGAATCAAAGAATATAATCATACTTATAACGACGGCTTTCTACATAATCATCCCAGTTTTTCTTATACAGTTACAAGCACCAACCATGCAAATATTTATTGACCATGAAACTATAATAACGCTTCTCACAGCAAGATATACTTATTATCCCCACAAACTGCAGATCAGTCCCGGTAAGCCATATCAAATAACTCTCATATGTTCATGGGTAGCATACATTTTTGTGTTTCTGCGATGAAAGAAAATAGACATGTTATTAATAAGATGTTAAGCCAGAAATTACACTGCATATACCGAAGTGCGGCGTGAAATATATCCTTAGGAAATGTATATACTTGTATACATCCCACATTTGCAAAACGCAAATTTTGCCAGTTTTATGATTAATTGAATATCTCTAAATGTTAAGTTAAATTAAACTTTAAAAATTTTGGAAATTTTTTAAGTTTTGTTTAATTTCAAAATTAAAATTGGATATGGGCATGGTTTACTGGTAATCGTCTTGGATTCTAGGTCATAACCCTTACATATACAACTGAATAATTCTAGTAACAATGTTGACATTGTAAATGTATGATGTCATTAAAAATACTAAAATAAATATTGAAGAAGTATAGGTTAGTTCATAGTTGCCTTCGACTACACGATATAGTCACGAGGGCGGAGCGAGGAAAATGCCATTTGTCGTTAGTGGAAGGAAAATGCCATGTGCTAAATAGGTTAGTTCATAGTTGCCTTTAACTACACGATATATCACGAGGGGTATAGGTTAGTTCACAGTTGCCTTCAACTACACGACATAGTCACTCGGGCGGAGTCATAGTTGCCTTCAACTACACGACATAGTCACTCTGGCGGAGTCATAGTTGCCTTCAACTACACGATATAGTCACGAGGGCGGAGTCATAGTTGCCTTCAACTACACGATATAGTCACGAGGGCGGAGCACGGCTGATCACGTTTTATGCTGTTCGCTGCTCCTCAGTGGTCTGGAAATGAGAATTTTGTAATTAAATTTGGTAAGGTTTAACTGTGGTTTTCTGCAGATCAGGCTTTATGTGGTACCTATTAAGCGCGTCAAAATGAGTCTATATGAGGGAAAGGGTTAAATCATAATGGTGCTTTTATTTTTCAGTCTTTCAGCTTTAATAAATCATTTTAGATATGAAAATGATATTCTGATAAATTCATCGGTAATAACTTTATAACCAAAACAGTTACACTGTTTAAGGATGAACCCATACTTTTTTTCTTTACTGTGCATTTATTTTTATTTTTTTTTGCATCCCTACATATTAAAAATATTCCATCCTGAAAATATGATTTCAAGAACTTTCTCATGGTGCTAACATTTTGATTTTTGGAGCAGAAATAACGAAATAATAAGAAAATGAAAATTCTGCTTCCATGTCATTCCTAAAAAAATCCACTGAATTTACCTTTAAATATGGCCGCCAAGAGTAGGGAAGTTCACTGATTTTTAGAACTATGTACTGAGTACATAATCTAATAATAACCAAACATTACATAGGTAATTATACCGAATTTAGGGGTGTAATGTGCGCAAAAGTTAAATATTTTATTCTGAAAACATGTTACTAATTACGCAATTCCAATTATGGCATGTTAAACTATTAAAATATATTCTCACGGAACATCGTTCACGTCGTTTAATAAGCGGTGTATTTATAAATCCTTGTATCCAAGGGGATTTATTTGACCCCAGATGACTTTAACGAATATATAGTTTTTCAAAAAGATTGGGTGTTATATATTTACAGGTAAAAATTACAGGGCGATATATATTCAGCGCGCAAGTATAAACTGGACTGTGAGTGGTCGGTATAAAGGGAGATCAATGTGAAACTTAAATGTTTCAATTTTGTACTGATGGATTGTATACTGTAAATACTGCATGGAAATCGGGTCGAGAAAAAGTGGGGTGATATAAACACCCCACTTTTTTTCACAACCCCACAAAAAGGGGTTTCCACATCCCACATCTGGGTAATCTCTTAGTATGTATATATATATATAAATATATATATATATAATAAGAAAAATAAAAATACTGGAAACGTAAAAAAAGAAAGGTGAAACCTAAATGCATGAGAGCCAACGACAAAGATCATGGTTTAATTGAGACATTAAAGGCTGGTTGAGTTCGCATTCGGTGAACGTTAGGGAAGGTCTGCATTTTGCAGAAACTTACTTGAGACCATACTCTTGTCTCCAATCTAAGGCCTGGTCACAATCCAACGCGTGCGTGTTTTTAGTCCGTACGTTTTCTTTTCTTTTCTTTTTTTTTTTTTTTTTTTTTTTTGGGGGGGGGGGGGGTTGGAGCCACGGTCGCTACATTTTTCTGAGAACGTGGGGATGGAGTAGTAACAGCAGGGAGGGAGTACGTCACGCACGTCACTCGCACGGTTTGCGTATGGTGTAAGTATGTGGCCTGCACATCACTCTTGGTCGTGAGCGGTTGCGTGCATCGAACGTTGCACACGTGGTAAGTTAGATGTACGTACTTACAGAGTACGATCTCTGTGCGATTGCCACGTTAGCGTACGGAGGCTGTACTTACACGTGCTGCTCACGTATGGTGTCCTTATGCACTCGCATGCTGTAAACGTGAGAGTTTTTCCGCCCGATGTCGTTCGGGTGAGTGGGGGGGGGGGGGGGGGGGGGTATATATATCAGAGGACCTTTCCGAGGTTATCCGGAAGTCTCGGTTGCTGCTTCCTCAAGATACCGCCCATTCCACCACAGAGACTCCGGATTCTGATGCAAGTGGCAGGGCATGACCATGACGTGGTATTACAGAAATCAATGCGCACTACGTGCATTGTAAGTGCAGAGCACGTGCTTACTCGGTACGGCCCACGTGAGTTATGCGTGCTCATTCGACAGTAGAACTGTGGAAGTGCCGAGTCAGCACAGACCACGCACTTATCACGTGCGCAGCACGCACGTACTAAGTGCGCCGTCCGTAGAGCAAGAGACTGTGGCAAAAAATTTAAAGACTCACGGATTCAGTGCGTTGTGCGCTCGTAGGCTGTAGAAGACACGCACGTCACCCGTACTGGGATGAATCCGTAGACCGAACGCAGCGAAAGCCACGGTTTTACTTGAAATGACTTTAGACCGAGTATCATATTGGTTGTAACATCGTTCTAAGCCAATCCGTTCAAAATAGATTTCTCTGTATCTAATTATAAAGACAAATATATGTCTTACCCTGGTAAGACGACGAATTTTATAGCGTTTTTGGCGGTTTTTGTAATTTTCGATTTTTCAAATCAGTTGTACGCACGTGCGTAAGTGCGTCAGCCCAGGCACGCCCTTGCCATTTGACCAATCAGTCACAAAAATTTAATTTTTCTGATCAAAGTAAATTCTTCCAAGATACGCATGATTAACTTAAACATTTTGTCTCTTTTTCATCCAAACCACGGCTTCTTGCAGAGGTAATAAAGATGTTAAAATTGGCATTTTTTCGAAATTGTAACGATGAAATCAGTTGAATATCTAGTATTGATAAAATCGACAACAGGTCGAACTATTGCGACAAAGCGTGTCACTCATATTATAAAATTGTGTTATGTAGACAAAGAAAATTCAGAAATATATCGTTTATTTTTGAAAATTATATGCGTTTATTTAATGTTTTTCAGTGGATTATAGAGTTTTTGGCTTGACTCGGATTTGTGATTCCCTTATCATTGTTCTTGTAACATTTTGGACATGTCGCATTTGGCAGAGAGGCGTGGTTATCCGTCATATGCTTGAGACAGATATAGTGCTGTCACACTGCAGTATCACACCGTAGACATGTGGCATGATACCACACCCAGGTCGTGGGTGCGATCCCCGGCCGCGACATACCAACGTCGTAAAAAATGGTACTGTTATAGCTCCCTTGCTTGGCGCTCAGCATATAAGGGTAGTTGCAGG
>CM037779.1:37742567-37792567 GCA_021229015.1 Solen grandis | reverse complement strand
ATATCTTTAAAGTATGATTGCAGTCATTAGTAGTGTGAAATAAAAATAATATTGTATTAAAAAAATTAAACTTGTAAAGTATGATTGCAGTCATTTGTAAACAGCTAATAATGACGTCAAAAACATTGGGGGAAGAAAAGAAAAAAATGACACACCAACACTGTAAAATCAGGGGAGAGGGGAGAGATTCATTCAAACGTAGCGTTTGTTACACAAAATATTTTACAATAATGCTAAATTTTGTATTAGATTATACATCTACTAGCGTTGCGGGGATTGTCCCATCTATGCTATAATTTTTAATGACTTAGAGCACTTTTTTATAGAAAATAATCCCATAAAATAAATATATGCTAGTTTGTTTGATTATTGGGTCTAACGTCCCACCGACAGTATTTAAGTAATTTTGAAACTATGTCTGCTTGAGACAGATGCAGTGCATCACGCTGTAGACACCTAGTCACATTATTCTGACACCAGGTAAACCTTTCCTGGAAATACCTTTATATGATAAGCGTCAAGCAAGGGATCTCAATTTTTTACAACTTTGGTATGTCGCGGCTGCGGATTGAACCTACGACTTTTCGATTCCAGGCTGGATGCTCTAACCATTTAAATACTAGTAAATAAATAAAGTAACTCCCTACAAAAATTATTGCCTTTATGAAGAGGAAAAATACATTTAAAAGATATTGCGGCAGTACAAACATAAACGCTGGAGCATTAATTTCACTTTTTCATCATAATGGGAATATTTGCTGAAATTAGCAATGATTATCTTTTTTCATCAATTGAACTATTTCCCTTCCTGTCCTTAATCAATCATTAAGACCTATATTAATTACTCTTGGATTTAAACAGTCATTATTTTACTTTATGTATCCGCCGTATGCAACCAGTTAAAGTCAGCTGAAGTTGTCTCAGGACCATATACCATGTTCTTCACGTGCACCTTAGACTGTAGATTAACATCGTAGGCTTTCAAATGGCTTCAAAACACAACTCCGTGCAGTAGTAACTTCAGTACAAGTGCACCGGCTTTTTCTCACAATATCATGGTTTCGCCAAGGGTATACGAGATTTCCTTCACACGCTTATATGAGTTGCTTATCTTTGGGTTTAGGTCTTTGTTTTTTTTTAATCTAAAGTTGACCATATGAAATACACAGGATTCAATTCTGAACTTGTCTGACATTTGAACAAACAACTGACACAGACTTAAGCCCCACTGGTCTTCACTTAGTAGAGCCAAATATTTGCTTCAGCACAAAATCATACAATAATAAAAAAATTGAAAATATCAATAATTCCATTAAACAACATATAAGATCCAATATCTGATAGATAATACAATAGTACAATTTTCCATGAATTAAGATTTCAATAAGATTTTCCTATCCTAACAAGATTTTCCTTATATATAAAAATATAAAAAACTTAAAATCCTAATTAATACCTTAGATTTTACTATAATATTATTACCTTAGATTTCAGAAATATTCTTTCTCTACCTGTGGTTTGTTGTGTATTTAAACACAGTTTTGGAGTTCAGTCGTATATGATTATATCGCCAGGTCATAGCTTGAGTGATATAATCATTTGCATCTGACTGACCTTTTGTTTTTGTACACTGCACTTCTCCTCATCTACCTATGTTTCATGTTGATACCTCTTATAGTTTTTGTGATACACTCAGGACAAAATTATGACGGATTGACGAGATGGACAAACGATTGAACGGGGGGGGGCAAAGCAGCAAATATAAGTTCCCCCTATCCAGGGATAGTGGGGGTAAAATGAGGACTACATACACATATTTCTAGCATATGATTTACACACACAGCCACACAAATGAAGACTTCACATTTACAACTGAGGTCCTCACACAAAAAAATGAGGACTTCATACACATATTTCAAGCACAGGTACTTGAGGACAGGACCCTGTCTTTATCAATAAGGAAAAAAATCACGATAGTCTATGCATGATAAACAAGGTTACCAACTTCAGCAGGAAACTGAAGAGCACCCATCGGGAATTGGTGTCAAAATATCTATGAAAAATGAGCCCATCGGTAATATCGGCGAGTTCCCACTGTCAACGGATAATTTTCCTTCATAACTGTTCAAAAGAAATAAAAATATAATCATTTCTAATGTCTGAAATGTCAAGATTTCGAGTGGGGATTTAGTTATTTAACCCCATTTGAACCTCGATCAACGGAAGTGAACCCAAAACGATATCTTTGAGGTCAGCGCTGCGATTTGTGTATGTACAGAAGGGAATGGTAAGAGTATTCCGAAGTTATTTTATTTACAAATTTATGTCCCCACGAAAAGTTTTCATTTATCATGTCAAACAGCTCGCGGATAGTGACGACCTTCTCCCATACCCCAATAGACTCAAGTAAATTAAGATCAATAATATATAATGTATTAAAAAGCAAGTAAACAAATCGCCAAAGAAAACTTCATAATGTTAGTTGTGTTACTAATTGTGTTTAATGCACAACTGCAACTAATTTTGAGTTGGTTTCCACCATAATGTACAGTACTCCACCCACTTTTGTTTATACTGCGGTCGCTGTACTAGTCGTGTTTTATGGTACATAGTTTTATATATATTTACATGATATGTGTACATGTATATATATTATTCGTTTTATCCTTTTTGCAAGTTTTGCTTCAGTACAAATTGTGTCATAATTTTTTTGAGTACACGAGTGTCTTCAAGTTCCTGTGTAGATAAGCTGCATGGGTAGGAGAGATCCACCCTGTATTATGGCCAGTATAACACAGTGATTTGTCATTGTCATCAAGACGACTGATTGACACCTGCTGTGCCCCCATTGTCTACTTGCCCCCAGGCACTACAGGACATCCTGTCTAGCCCCATTCGATGACGAGCGGGTCCGGGATATCATGCTGTGCCACAACTGTGGTGACCTCGGTTTTTATCCTACGCAATACATGGCCGAAATATTATGAAAATTATATGGCCACAAGCTTAGATCTATTTACACTTACTTTGGTCTGATTAACGCTCCCTAAAAGCAAGTACTAAAAACAGATCTTAACATATGCTAAATGTCATGTCATTAACATATTATGACCAATATTAGGCTGCCTTCTTTTCAACTTAAATTTTGTAAAGGTCTTCAAATCAACGTCCAGATAATGTTAAAATAAATAAATAATTTTTTTTCTTTTTTTTTCTAACGCACGAATGCACGAATTCTTGTCCCCACGAACATGTTTTTTTCACTGAATCCTTGAAATTTCATCCCCACGAAATAAAATGATTTCACAGTATATGATTTGCAAACAAAACCAAGCTAATGAGGACTTCACACTTATAACTGAGGTCCTGATTAAACAAGAATTATCATTGAAAATGATGATTTCTCCTAGATACCCCTTTGTCGCATTTACTGTTACCATGTCAGACATTCTTGAAAAATATTGCAAAGGGCCATAACTCATTCTAAATCTCACTCTTGCCACAATTAGGCTTGGTACTTGTCAGTCTTGCAAATTTTATCAAAATCTGACCAAAGGTAGCTGAGAAATAGGGCAGACAAATCACATCTACAGATGGATTAACATAACTCCAATATAGCCCCCATATACTTCGTATCTGGGGTATGATAAAATTTACATTGCACACCTTTTGCAATAAACTAAAAATAAGCCATAGTAAAAGATTAATATTTTTTATTCTTAAGACTTATATGTCAGATCTCATTTAGAATCTGTGGTCAAAATCAAGTTTAAGTTTTTACAGAAAAAAAAAATGCAAGGATAAGGAAACTTCTTAGTTATATTAAAAATGTATGTTGAAGATGACTCCCAGGTCAGTACTGAAAAAAAAGGCTTAATGGCTTAAAGGCTTAATAACTTATCTTTTTTGCTTGATAGAGGCTAAAACAATTATTTTGCTGTACTTCTTTTTTTCTTTGGATTTTGTATTCAGTATGACTGTTATATAGAAGGCAATTAAGCCAATATATTTCAGGTGAGCGATTCAGGGCCATCATGGCCCTCTTGCTGTAAGTGTGTTATTAAAATTAAGTGTGATCTACATGGGGAAGATGCACTGCTTTCCAAACATCACACTTGGTCAACAATATTTTAAAATGTTGACCAAAAAGGTTTCTCTGGTTATTCAGAATAAAAAGCAACATTTAATGTGCATTATGTACTAAGCATGATATGATACAAGCAAACTGTTTTTATTTACTGTATGTACACCAAACTAAACCACAATACACAATCTATTGTTGAAACTTGATACCTGCTGTTGAACATTGTGACATTTCCTGTCCTTGTAAAACGCTGTAGTGTGAAGTGCTAAAAAGTCATTGCCATTGCAAAGTAGTGCCAAACAAACTTTTATTTAATCTAAACAAAATTAGATTATTCAAAATTAAGACAACAAAGGGAGATATTTAAGTTTCAAGTCAATACCTTCTATAATTCTCGAATTAACGAAGTTCTGGACAAGAACAAAATCAAAATGCTGAAGGCACTGAAGTTGTGTCTCAAGTGAAAGAGGGTTTGAATGAGCTGCAGATCTGCTGGGTAACTTAATTTTTGCCAGATACCAAACTTAAATAAAATAATGAAAGCTGTTTTAGATATGCTTCCTTTTGATTTAGATATGTATATTGATATAAATCTTATAAACTGTGGGCAAGAGAAATAGGGTGAGTAAGAGTGGCAATGTGCTAACTGTAAGCAGTCCATTGAAACAAATGATGAGTTCATCTTTTTTTTTTTTTTTTGTTAACACAAGGTTAAAACTGGTTTATAACATTGGGTTTATAGGCATTGCTTGAAAATCTGATTCCGATTTATTGAACATAAGAAATGCGACAATCTTGTTCTCTCTGTGCTTTGATTTATACTCAGTTGGTACAGTCTCTATTTATGGATTGAAGAAATTATGACAAGCTGCTGGGTAACTTAATTTTTGCCAGATACCAAACTTAAAATAATGAAAGATAGCTGTTTTAGATATGCTGGTAAAGTTATGCCCCAAGCAATTTATAACTGTAGAACTGTAACTATACCAGGTTCTTTTCTGAATTATTTCCCTACCCCCTTTTTAGTTGTGTGTGACATTATATAGTCACTCACAACTATGGTATCTACTTTCTGAGCATTTGATTCTCTACTTTGAAAACCAAAGACCCTTGTTTTTTAAAAATGACCAAACAATTAAATACAACTCTACAACACAGATGTGCTGAGATTAAGTAAAAGTGTTGAAAAATCAGTTTTGTTTCAAAAATAAATATTTATGTGACATAATAACTGTCTGTGGCATAAAAGCACAAAATAATTAATTTCTCTATGATATTGCATAACTATCACTTGACCATTTGGAGGAATATAGTTTGTTTTGATGCAAAGGTGGCTCGTAAATAATTTTGGATCATAAATAAGCAGGTTTCGGTCATTTTATGGTGTTACAAAAACCCATATAGAAAGCTTGTAGTCCAATACAAATCCGTGTAACATACTAATAATCACATTTAGCTATCAACCTCAGATACCTCCTGGGGTTATTTGTTACACTATAAAATGACTGAAACCTGTACAGTATAAAAAACCCATTCTTTGCTAAGCTAACTTCCAAAAATGACTGCTAAAGTGATGATGTCATATGAAAACTATATTGTTGGTATTTCAATTGTATAGCTTGCATATTTTTTTGACAACTGATTCAAAAGCACAACTGTAGCTGTACTTATCAGAAGTAGAAGGAAATCCCGTGACACATGCCACTTATCTAATTTTTTATTGTACCTTCTGTCACACAGGCTGCAGGAATTGCTTCTGTTGCCATCAAAACGTATCAATGAGTATGTGACACTCCTGAGTTGGTTTGAACTACATACAGCCAAGTCTCACCCAGATCGTGGAGATCTTGCCAGTGCTCTAGACACCCTCACAGAACTGGACAGGTGTATACGGGAGGTAAAACATAAAATAAATATGTTGATTTTCCAGAGGGAAATAATACAATAAATAATATAATTCAATCTTATTCAATATTTCGGCAAAAGTTTGCCTTTCTAAAGAAATCAAAGCGCACAGTGCGCTGAGAGACGGCGATGGGATTAACATTCTAAACCCAGCGTTTCTGAAGTTACTGAAGCAGTCACATGACGACAAAAACTCCACCGCTGTTGCTACAGAGGTTCTGTTTGTAACATAATAATCCGGAGTAAAGGTCATGAACCTTTCATTCATAAAGAGCTGCATACCTTAGTAGGTCATTCTCTTTCTCTTGTACTAGCGAATTCTATCTGTTGTTTTGTATGTGTAGAAATTGACCAGGTATTTGATTATTTAAGATACTAGAATGTTTGCCTATCTATTTCAAAGTTAAGAAATGCCCTGTAAGGAACCTAACTCGCCATCATGCAAAATATTGTGTGGACTACTTTGGGTCAATTACATACATACGGAGCACTACTTTTTCTTGTTACAGGAGTAGATCTTCATGTACGTAAGATGGGTTGCTGTTCTGGTTAAGAAATGTCACGTATATTTTTTTCACGCTTAAAATTGATGCTTCCAGTGCAAAATAATGGCAAAAGAAAACATGTTAACAAACAGTAACACACTAAAAGCGGTTACGGTTATGATTTAAACGCCTGTGTAACATAATCCACTCGTATTCGTTAGTGCAGAATCGCATTGCATGGATCCGCACTAAGCGCGGAGAGATACAGTTAAAAATGTTGTGGAAAATATGCAAATTAGCAAGGCCTGATTTCGATTTTCAGCATAAGACGGCTTATCGCCGTCTAAAAACTTGAACTTTTAGCATTGTTATTGCTATGAACGATGTCATTGTCATACAAAACAACATCAAAAGATGACGCAAGAATTGCCTTCTTTGCCATTTAAAGTCAGTTGACGTCCTAGAGAAAAGGCACCAAATGTATCGTAATTTTTGACGTTTTGTATGACGTTGACGTCATTCATAGCAATAATAATAATTATGGTAACTATTCAAACGTCTGTAATGTAGAACTTGCTAAAAATTCATGTTTTTTTCTTGAGAAAGGCAAACTTTTGCTAAAATATTGAATAAGAGTGAATTTGATTTTTTTTATTAAAACATACAATGTTGTATAATTCATCTGAACATTATCAAGAAAGTAACTTGATAAACCAGGCTTACAGGCTTACAGACTGGTCAGGTTTTGATAAACCAAACTTACAGACAGGTTAGTCTTGATAAACCAGGCTTACAGGCAGGTCAGGTCTTGATAAACCAGGCTTATCAGGTTCAGGTCTTGATAATATTTACTACTCCTTGTATCTTTTAGATGTAAATGGGACATGTTAAAACCTGTTCAGACTGCCCATCCCTCTAAAAGTATTTGAAGTATCAATGTTAAACTTCATATGTAGTTACATCTCATTGAGTAGAAGTGAAGTCTTCACTTCATAGTTTTTGAGTTATTCTCCTTTGCTATTTTTCCTATTTAATTTTTGTTTGGCGCATCTCTCTAAAAGTATCTGAGGTATCAATGTTAAACTTCAAATGTGGTTACATCTCATTGAGTAGATGTGCTGTGCAGAGGAACTGTAACTCTTCACTTCATAACTTTTGAGTAATTGCCCTTTGTTATTTCTAGCTCACCTGAGCATGAAGTGCTCAAGGTGAGCTATTGTGGTCCGTTAATGTCAATGCCATCCGTCAATGTTTTCTTGTGTACACTCTAGCATCTTCATTTCTACAGCAATCTTCTTCAAACTTTATAACAATGTTTATAGCTAAAATCTTTTGGCCAGTGTAATTATTGCTGATATCCACCCATAAGGTCTGGATTTATGTCCCTTGAATGATTAAAAGAAATGCCACATTTCACTTTGCATACAGTCTAGAATCTTCATTTTTTAAGCAATCTTCTTCAAACATAATGACATTATTCATAGCCTTAATCTCTCGGCTAAGTTTGCTTATGGCTGATATCAGCAAATTCAGCCAGGAGTTATGGCCAATGTATAGACTTACACAGGAAAACACTTAACAATTCACAAGGCCTTGAGGTAATGATATTTGGTGTGTAACATGGCCTAGTGGACCTCTTCTAAGTTTGTTCAAATTATGGCCCTGAGGATCAAAATTGACCCCTCCTAAGGAATCACTTAATTAGTCCCCAACCGGCATCGTCTAAGGGGACTATAGGTTTGCACTCCGTCCCTCCATCAGTCAGTCCGTCCATCAGTCACACACATGTTTTCCAGACTTTTTTTTCTAAATGCTTGTAGATATTGATCTAATATTTGGTATGTGAGTCAACCACCGTAAGTCACAAATCAAGTTTGAGTTTCGTTCTGGTCCAATGATTTTTTACGAAAATTATGGGCCTTGGACTAAGAAAATTTCTTTAAAATATCAGTTTTCCGGACTTTTTTTCTAAACGCTTGCAGATATTGATCTTATATTTGATATGTGAGTCTACCACCATGAGTTACAGATCAAGTTTGGGCCTTTGTTTAGGAAAAATATGGAATTTTAATTTTATGAAGCCCACAACTCCAAAAGTATTTATATTACAAACTTAAAGCTTCATGGATATTTAATTCATTCAGGGCATACGCTTGTGCATCTTGGCATTTTCATTGGCCAGTTTCACTTAGATAAGCTTTGGTTGTTGTTATTGTTAGATATTAAAAAAATGATGTTATTTTCTATTTCATGCTTTTTTATTCACCCCCCCCCCACCAAAAAAAAAAGAAAGAAAAAGTGAGGCATATAGATTTGCCTTTGTCTGTCCGTCCATCCCAAAACTTTGACACAGATAACTCAGAAGGTATTTATGCTACAGACTTTAAACTTCATGGATATATTACTCAGGACATGACTTGTGCACCTGGGTGTTGGCCTTTGTTTTGGAAAATGAGACAGGTGGGGGCATCTGTGTCCTCTGGACACATTTCTAGTTTATAATGCAAAGGTGTGTTGCATCAACAATATGCATCCTTGAAAGGTCAGGATTACAGGAATTGTTAAAAATTGTTTTTGGTGTTCATAAGCTACATCTTCATGTCCACTCCAACTTCCATATTAATGAATGGATTTTCATTAAACCTTACGTAAGTGTTTGTCATAACACAAAGGTGTACATCAAGCATATGCGCCCTTGACAGGTTATATTTAAAGGTCAATTTAGTTTTTAGAAATTCTCTTTGGTTATATCTTTGTGTCTGCTCTATAACTTCAATATCTATGGATGGATTTTCATATAACTTTAAAAAAAAGTGTTTGTCATAATACAAAGGAGTGCAGTTCAGGGATCATAACCATTAATTCGATAATTTCCATTATTTTCTTGTTTCTGTCTGGCACAAATTCTTCGGGGGGGGGGGGGGGGGGGGGGTTTCATCGGTGGGAACCACTGACAGTATTGCTTGCTATACTGACAAAGCCTTGTTATAATGTTTGAATTGTAAAGATGAATCCATTTTGCATGTCAACAAGGATTCAGTAAAACTGTAAAGGCACTGGAATAGTCAAGCTTGCTGTTCTCTGACAGCTCTTGTTATGATGCTTTTCAAGAAACTTTAATATTGTTTAATAGGTATACTTGATATTTGAAGCTACAGTCAACTCCCGTTATACCGGCAGTGTTCGTAAATCTCAATTTTGCCGGTATATCGAATTTGCCGATGTAATGAGCAAACCCAAATTTCCCATTTTACTTATCCCACCCACTCAACCTTATCGTTACTTTCGGTAAAAGGATATTTTATAAACTATAAAAGATAAGGTTTTAATTCGTTTTTTGATGCATATGAATAAATAGTATTCGTATTTTATGTAACATGTGTGAGTATGTGTGTGATTGGTAAATAAACGGGGTTTTTACCTGTAAAACTAAATGCGTATTCTTTGTTTATCCTACTCTGTAAATGTGTAAACGCTACATGTATATACAACTTCCGGTTAGGTATAATAGCTTTACGAAGATAATTATATCGTAAAGGGATTAGACAGAATGAACAACAACAAACACAATTGAGATAAATAATTTTTTTAATTATTTTTAAGTAGATTTTTTTCATCTTTATTTCACTTTTTTTTTCGAATCTAATTTATGTTATGAATAATTCACACATTGACATCATCAAGCAGAAACATAAGCAATTGGATTTCCCACATTACACTCTTTTTGACGTACGTGTTTTCATAATAAAATAATGATTCAATTCACACAAACTGTTACATTAAATCTTAGGCTTCGCTGAAAATAAGGATACAAGTAAGAATATAAAACCGAACCAAAATTATCAGCAATTATAAAAAGCGTTTAATGATTGGATATCTTTATCTATCGCGCTTCAAGAAATTCTCCCTTCATTTTCTGATTGGTAGGTACAGTTAACTTTTGTTGAAAATCATTACAAACTGACAACTCGCTGATTGAAACTCGACTTATTTGGTAAAGAACGGCATGTTGAAATCCGTGTCATAAACAAACCAACTTATTACCTCATAAGTTAATACCACTTATCGATATCATCTGCAAACAATGCAGCTATAGGTTTGATCAAAAGCATGTTTTTACGCGTATAAAAGAAACAAAAACAGACGACAACACCTATTTAAATCTCTAACAACGGTTTTCAGTCTAATTAAAGGCCCGTTGTTCACAAGTACACTGGAGTGGCTTCCCATTTTATTACTCTCTCAAACAATGAAAATCTCCACTAAGAAATGCGGCACATGTAAACAAACGCTCATCTGTGATCATCCGTGTAAATACCGTGTCAACTTGCGAATTAACAACTGCATACACAACAAACAGGTAGTGTACCAGCTAGGGACTATATACACGCCTCTGGCGATAATCGGCCGGTTTGGCTACCGATATAACGGAGGTGATTATATAATAAAAGGGAGATTGGTTTGCCGAAAATTGCTGCCGGTGCCGGAAACCGAATTTGCCGTTGTAACGGGAGAAATAAAGAACAAAGAAATCCGTAACATGACTTTTATTGCCGGATCCCGAATTTGCCGTTGTATCGGATGCCGATGTAACGGGAGTTGACTGTATAATGATAGAAGGTTTACACAAGAAATGCAGTGTTTAAGAATCATAATATTTTCTGGCCAATATAGTGAACTTCTCCTTTTATTATGTTTTACAAAAACTTAATTGTCCAGAACATTATTCATTAACTTTTCATGGGAATTAATTTATATTACAAATATCTGTACAGGGTGTACAAAGAAGTGTAGCATACCAGAATTTTGACTTCACTTGGTCCTCTGGTTAAATTATTTGTCTTTATATTTTTTTATGATGCATCTCTGGAGCATTACTTAAAACAATCAAGATACTTACTTGATTTATTCAAAACAATGATTTGAGGTATAAATACCTCATGATGCATTTTCAGAACTATGGTAATTAATGTGTCATCATTATTAATGATAAGAATTAGCCCATTTGATCCAGGTACCATTTAACTCAGTTTATTCATTTATAGAAGCATTGTTGACAGTTATTGGGAGATTCGAGGACAGGCAGCTGCTAAGCAACACGACACCCGGGAATGTCCGACTACCTTTAGTCCTGTGCATTCTTGCTAATGAACATTGGAATTTTATTTATCACACAATAATTTGGTCCCAAAGCACAAGGAGCCAGCAGACATGGGCCTTCCCACGTGCACTAGACCACCACACATCCAGCCCGGCCTAATTAATACAACAAAAATTTCCAATATAGCATAGTTCCCATACCCATGGTGTTAGTCCACTTGACTAACAGGACACTGGACAAATCGTCATAAAAGGGCGACCCTTGACAGCAATCTGCAAAAAAGCACAAATAGGCAAATATTCATAAATGTTTAAAATATGCCCCAAAGGGCTACAAGCTCAAATAGGCATATCATCAAATGCTCAAATAGGCAAATATTCAAATGCTCAAAAAGGCAAATATTCAGAATTGTTTCAAATATGCACAAGTGGTCAAATGCTCAACTAGACAATTTTTCATAATTGCTTCAAATATGACCCCAAAGGGGTACAAGCTCAAATAAGCATATACCGGTATTCATAATTATTTCTAAAATGTCCAAAAGGGCTACCACTTCAAACATGCCCCAAAGGGTTTCAACTTAAAGTATGCCACAAAAGGCTTCAGCATAAAATTAAGTCTTCAATATTCAAATTTTATAGATTTATAGGACAGAAATCATTAAAAATAGAGAGGAATTGAGGCTATCAAGTCATGTTTCCACCCCAACCCCTGATGGTGCCCAGCTGCTGCTCTAATATTACTCATATATTTCAGTAACTCTTGCATCCTGTGAGAGTGCATGGACAGAAAAATAGATGAATAAATCAGAAAGGCATCTGTCTAGGTTTCAGTATTGTTAATTGCCCTGCTGGATTGTACTGGTTTTATCAGGAGCTCCCCAGAAATGCTATGTTCAAATCTCTTAGAATCCTGTGATCCCGGCTGAGACTCCAACAGTTGTGCCAGTTCAACATACTACCCAGAACAATCTTATTTTTTATGCCTTTAGACACATTAAATCCTATTTCTGAATGTATGCTGGGAACAGCAATCGGCCTTGTGTCAAAAGTATCATGATTACCAGTATTCAACAAATTACAGAAAGACCTTCAGCAGGGATAGACAACACCGGTGCAGATGCCATAGACTTAGCACCGCCCAAAAGCAGATGTAGATAGCAGATTGGGCACTTCTACATGGTCAGCAGGCAATGAAGATGTAGTTTCTGCTGGAATCTTCTCTGATGTGACTGTGGCGACTGCCTGACTATGTTTAGTTGGGGCCACTGCATCTGCAGAATTTGACGGGCAATTAACCATCTCTAGCTAGACTTAGACAATAAATCTATGCTAAAAAAGGAAATAATTTACGTTAACAATTCAAACAAGATATTCTTATCACTCTACAGAAAATGTATATAATGTATATTTCAATACACACATATTTAAATGACCCAAACAGATAAAATAAATCTTCCAAAAAAAAAAAGAGAAATGATCAGTTAAGGGAAATACCTTATTTAAAATAAATGCTTGAGCAAAAAGATCTACAACAAATTCACAGATATTTTATGGAAAGAAAAACAAAACACAAGCACGAAACAATGACACTGGCCAAGCGATATTCAGTTCATCAATATATATTTACTTAAATCAAATACATCCAGCTTAAACCAACTACCAAATAATCTATAATCTATACATGCCTAAAAACCAAGGATGAAATTATTTTGCCTCAAATTATTTGCAAATTTTGACACAGATTCAGGAGCGATTTCTCCAACCACCTTCTATATTTGCCCCCCAAACTGGAAAGGAAGTACATTAAGGCAGTGCGCATATAAATCTACACAGTTGTAATAATCACCCATCAATAATTCTATTACACTTAAAAAGAAAGTTCAAAGGCAAACTCCAATAACTGCTAGTTATCCATTAAAGGTAACCCTTTTTATCTCATACACAGAATACACAGAATTAACAATTTGTTCCACCCACAGGTTTTGCTCTTTGGAACAAAGTAAAGGAATAAAATGTCAAGTTTAAACATGTAACATCTGTACAAAAAGATGGGTTGGACAAGATTGTTATTATACAATGACAAAGACAGATAAGCATCTGCATCCGCTTGGTGGTGCTCATGTCAGTGCTTGATATGGTTTTAAATATTGTGTTTTAGTGCAAGTTGAGAATGGAAAGAGACAGGGAACTTGTTGAACTGCAACGAAGCATCCAGAACTGTCCCGTAAGTTTTGTTTTATTTTCAGTGTTGTTTTTTTTTGTTGAAATGTAATTATTTATGGAATTGTTTGACACTTAATGTTCTTCAAAATAATCTTTTTTTTGCAATCTTTGTTTTTAATTTTACAATCATACATTATTAGAAAGACATAGTTAACTTAAGGACATTTCAGCAGGTTACAACTGATTTTAATTTTGTTAATTTGTTTATTGGAATTTCTCATTTATTTCAAGAAGAATGGTAGAGGAAAGCCTAAATTTTAAGATTCATGTGTTAAAAATATCATTAAAAGTATATTTGCCAAATTTTGAAGGTTTAAAAAAAATCACATTTTAGTGTTATTATGCAAATTTGGCTAAAATTTCATTATGAAAGCAGTTTAAAAAAAACAACAAAAAAAAAACAACATGGTGAGGTATGTATGTTTTTACATTTTCATTATATAAGTGGACTGACTCTGAAAAAATAAAGGAAATCTGTCTGTTGAAATTTTTTTATTAAGTGAAATATATAAAATTGCATTGTTTTCAGTCAGTTTTTGCATTTATTTTGGTCCTTGCACAAACAAATTTTATGCTTGTTCTGTATTTTTAATGCATGTTTGACAGTATTTTCTCCTGCAACTTATAGAATACAAAATCACATAAAAATGTTTTGAAAATATAATTTTAATATGCTCTTACAGTATTTAAAATGAAATCTTTCTATTTCTTTAATGCCTGGTTTGTTTGGGGTTTTTTCAACAAATTTTAGCAAACATTGATGTTCTACCCTATTTTTAATTCAAATGTCTTTAAGTTATAGTCTAAAGTACTGATATGCAAATTTTTAGAAAAATCTGCTAGAAAAAAAAAACGCCTTTCTTTTAGAAGTAATTTAAATGATAAGTATGTATATTGACATTTTTGTTCTTTGATTTACAGGCCTTGCTAGAAGCCAACAGATATCTCATTAAACAGCAAGATGTCTGTCAATTTAACCCACCGAAGAAAAGTTCAGAGATTCCTGAGCTGAGGTGACAGCTATTGTATAGAAATTTATTCCATATTCAGAATCTCAATATACCCCTAGATACAAAGTATATATTCGAATCATGTTTGTCTGTCAGGCTGTTGGTGGATCCGTCTGTAGACAATTTGTCTATGCTATTTCTCTGCCACCTCTGCTCTGATTTGAGTGACTGGTATTTTCCAAGTCTAGTTGCTTAAATTGTTGGCTTAATTTTAAATGAGTTATGGTCCTTTATTATATTTTCTTTTGTTATATTTATTGAATATATTTTGTCTCTGCTATTTCTTGACTACCACTGCCTATAGAGCATCTTGATTGCACATCTTGATCTGCTGATTCCAATGAGTTATGGACCTTTGTTATATTTATTGAATATAGATTGTCCACACTATTTCTCAGCTACTATTGGTCAGATTTTCATTTCATCTCAAAACAATTTTAAGTTTCAAGCCTAGACTCTTATTGTATTGCCCTTTGTTATATTTACTGAATATTTTTGTTCACATGTATCAGATCTCTACCTTTTTTGTGTGTGTCTCTGAAATGGTTACTTTGATGTAGCATATCTGGGGGTATTCATCATCTTCATTGATAGTTCTTGTTTTATTTAACAACAGTCAGGTACCATAACCTGGATAAATAGTTCAGGAGACATAATATCGGCCAGCAGGAAGTTTTCTCACAATTAGAGCAGACAGACAGTTTATTATAGTCTCATTTTTGTACAGATATTTTTATAAATTATGAAATATTGTAAAATATAACAATAAAAAACCTCTAAGAATGAGATATGAGGGACTTAAAAAAAATAAAAAATATATATATATATATAATATAACAAAAATAAAACACAATTCAAATAAAAATAAAACTTAAATTTCACAAAAAAAACCAATTTTTTTTTAAAAGATATTTCACAACATTGATATAAAGGTCACAACATTAATATAAAGCCTTTCTCCTGATCATTAAAATATTGTGACAAGCTTTGACACTATATTTGGTTACATTTCACCACGGAACAAATAAGTGAATCGTACTTTAGAAAGTCAGCATTTTTACTTTATTATTTTTTTCAAATAAGCAGTTCCTAATATCATTATAATTATAATGGACATTGTAATATCACTTGTATTTCATTTTCAACAGCGTCTTTACAATTAAAACATATTCTTTGGTCTAAAAGCATTGTACTGTAGCTACCAGTCTCCATTTTTATAGGTGCTATGCCACAGTGAAATTTAGCAAAAACGCTTCAAAGTTGCCTAGGTATTATTTGGTTAGATATGTAGGTTTCTGTCATGTATTCGTTTTTGTAAAGTTTATAAGTCCTCACCTTATTTCCACCGAGCACCAAGTCCTCACCTTATTTCCACCTAGCATGAGAGATTTTAAACAAGAGCACTGCATGCAGATGCCAACACTTAACAGTTTTTGTCTTAGGTAGAAAACAGATAAATGAAAACAAACCAAAAAATAACTTGCTCTAGTTTGTGAACTTTAACAGACAGAGGAACAGATGGACAGACAGACAAACAGTTATGCAGCCTTTGTCATGGTTAAATTTATTTAAAATACAGTCGGGTCTTGGTTATTCAAACATGCGTTATCCGAAGCCTACCTTTTAAGACTGAGCCTATTCTTCAGTCCCGGTTTGTTCCTTATATAAATTAGTATAAAAAACAACCCTTTATTCATTTGGTTTATTCAAACATAACTCTT
Source organism: Solen grandis (assembly GCA_021229015.1). NCBI lineage: Eukaryota > Metazoa > Mollusca > Bivalvia > Adapedonta > Solenidae > Solen > Solen grandis. Next base: position 37,776,036 of record CM037779.1, on the reverse strand, counting down.
TATATGAAGTAAAGTTGGGCCCCCAGCGTACAGTTTAATCACCTATTCACACCTTTTATCTGAACCTGTCTCACATGCACTGACCGGCTATTGTGTTTTCACACCCTACCTGTGAAGGGAAGATCACTGTAATGTCTTCAGAACATTAATTGGAATATGAATTAGTTGTCAATCAGCTAAAGGACCCCATAAGTTGATGACAACTGATTGGCAATCAAATTAATGAAAGGATGCGCTGATTAAAGAAATTAATTATTTATTAGTCCCCTACCGGTGCTTTCACCCGGCGCGGGGGGGACTATAGGTTTGCCCTCCGTCTGTCCAGAAAGCTGGATCCCGCAATAACTTAAAAAACGTTTAAGATAATTTGAAACTTGGTGTATGAATAGATAGCAGTATGGAGATTCTGCATATCTTTTTTAGCTCACCTGAGCACGAAGTGCTTAAGGTGAGCTTTTGTGATCGCCCTGCGTCCGTCGTGGCGTCGTCGTCCGTCGGCAACAATTTACTTTAAATGACATCTCCTCTGAAACCACTGGGAAGAATTTGATAAAACTTGGCAGGGATGTTCCTTGGGTGAACCTTCACAAAACTTGCTAAACTTGATCCATGAGGAACTCTGGTTACCATGGCAATGTAAAGAAATAAATTTATATAAACTTTAAAAATCATCTCCTTCAAAACTATTGGCCAGATTTCAAAATATTTTGGGACAGATGTTCCTTGGTAATTATCTACCAAGATTGCTTAAATTATTCAAATCCGTAAAAAAACATGGCCGCCACGGGCAGGGCTAATTTGCTTTATATGTTAATAGTGAAATCTTTAAATGACATCTCCTCTGAAACCTCTGGACAGAATTTGATTAAATTTGGCAGGGATGATCTTTTGGTGAAGCTGCACAAAAGTTCCTCATTTTATTCCAATCCATAAAAAAACATGGCTGCCATGGGCGGGGCTAATTTGCCTTATATGTATATTGTGAAATCTTTAAATGACATCTCCTCTGAAACTGCTGAACAGAATTCGATAAAACTCTACAGGGATCATCTTCAAAACTACTGGCCAGATTTTAAAATGTTTTAATACAGACTGATGTTCCTTGGGTAACCGTATACCGAGTGAGCGATACAGGGCCATCATGGCCAGCTTGTTTTTTTTTTTTGTTTTTTTTTTTCTCGGACCAAAATTTTTAGTGCTACATAACGGAAAGAAAAATATGAAAAGTTTAAAAATCATCTCCTTCAAAACTCCTGTCCCGATTTCAAAATATTTTAGTACAGATGTTCTTTTGGTAACCCTCTACCAAGATTGCTAAAATTATTGTGATTCGTAAAAAAAACATGGCTGCTAGCCATGGTGCAAATTTGCCTTATATGTATATAGTTAATACTTTAACCAACATCTCCTCTGAAACCATTTAAAAGAATTTGATTAAACTTGGTAGGGATGATCATTGGGTGAACCTTCACAAAAGTTGCTAAAATAAACTTGATCCATGTAAAACTTTGGTTGCCATGGCAATGAAAAGAAAAAAAAATATGAAAAATTAAAAAATATTTCCTTCAAAACTACTGGCCAGATCTCAAAATATTTTAGTACAGATGTACTTCCTTGTGTAACCCAGTACCAAGATTGCTAAAGTTGATTCAATCAGTAAAAAAACATGGCCACCATGGGTGGAGCCAAATTCCCTTAAGTGTATATAGTGAAAACTATAGAGACCTTTTCTCCAAAACTGCAGGCCAAATTTTAGATTTTTTTGACACAGGTGTTTCTTGGGTAACTCTTTACAAAAGTTTTTTGTCCCCTATCAGTGTTTACACCAAAGGGGATGATAAGAAAATTTTATGAAACTTGGTATATTAATAGATGACAGTATGGAGATTCTGCATTTACTTTGTTTTTTTCTCGGACCAAATCCCGGTTGCTATGGTAACAGAAAAATTATGCACCTCACTGGTAGGGACTCAAGTGTTGCGTGCACCACCAGTTACTTTTTAATGATTAAATTCAGATAAAGCTAACTTACATAAGGATGGGTATAAGTATGGCCTGATTATATCGCAGTCATCTCACTTCAAGAATGACTTCCATGACTGAATTTAGTTCTGCTTCTGCTACATGTGTTAATACAGTGGTCACGCGATTCCTCAATGTGGCGATTCATTGAATACCGGGGATGAGTAGAGCTACAAGCTTGGTCCCTTGAATTAGCCCTTTTTACTCTGTATAAATATCAGGGTTATTCTCATATGCGATTTTGGATTCCTCGAGCTTTGTCTACCTGTATGTCCTTGGCAAACATGCCTGATGACCACCTGTCGCTGTGATTAACACCTTTACTGAGATTACTTTGTATTTTTCAAAAATCATCAAGCCTCTAGAGAGTAAGAAGGCAAATAGAAATATCAGCACAGCTGTGTTAAAATTATTGTCGCACTACTGATCATGTAACAAACTGTGACAGGTCCTCCTAATTAATCAAATGTCATTAAAGGAACTGAGTTTGTTTGTTTGTGAAAAAGATAGATAGAAAAAAGAGAAAGAAGAGAACTGCACATGATCAAATAAAACACAGCATAAATGTTGGCGTTTATTCCAAGCATGCAAAAATAATACATTGCCGCCATGTATGAAACTAAAACAAAGGTTGACAATAAATTGATCGGTAAATAAATAAAAATCTTATTTTTTACTTAATTCTTACACAAAAGACTAATACTGAAAGTATGCCTGTGGTAGTTTGTCTAATGGATTAAAAGCTTAACTTAACAAAATAGTTAATGAAAACACAACTATTTAGGTATCAGCAAATGTCAACATTTAATTCTGACTTTTGAATGATTCCTCGAATACAGCGATTCTTTGAGATTTTTTGCCAATCCCGTCCAACCTCGTCCAACCTCGAGGAATCGCAAGACCACTGTACTTGTAAATGAAGAATAACGGGTTTCATTTATAATTTGTTTCACCTGGAATAGATGCAGAAACACGGGGAAAAATGTCAGACATGAAACATTATTATAATAACAGCAAAAGGGTACCCTATTTGAATTATTTCATTTAGGAATTGATTAAAGGTACAATCTGTATTTTGTTATAACTAAAACACAAATAAAAACACAACATACCATTAAATACAAACATTAAAGGATGCATACAAGCAGCTACATTTGACCATTATTCAAAGCGAAACATCGGTCCCAACGACTTCGAATAACAGAGATCCCACTGGTAGTGGACTTTTTAGCTCACCTAAGCAAAGCTCAGGGTGAGCTTTTATGATCCCTTGATTGTCCGTCGTTTGTCGTGCATCGTCTTGCACCAACAATTTCAACAATCTTCTCTGAAACTACCCAATTGATTTTCATCAAATTTTACCAAAATGATACTTATGATGGCCCAATTCAAATTCCAAATTTCTTTTTCAATTCCATGAAAAACGCTGCTTGGCATGGCAACAAGAAGGGATAATCTTTAAAATGCTTTTTCTCATAAACATATAGACCTACAGATTTGATATTTGGTACATAACATCAGTTCATGTTGCCTCAACATCAGTGCAAAATTTGTGCCACTGGGGTCACAATAGGCCACGCCCGGGGACCACACCCACAAAAATCTTCTCTTCCGAAACCACTCCATGGATTTTCACCAAATTTCACTATTATGATACTTATGTTAGCCTGAGGCTAATTCCTAATTTTTTTTAAATTTCATAAAGAACTTTGGTTGCCATGGCAACCAGAAGGCATAACTTGCATCGTTGTGTGTCAACAATTTCAACAATCTTCTCCTCTTTAACAGATGGATTTTCATCAAATTTTACCAAAATGATACTTATGATAGCCAAATGCAAATTCCTTTTTTTTTCAATTCAATACGTGCCCAAAACAGTTATTTTACTATATAGACAAAGATGGAAAATTAAAACTAGCCATGAGAATTTTCTGAAACTTCGCATGATTATAGAGAATTACATTAGAAACAAATTTATGGGAAAAAATTTGGGGTCACCATTCTACTTTTTGAGTTATCTACTTCTGAAGTGAGTTTTTTACTCTTTTCTGTCATTTTCAAGGGCAGATAACTCCAAATCAAGCCTATCAATACCTTATTTTATTTCACATTATTGTTTGTTGTTTCATTTTTTCCAGTCATTATGAAAAGTATAAAACAATTCTATTTCATAGATTTTCACTATAATTCAGTACATAAACATGCTGCATTTTTCTTGAAAAAAATAATATTTCTTGATATTTGTGTAAGCGACTTCAGTATAAAATCTGTTGCATAGAATTTCTAAAACTTTTACACAGTGACCGGTAATATAGTACCAAACATTGAGTTGAAATAAAATTAGGTGTTGTTAGCCCATAATACTGAGTTATCTGCCCTTGAAAATGACAGAAAAGAGTAAAAACTGTATTGGGTGCGTATGCCTTTTAAAAAAATGTGATAGCAAGGTTGATTTCATAGTCATGCATGCCTTTATATGTTAGATGATCCAGAATTACCCAGAATTTCATCATAGATCATAATTTATTTCACATAGAAATAACTTTTACCCAATAAAAATAACAATACAATAAATTTCATATAGATATAAATTTCCAAAAGATCAGATAACTGTTGACAGATTCAGTGTAATTCTGGATCATCCCACATAGCAGTGGTTTTACAGCCTCCACCATTGCCAGGCCATGTTTCACTTTTCTGTACAAATCTAACTTGTATATAGATAAGTTGAATGTCATTCAGAACCTGGCTTTGCTGAAGCAACCTAAAATATTGTAACGGAATCTTAGATAATGATGAAACATTTTTTTTTCCTGGAATGAATATATTAAAGTTGGCTGTGAGCACTGGAACACTTGTTAGTTTTCACTCTCTGTTATTGATACATTTATAGAGTTTTCCAACATGTTGCGATGTGCGGACTCTTCCTGTTTAATGATGCCCTCGTGATGACACGGCGGACATCCAAACACTTCCCATTCAGCCGTGGGGTGGAGTACATCTACAAGTTTGAAGTCAGTGCGTCCCTCAACAGGCTCAGGATTCATGACATGTCTGACAGCAAAGGTATATTAGGAGGCTATTCCTAATTGTCTTTTGTGTATTGATGAATAGTTTTTGTTGCTTTGTATTGATATTGCCTGTCTCTTGAAAAATATGTTAAAGTAACTTTTTCATCCACTAATGAGTTCCTAGCTCATTTATACAGTTCATCTTTAATTCATGTACTTCATCTTAATTCACCTTTACTAATCTGAATGATCAAAATCTGTCATAACTCTCCTATCTCTCATCCTCAGATACTTCATCATAAATACATTTGTAAAAATGAGTGTTCACATTTCATTCAATATCATTGTCCAGGCATGTGTCTATGCTGAAAATAACAAGAGAAATCATTATAATGATTGTTGTTGCTTGCAATGTTATGAGGGCGAGTCAATAAATAACAAGCCTATGACATCTCCGATCAACCGAGCCATCCACGATTTTCACGCATTGTTTAAATACATGTACTATACCTGTGTACAAAACTATACATGTATACTGTCATTTGTTTGTCAGATATTGAATGTCAAACATGGCTAGTGATGTAAAAGCAAGCTTTTCATCAAAAGTGGAGTACCGTGCTGTAATTCGGTACTTGCATTTAAAAGGTAAAACTGGTAAGGACATACATGCTGAGTTAGTTGATGTGTATGGGTCTTCTGCACCATCTTATTCTCAAGTTAAATTCTGGGTTGGGGAGTTTAAATGCGGTAGAACGTCTTTAGAAGATGAAGCCAGGTCTGGACGCCCAGTTGATGCCACCGACGAAGAAATGTGTAATAAAGTCAGAGATCTGGTATACTCAGATAGGCGAAGTTAGGTTGAAGAAATAGCACAGGCATTAGGCATTTCACATGGTACCGTTTCAACAATCTTGCATGATCGTTTAGGGATGCGCAAGCTTACAGCCTGTTGGGTCCCAAATCCCTTAGCAATGAGCAAATGGCAACAAGAGCAGTGCGTTGTTGAAGCGTTTGAGGTCAAAAGATGAATTCCTTTTGCGTCTAGTTGCATTATTATAAACCAGAAAATAAAGAGTCGTTAGTGGGTAGGGCCGGGATCCCCAAGGCCAAAGAAGTTCAAGACTCAACCATCTGCTGGCAAAGTGATGGCCACAGTATTTTGGGACACAAAGGGCGTTATTTTGTTGGACATTTCACCCAAGAGAAGTACAATAACCGGAGCATACTATGCAAACTTGCTAGACCAGCTGAGGAACGCCATCCGCGAGAAACCCCGTGGTAAACTCTCCAAAGGTGTTTTGCTGCAACAGGACAATGCAAGAGTCCACACTTGTAAAGTTGCAATGGATGCTGTGGAGCAAAATGGGTATGAATTAATACCGCACCCTGCCTACTCACCAGACCTGGCTCCTAGCGACTTCTTCCTTTCTCCAAATTTGAAAAAGGATTTACGTGGACGTCATTTCCAGTCTGACAAAGAAGTCGTGGCGGCAGTTGAGGTGTGGTTCCATGGAAAGGACCCTGACTTCTTCACTTCTGGGCTGATGGCACTTGAACACCGTTGGTCCAAGTGCATAGCCCTGGAGGGAAATTACATTGAAAAAGAAGAGGTAGATCTCAACCTGAAATAGGTTAGGCTGGTTATTTATTGACTCGCCCTCATACATGATTTGACATTATCATAATGCTTAAGTTGAATTCTAGCACATGAAAAATATAAAATTGTTCACTTTCAACCATTTTCACCAGATTGTGTATTAGATTCAGTGTACTTCCATTTTTAAGTCTCCCAAACTTTGTACGGGAAAAATCTCAGAGGCTGCTCAACCTATCTTAACAAAACTTCACACACTTATAGTCCTAAATGAGTAGTGGTGCCCCCCCTGAATTTTGTAAATGTGAGGTGTCAGGCCCCACCCCCTCAAAGATGGATTTTTGCATAAAAAATATATTTTGATTAAATATTTCAAATTTCCAACTCTGAATCATATATTTTTTTGTTCCTCATAATGAGAAGAATTGAATAGTACTACTTTGGTGTCCCTGAGGTCACCCAGAGGTTGGGCCCCACCCCCTGAATTTTACTTAATGACCTCAAATACCAGGAGGACTGAAACCAAGCCACCTTACACTCTTAAGTGACACATGATACCGTTGATGCACTGTGCTGCCAGTCTTGAACAATCTTTTCTAATGAATATTGTTCTCATTTGTTTGATATATCTTTATACTTCAGACATGAAAAATGCTTTTCGACTGGAGACACCACGACAACAGTGGTATTTCTCAACAGACACAGTGGAGGAAAAACTAAACTGGATCAGTCTTCTAGAACAGTCTGTCAGAACAGTCCTCCAGGCCTAGGCATATCACAAAAAACACATTTTGAGGACTGGAAAAGTCCCCCTGGGGGTATAATGAAGTAACATACCTAGGGAGTAGTCCATTTAAACAGATCCCTGGGAGAGGACATGTCATGGTACCCAGTCACAGTTTCTGGGATGAAAGGAAGGAAATGGAATGTCTTCCGCTTACAATTTATTTAGTGGGACTGGGTGTTGCAGATTTACACAGCATAGAGATAGATGTGAGTTGTATTAGAATGTAAGTTCAAGTTACAAGAAGTTTCACTAAGTATTTTTTTTTTTGCTAAATGAAATTTTTCTTCTCATGTTATTTAGTAAATATGTACAATATAATCTGGCTTAACCAACACCAAACACAATTGTCCTTGTCTGTTAGTACCAAAAATGCCCTTCTGTATAGTCTAAAGCTGTTTGTAACAAAACCTGTCATATCTGTTATCTGACATTGTTTGATAATCTATTGTGTCTTTGTTTCATTCATTTTGAGTGTTTGTTTTTTTTATGCTGTCATAAATAAGATTTTAAAACCTTTTAATTTTTTTTGGGACGGGCTTTTCAACGAAAAATTTCGTCCTTTTAATTGATGATGTCAGAGCAGGCGTCCACTCAGGTTGACCTTTTTTTTTTAAAATCTGCTATTACTTCTACGTCCTTCATTGGATAACTTCAATATTTGGACAGTTGCTTAAGTGAATGGATCGTTGTATTATGTAGTTGACCTTGTGATCTTAACCTTAGATCTACTTTTGAGGAAAAATGTGGTATTGGGACAGGTTTACCTTTTGGTAAATCTTCTATAACTTCTATGTGCTTCATTGGAGTGCTTCAGTATTTGGACAGTTGCTTAAGTAGATGGCCCTCTTCATCATGCATTTGACCTTGACCTTTGACATACTTTTGATAGACCCCCCCCCCAAAAAAAAAAAAAAACACACAAAAAAACAACAAACAAAAAACAACAACAACAAAAAACGTCCATAATACCATCAGAATTTGTTTAAATCCCTAAATAGATTTACATGCCTGCATAGCAGAATACGCTTGTATTTAATTGCAGGCCAACATTTTAACATATGCCATAAACTTCGTTTTTACGACGTGCACAACCAGATCTTGATTTTATCAACACTTTGATTTAACCAACATTGTCAAGAGGTGCGGAGGGATGTAGAATTCACCAGGTTATACTGTATATATGTTAATTGCTAGTACGGTGAAATTGTGAGTGTTCTTTTAATTGCTTAGCAAAGTGTGGTAGATGGTTTTGCTCATAATTATACACTACTTAACAGCTTGTTTGACAATTAAAATACAAAGGTTACTGAAATAAAGCTTTTACTTTACTGTTACTTTTATGAAGATGTAATCATTTTTTGTGATACAATCAGTTTCATTTTTAAGCACATTAATGTGGGGGGGGGTATATAGGAGTGAGCTTGTTGATCTGTTGTTAGGTCTTTTTAGCTCACCTGAGCACGAAGTGCTCAAGGTGAGCTATTGTGATCACCTTTTGTCCGTCGTCCGTGCGTGCGTCCGTCCGTCGTCAACAATTTGCTTTAAACAACATCTCCTCCTGAACCGCTGAAGGGATTTTGACCAAACTTCACAGGAATCATCCTTATGATGCCCTCTATCAAAGTTGTACAAATTATTCAGATTGGTTGAAAAAGTAGGTCACAGGAGCTAAAAATAGATTTTAAAAACTCAAACTTTGAAAATCTTCTCCTGCAAAACTGCAAGGCCTAGAGCTTAGATATTTGGTATGTAGCATCATCTTGTGGGCCATTACCAAGATTGTCAAATCAAAGCCCTATGGTGATAAATGCCCCGCACAGGGTCACTTGTTTTACATAGAGTTATATAGGAAAATCTTTAAAAATCTTCTTCTATAAATCCATATGGCCTAGAGCTTAGATATTTGGTATGTAGCATCATCTAATGGTTCATTACCAAGATTGTTCAAATCATAGCCCTATGGTGATAAATGCCCCGGCAACAAGGGTCACTTGTTTTACATAGATTAATAGGAAAATTGTTCAAAGCATAGCCCTATGGTGATAAATGCCCCTGCACCAGGGGTCACTTGTTTTACATAGATTTAAATAGGAAAATCATTAAAAATCTTTTTCCATAAATCCAGAAGGCCTAGAGCTTAGATTTTTGGTATGTAGCATCATATAATGGTTCATTACCTCAGTTGTTCAAATCATAGCCTTACAGTGATAAATGACCCCGCACCAGTGGTCACTTGTTTCACATAGAGTTACATAGGAAAAGACCTAGAGCTTAATCTATAGATTTGATGTGAAATATTGTCTAGTGGTCCGTACCCACATAATTCATATAGACCAATCATAAAAAAAATATTTTGCAATATTACTAGTTTGAGAGATTATGACAAGATAATGGTTAAAATTTGGCCCTTCACTTTTTACTTTAAATTACATACTTGATATATGTTTTATATTAAAATCATATTACGTTAAATAAAAAAAAAGACTAAGAGAATATATTGTGTCAATTGTATATTAAATAAAAGTTTTCTTTAAGAAAGATATGAAAGTACAGGTAATCGTATTGTTGGTAATAAAATCACATTCGGTCGTTTTAGGTTATAATATTATTAACCAATGAAAAATTAGGAAACTATTCAGCCCTCCATTTCCGGTTTCAGTTTGGTAGGTATACGATTCTCTTCAGAAATTTCAACGAATTATCGAAGATCATTAATCTAATAGACCTAAAAAGCGATTGAAAAGTAGGTCAGTAGGTCAAATCTTAGAAAAATCTTGTTTACACATTAGAGGCTACAATTTTGATTCAATCTTCCTCGAACTTGGTCAGAATGTTTGTCTTGGTGATATCTTGAACCAGTTCTAAAATGGGTCAGGTTGGATCCAAAAGTAGGTCAGTAGGTCAAATCTTAGAAAAACCTTGTTTACACACTGGAGGCCACAATTTTGATTCAATCTTCCTCAAACTTGGTCAGCACAAATGTCCTCAGGTGAGCGTCTTTAGGGCCATCTTGGCCCTCTTGTTTAGATATATATTTTACTTACGTTTATCTTAATAAAGTCAAGGCTGAGTTTTGATATTGTGCAAATTCGTAAAAATAACTTGTTTGATCAGAACTCATCTTAGATGCAACAGATTAAGATACTTTTTGGTACACATGTTAACACAAAAAATTGAAGGCCATTTTTGACATTGAGCAAAATCTGTAAATATTTTTTTTCAAGTTATATTTAATCTTGGTTAGGTGTGGTTGCTTATATTTTTTGTTCCTTTTGCCTGTTTTTGTAGATAATAATGTTGTGTGATACAAAAAATGTAAAAGACGTCTTATTGAAATTTTCAAAGATGTCACTGTATAAGTATGAAAATGTCTTTTGACAATTGTGGAAAATCCACTGTCCTTGTCATATATTTTTGAAATACTTCTTTCCTAATCAATGCATTTTACATGAAAAAAGAGGATTTAATTAAATTTTTCTATAAGGTATTACTTAGTAGTTGTAAAGATGTTGACGAAAGGTTTGTGTGTGTCTGTCCATCCCACTTTTGTGCCCGCTCCAAAACTAGGACATTTAAACTTCACAGAAGTATTCCTCACACAAGGGTGTGTCGGCGCATCAACCATATGCACCCTGGAACGGTCAAGGTCACAGGAGTTATTAGAAATTGTCTTTGGTATTCATACATTGGCTTCATTTTCATGTCTGCTCTATAACTTCCATATCTATGTTTGGGTTTTCATAAAACTTTATAAAAGTGTTTATTTTGACACAAAGATGTGTAGTGTGCTTCAACCATATGCATGCTTGAAAGGTCAAGGTCACAGGAGTTGTTAGAAGTTGTCTTAATAACACCTATGGTGTTCATAGGCTACATCTTCATGTCCCCTCTATAACTTTCATCTCTATGGATTGATTTTCATTAAACTCTACAAAAGTGGTTGTCATTACATGAAGATGTGTTGGTGCATCAACTATATGAACGCTTGAAAGGTCAGTGCACTTCGGGGATCATAAGCCATTTCCATAATTTTTTCTTGTTTCTATCTGGCACAAATTTTTTATGTTGGGTTTTCACTGGTGGGGACTCCTGACAGTATTGCTTGCTATACTGACAAAGCCTTGTTCTGACTGATATAGTACTTCAAAGGTTTAGAAGTGGGGGGTCATGAGTTCAAATCCCAGTCTGGCTGCACATTTTTTTTATCTGGTTACATCTCTAAGCTATTTCATAAATTACACTGAGTATAAATGAATGGTAACAAAATAGTGTAACTTGTGAAATAAGAAAAACTATTAAAATGTATCTTATTCCTCAGAAGACTCGGAAGATGCTTTATTGTTTCCTACTAGCTTAAATTGATACCAATAGCTTGCATGCATTTGTTAGCATTTGTCAAACTGTGATAATGACGGGCACTTTATTATTAACCGGAACATTTCACAGGTAAACTTTGGTAGAGGGATCTAAATTAATGAATATTGAATTCAAAAATTATTTTGTCCAAGCTGATTTTTGCTATATCTGATTTTATCTTAGGCGTAATAGAAGTAATAAAAAGGGCGCAGTCGGAGACAGTTTTTGTTTGTATGATGTGTTTTTTGTCTTATCCAAGTACATCATAAGTGAGCTTTCCTATACCCATTTCACTATGAAAGTAAGTAAATATTTCATTTTGTCATAAATGTTGTGTGTCAGTAAGATATATATTTACTTAAATAATTGATGAAAATAAAGGATGGTCCATGCTGCATGTTCCGCGATATTAAATTTTGATGACAAATTACAATAATATACTAGAAGGTGGTTTGTTTAAAATACAAACGAAACGGCTTTCTGTTTCCTTATGTCAAAGGTATTGAATATATCCTTACAGTGTAAATACAAATATGGAATTGGAATAATGATGCTTAATATGTAAATCATCGTTTTCATAATTATATCAAACTTTAACTTATTGAATTAAATTGATAAATTGATTTTTACTTTTTTAAAAAAATATGAAGTGAAAAAAAAGATTACTTCAAGAATGCCAACATGTTTCTTTTCATATTTGTTTAGTAGACATTTCAAAAAACGTGAATATCTGCCATGTTTGATGACGTAATCACTTGAAATTTTCAAGTCTTTATCGACATCTTTAGTTCCGATTTTTTTTTCTTTTAACTTAAAGTTTATTGGTCAGATTGGTGATTATAAATACATATATAATAATAAAGTGCCCGTCAGGAGGAGATCATAATGATTCACTGACAAATATTGACAGAATATCAACATGAAAACCTCTCGAAATCAAATACCAGTGCCTAACCTAAGCCACATAATTAAATCATACAATTTAATTGACATTTGGAGATATACATATACAAATAACACCCAATTTACATGAAGAAGAAAGAATAACATTGAGAAAAGCGGAATAGATTTCTGGCTTATCGACTCAATATATGAACACAAATATTTTCATGTGACATAAGACCAGCTATTATACAAAGCACTGATCATATGACTATTTCATTTAAAATCCCAAATAAAAGAGGTCCCGGATATTGGAAATTTAAAATTATTTTGATAAAAGACTAGAAGTCGTTTGTTTAAGATACAAACGAAGCGGCTTTCCGTTCGCTTATTTCAAAGGTATTAAATAAATAATTTAATACAAACAAAATGGAATAATGATGCATAATAATGTATGATTTAATACGTAAATCATCATTATATTAAATATATACTTACGATTATGTTCAAAAATAAGCTTTAGATCTTTTTTTTTTCATTTTCATCTTCTAAGGAAGATATTGAGGATCTTATTTGATTATGCACCCGTTTTCTATCATTCAGAAAAAAAAAAAAAAAAAAAAGGAAAATTTTAAGATAATAATATCCCCAAGAATTGTTTTCTTACGTTATTCAATCGATTTATTATTTTTTTTATTCTTTATTTAATATCTTTCTCTTTGTAAGCATATGACTTAACAAATATTCATTGCAATTTGACCCACAATTGAAATTGTAAAAAGAAAATAAAATACTTTGAAATCCATGACTTCAACCTGTGCAAAATTAGATGGAAACAAAGGCAGAGGTGTAAGCAAAATTATGAAAATACTTTCTCATTTCTATGTAATTAACGTTATAAACATCTTGAAACTTTCAACGATTCATTTGCTTTATAAATTTGCTTATTTTTACAGATTTAGAAAAAGAAACCGTTAAACATTTGGAAAACAGAAAAAAAATAATAGAATAACATGTATTTGTCATTTTCTTCAGGTTTGCAGAAAGCTGTGATAACAAATGCAATATTATATCCATATTTTTTTGGCTCTAATACTAATATCAGGAGGCTTTGTAACATTAAAATGTAACTTAAGAACCAAAGTTCGAAACTCGGTATCGCCATGAATCTTAATCTTTTCAAATTTAGAAATTTGAATGTCAAGGTGCACATCTACATCTTAATATACATCTTCTGTGAAAATATCAAGATAATCGGACCAGATTTGAAGGCTTTAGAGCACGAACAAACTTTTGAAGCTGACGTCATTTGACGTCATTGAAATTTAAAAATAAATGAATTTATAAACTTAAATTTTTTAATCTCAGCAATACAATTTTCAAAAAGATTAGGTCAAAAGTCGTGATAACAGAGCTAAAGAAATGTTTCAAAAAGATGTTTTTTATCGTTTTATGACGTCATAATCACGTGACTTAAGAAAAAAGCCTTTAAAAAAATTGGAAGCAGACCTTTAGGCCGATATGCTGTCTAATTTTCATGCTTCTAACTCATTAGGTAGCCTTGTAACATTAAAATATAATTTTAGGACCTAAGTTCGAAACTCGGTTTTGCCATAAAAAATAACAATCTTTTGGAATTTGGAAATTTGAATGCCAGGGTGCACATCTACATTCTGAAATACATTTTCTGTAAAAATATTAAGAAAATCGGACCAGAATTGAAGGCTCTAGAGTGCGAACAAACTTTTTAAGCTGACGTCAAATTTGACGTCATCTGACGTCATTGTAAATTGAAAACATTTGATTTTAAAATTTTTTACTTTTTTGTCGACGCATTTTAATTTTCATGTTGCTTGGCCATTGGCAACATATATAAATTAACTCTTGAATTAGGTTGGAAGAAGAAGAATAATAATAAGAAGAAAAATAAACATAACAAACCCTATACGTTTTCCGCAAGTTTGCGGAAAGCCGTAATAAACATAACAAACCCTATACGTTTTCCGCAGGTTTGCGGAAAGCCGTAATAATAAAAGAGTATAACCGTAACTATAAACCATCAAATAAAATGGGAGTTATGCAAGGCAGAGGTAAAACAGTTTACAATGAAATTTGCGAGAAAAAAAATCTCAGTTCAAAAATAATGAGATACAAAATTTAGAAAAAAGAACTGAAATCTTTATGTGAAAAAAATTGATGAGAACAATGATAGTTAAAAAAAAACTAAAATAGAAGAAAATGAAATTAAATCCTTATATGATATCAAAATAACTGGAGCAAAATTTAGATCAAGAGTTAAACTTTTAGACGTGGACGAAAAAAACACAAAAAAAAACGAACTATTTTCTTAACTAGAAAAAAAAAAAACAAAATTTTCCTCTATAGATCTGGGGAAACAAATGAAACAGTAAAAGATATATCTGGAAAATATAACTCTAGATAAAACCTTATAAATTAGCACAAACATGCGAAGGTCTTTTTACGTACAAGGAAGCATTAGACGCGCTGAAAGGCATGAAATTAAATAAAGGTCCTGGTCTGGACGGTCTAACAGTTGAGTTTTACAATATATTCTGGCACTTAATTGGACACCTTGTTGTTAATTCTCTAAATAATGGTTTCTTAAAGGAAGAATTATCATATTTACAAAAAGTATTTTTAGCTTAATATTTGAAAAAGGTGATCCTGAAAATCTTGAAAATTTGAGACCAATATCACTCCTAAACATTGACTATAAGATAGCTGCCAAAATACTTTCAAATCGTTTACAAACAAGTTAACCAAAATTGGAAAATGAAGGCATTGTACTTTTTAGATTTTAGAAAAGCATTTGATACAGTTAAATGGTCATTCATGATGTTTTGAAAAAAATTGGTTTTTAAAGAAAATTTTATTAAGTGGATAAAATCTTTATATAAAAATGCCAATGTGCGTATAGCAAATAACGGTTGGATATCAGACCCATTTAACATATCACGAGGAGTTCGGCAAGGCTGTCCTCTCTCTGCTCTTCAATTTATCATTGTTGCTGAGATAATGTCTACTCAGTTACGTTAGTGTCACTTGTTTCAAGGAATTAATATAAACAATGATATTTTAAGGTAACACAACTTGCAGATGACACAACCCTCTTCCTAAAAAATGAAAATGGTATACCCGTTGTCCACACTATTATTGAGAGTTTCAGAAAATCTTGAGGCCTGAAACTTAATATTTCAAAAACAACTGGATTATGTATTGGGAAAATATATCATATATCTAACACACATGGCATTACATTCACAAACAAAGATTTAAAATCGCTAGGTGTTCATTTTGGAAATAACCGTGAGAGGTGTGAAACGGGGAAGAAAAAATAATAAAGCAACAAATATTTTAAAATCTTGGAAAAAAAGAAAGTTAACGATCTTTGGTAAAATCTTAGTTTTAATAAGTTTATTTCTTCCAAATTCGTATACCTAATACAAAACAATGTCACACCACAAAATATTACTAAACGCATTAACACAATTATGTTCGATTTTCTCTGGGACGGCAAAAGGGATAAAATAAAGAGAACAACGGTTCTTGGCTTCAAATTGAATGGAGGATTAGAAATGCCAGATATCAATTATTTTTCTAAAGTAATGAAACTGAAATAGATCAAAAATCTAAAAAATGATACAATTGCAAATTGGAAAATAATACCTACATATCTCCTAAACCAGTTTGGAAAAGATTTCATTATTTTTCGCATGAATGTTGATTCCTTTAAATCTATTGACACAAATGAAATAAAACTTAACACCGTTTTGTGTAGATCTGATTAACACCTGGATGAACTTTAATTATATACGCATTACCACACATGAATGCAATAACTTTATTTCTGTAAGAAATCAGATCAAATGGGGAAACAGATTTATAAAGAAAAATGCGAAAGCTTACTTTTCAAACACTGGATTGATTCTGGCATTATCTTTATTAATGATCTTCTTTCTTATAGAGATAAACACAAAATAATATAGTAAATTTTTTTTCCTGGATTCAACTCATACAGAAGAAATCTCAATAAAAACATATATTAATACCAGATCTGTTTTAAAAACTAATAAAACCTATACACAACACATGACAAAAAACAAACAAAGTTTACATTGTAAAACTTTAATAAACCCTATATGCATAAACAATGGACACGTACATTCAACAAATTAGTTGGGAATTCTTGGTATTTATTAATGCACAAAGCCAACTACAAAAACGTAGTTAAATAATTTTAATACAAGTTATTACATAATCTTATTCCAACAAATCTGAACCTTTTCACTTGGAATATAATAGATTCTCCATTATGTCTATTTTGTAACGAAGCAGAGGATTATAACATGCAGCTATTCAAATAACTTTTGGTCTAATGTGAATAGCACCTTTAGAAAATGTGGTATTCTTATATACATTTATAAACTAGAATACATAGTTGTAGGTTATAAGATAGATACACCAGTCTGTAATATGATTAATACAATATTACATTGTAAGTCTTATAGGATACACTGTTTACAAGACATATCTATTAAGTGATAGAGAAGTAGCATGATTAACATGTGGAAACATCTTCTTAAGTCAACGGTCCCACTATCACGGTACTAGTACGATGGAGGCCGATAGACCCCGATAGCAGACATCGGGATGGATCGTGTGCGAACGAGCTCACAAAACACATTTTCATATTTCTAGTCCCACATACACGTTTTAATAACGAATGTACGTTCAAGATAATGCCGATAAATCACCCGACAGAGTTAAGATGTATGCCGATAGCCCGATCGAAACACGTTCGACACCAGGAAGGGTAACGATAGAGGGTAGAATAGCCGATTGTATCACGATTGACCCGATAGAGTAACGAATGCCTAACGATTATACACGTTCATACCGGATTGCTTAATGATAGAGCCACGATTGCTTCCCGATCACGCACGATTGACCCGGTAGGTGGCGAGGGCGTTTGTGTATTTATTGGCCTGGTTTTCTTTTCAGAGTCAGTTCACTCTCAATCGCTGCCTTGGAAACAGCTCTTTAAACTTACCTGATTATACTTATTTGACCATTAAACTGCTTGCCTTTTTATCCGTTTTTGTTCTACACTAGATTATTATTATTTTCCTGATTGCTTAGCTGTAATTGCCAGTTGAGCAGCTGGAGTCTTTTTCTTCTCTTGTTTATCAAAAGGTCCATCCTGTACCAAGTCTTGAGATAAACTGGTGCTGATCCCATATTTCAGTCCCTATTTATACCAAAATGCCAAGACCGAGAGTATTCCGTGCTGATATCGGGCTCCCATCGGGCCTCTATCGGCATTCAACGGTGTAGATCGTATCTCTATCGGCTACAACCAGTTTATCGTAACATCATCGGTAAGACTCGTGTCGACTCCGTATTGACATCATGGTCTATCGTAACGCTTTCTTTAATAGATCGGGGGTCTTCCGTGGTTTGATGTTTCCCGATTACAACACGATGGACCATGGAAGACTAATGATGTCATACGATGGATTTACGGAAGCTTAACGATGGCTTTACGATTCTGGCCCGATTCAAAAATGGGCCCGATGCAGCACGATCGAGCCCGAAAAGAAGAAGCATGTTTGTTAAAGTCGGGGCCGTATGCCGATTGATGCCGACCAATACCGATGGCCCAAGGAAGACTAACGATCGTACACGATGGAGTTACGTTTCATCGCGATGTCTTTATGATGTTTCCTGATCCCTCGAATCGGGGTCGATCGGGCCCACAATCGGGATAGTGGGACCGTACCATAATGAACTGAATATCATTCAACATTATTTGAAGAGTAAAAATATAAACACATTTGTATTAAGTAAGTTTAACAACAGAATAAAGAAGAATCCAACAAATGTAATGTAAGAATTAAATCATGCTAATATTATTCATATAATAATTCACACACACACACACACATATATATGATGTTAACCTAAACTATGCAAATAAACAACATGTGATTGTGATTTATGTATTATTTTCTTGTTTTGTTATATGTGAATATGTGTAAATAAACAGACTGCAAAAAAGAGTAATCATTAAAAATATTTTTTTTTAACTTTTAATAACCACGTTACTTAGAAAATCCTTGAAATATAAAAATATAAAGGAGTCCTCTTGGTTAATATGCTATCATTTTTAGGACTTTCTGCCCTTTCTGTTTTTTATTCTTCTTCTTCTTCTTATTATTATTTTTTTCTTCCTCTTGTATTTGTGTTAATTTCGAGAAGTTGCCAATGGCCCAGAACAATGAAAGTATTATGGCATATATTTCAAACTATGAGCTTTCGAATGCAATGAATTTTCATATTCATATGACGTCATATAATGTCAGATTTGACGTCAAGTGAAAAAGTTTGTACACGGTCTACAGCCACTATTTCTGGACCGATTTTCGTCAAAATTTCACAGAATGTGTATGTAGACTCTAGTTCTTTTTATTACGGTTACATATTAACAAGATAAACATTATGCATTACTTATCCCACCACTACTATGAATAATTACAAGCTCAATACAGAGGACATGAAATGTGCAATGTCCAGACCAACGAGCGAAGCGATAAGTAGATCATGACCGATATGTATGTAAACATCATTAAAAATACATACATCTTCTGACTAACAAGCTATCAAATATGATAAATTACACTGGAAACAATTTAAAACAAACACAAATCATGTATTTGAAACCCCTAAACAATCACATAGAAAAATATCGGTCACTGAAAACTATTACTATCACAACTTTACTTCGACTGCAATACCATTTTGTACATGCGCAAATGGAAGTGTAAACCCATTTTAATTGGACATACTAATGTATATACAGTACTGAATACCGTCCAGAAAAAGATAGACGGCCGTGGTGTATTAATGATATTTAAATGTTTATTCTGCATCTTGATGAGAGGGCATTTAACCCAAGTATTAAGAATGTCTTTTAAGCGTTCAAAATATATTAAGCGGATAAGAAACTGCTTACGATCGGACAGACAAACCACCAATTCATAACATAATACGTCTCTTCAGGTAATACAATTGGATGGTTGTTCCTTGGAGAAAGGGTGTACATCAAATGATCAAAATTATACTTGTCGCTTTACAAAACAAGTTTGGAGTGCATCCACCATATAAAATGGTGTAAAGATACAACCCGTCTTAACGAATGTGCAATTTCCAGGATATAAGGGGTCTTGAAGGTTTCAAATCCGACATGTTTTTCAATCCTTTAGATATGTTTTTGTGTAGTTGAATTAATTATTTTGAAAGTTAAGACATATATTAATTTATTTCTGTCGAAAATTCGAGTTTTTAGGGATGTATATACAAAGTGAACAATACTTTCGATTTTAAAGTCGACCAATCAAAACTTACAGTATTCATCAGCTGTTTAGTGGCCTTCACCTTTAAGTTCAGACAGGAAGTTTATGTGAAAACAAAACAGCCAACGGCCGAAAAAGAATAGGAAGAATTTTTGAAAATGTTGAATGGTTTTCGAGAACGAGCCAAAAGTCCGGGAATTTTCTGACCGCCCATCGTACATATCCGTTCTGTCTATCCATCCATTTATTAACTAACTAATATATCTATGCATCTCAAACCAGCACAAAATATCAAATGACAAAGACTTTAAAAACTAGAGCTATCACTGAAGGTGATTAATACCCCCGCAAAATGCTTTGATACAGAAGAAGCCGGACTCCAGGCGGAGCATAAATAAGAACCTGTATACATAGTATATTGGTTATGGTAGTAAGTAATAAGTAAATAAAGTCTTTATTTAAAGTGGATAGAGAGTCAGTTATGGTTGTTGGCACAGTTGTTTAAAAGTGTAGAGTTACAGGTTTTGGACAATACACTTCTCCTAGTCGCCATCTGTTTACGTTTTAAGTTTCAAGTAAATACCATGTATCATATTTGAGTTATGTTCGGGACCAGAAAACAGGGCCAAGATGGCCCTTTATCGCTCACCTGAGAAAGATGATTGCTTAAGAAATAAAGATGCTAGAATGTAAACAAAGTGAAATCTGGCTTTTTCTGCACTGAAAGGGACATAACTCCTAAATTAACTGGCCGATATCAGCCATAACTAAATCCCATGGTGAGATTATGGTCATAAACATTGTCTTAATGTTTGAAGATCGCTCAAAAAATGAAGAGGCTAGGGTGTAAACAATGAGAAATCTGGCAATTTTCTATAATAAAAGGGGCATAACTCCTGACCAAGTTAGCTAATCTCTACCATAATCAAACTCGTCGAGAGATTATGGTGATAAATATCGTCTTAGAGTTTGAAGATGATTGTTAAAAAAATGAATAAATGCTAGGGTGTAAACAATGTGAAATCTTGCATTTTTCGATAATAAAAGGAGTATAACTCTTGAACTAAATGGTCAATCTTAGCCATAATCGAAATCGATCAAAATCTTATGTTCAGTAACATTGTCATAAAGTTTGAAGATGATTGCTCAAAGAATGAAGAGGCTAGGGTGTAAACAATGAGAAATCTGGCAATTTTCTATAATAAAAGGGGCATAACTCCTGACCAAGTTAGCTAATCTCTACCATAATCAAATTCGATCGAGAGATAATGGTCATAAATATTGTCTTAAAGTTTAAAGATGATTGTTAAAAAAAATGAAGATGCTAGGGTGTAAACAATGTGAAATCTTGCATTTTTAGCTCACCAGAGCACGAAGTGCTCAGGGTGAGCTATTGGGATCACCCTTCGTCCGTCGACCGTCGTCTGTCGTCCGTCGTCAACAATTTGCTTTAAAAGACATCTCCTCTGAAACCGCTGGACAGAATTTGATAAAACTTGGCATGTATGATCCTTAGCTAGGCCTCTACAAAAATTGCTCAAATAAAGTTGATCCATGAAGAACTCTGGTTGCCATGGCAACAAATAGAAAAAATAATTGAAAACTTTGAAAATCATCTCCTCTGAAACCGCTGGACAGAATTTGATAAAACTTGGCATGTATGATCCTTAGCTGGGCCTCTACAAAAATTGCTCAAATAAAGTTGATCCATGAAGAACTCTGGTTGCCATGGCAACAAATAGAAAAAAAATAATTGAAAACTTTGAAAATCATCTCCTCTGAAACAAATGGTCAGAATTTATTTTCCTTTGGCACAAATAGTCACCTTATGAATGCACCATAATTGCTAAAATAAAGTTGATCCCTTGAAAAATGAGGCCCCTAGGGGGTTGGCTAATTCCCTTATATACTCTATATAGAAAACATCAAAATTCTTCTTCTGTGCAAAGGCCAATTTGGGGCCGAAATTTGGCCCCATTCCCATCCGTAAAAGTACATATTTTTCCTTAACTGTAGGTGAAAATCCCCCCCCCCCCAAAAAAAAAAAAAAAAAACAAACAAGAGGGCCATGATGGCCCTGAAACGCTCACCTAAGTACCATTGCTACAACTGATTACAAGGTTTTTAAACAGACAAGAATTCTGATATAACTCAATCTTAAACATTTTAGCCCTGACAATACTACACACCAAATATATAAGCACTGGGCCTTATGGTTTCAGAGGAGAAGACTTAGTGCGGGGTCATTTATCTCCCAAGGGCCACCATTTTGAAAATCTTGATAATGAACCATTAGATATTGCTACATACCAAAAATCTAAGCTATAGGCCTTATGGATTCATAGTAGAAGATTTTTTTAAAAGATTTTCCTATATAACTCTATGTAAAACAAGTGACCCCTGGTGCGGGGGCATTTATCACCATAAGGTCATGATTTGTACAATCTTGGTAATGAACCATAAGATGATGCTACATAAAATATCTAACTCTAGGCCTTATGGATTCATAGAAGAAGATTTTTAAAGATTTTCCTATATAACTCTATGTAAAACAAGTGACCCCTATTGCGGGGGCATTTATCACCGTTTGGCTATGATTTGAACAATCTTGGTAATGAACCATTAGATGATGCTACATATGAAATATCTAAGCTCTAGGCCTAATGGAATCATAGAAGAAGACTTTTAAAGATTTTCCTATATAACTCTATGTAAAACAAGTGACCCATGGTGCGGGGGCATTATCACCAGGCATGATTTGTACAATCTTGGTAATGGCCCATAAGATGATGCTACATACCAAATATCTAATCTCTAGGCCTTATGGATTCATAGAAGAAGATTTTAAAAGATTTTCCTATATAACTCTATGTAAAACAAGTGACCCCTGGTGCGGGGGCATTCATCACCGTAGGGCTATGATTTGTACAATCTTGGTAATGGCCCATAAGATGATGCTACATACCAAATATCTAAGCTCTAGGTCTTGCAGTTTTGCAGAAGAAGATTTTCAAAGTTTGCATTTTTAAAATCTATTTTTAGCTCCTATGACCTAATTATGCAATGGACCAGAACCATTTATACAAATTTAGTAGAGCTTCATCCAAGGAACATTCCTGCAAAATATTTTTCAAATTGGCCAAGCCGTTTAGGATGAGATGTTGTTTGAAGCAATTGTTGACGCCGGACGCATGCACGCACGCACGGACGCCGGACGCCGGACAAAAGGCGATCAGAAAAGATCACCTTGAGCACGTTGTGCTCAGGTGAGCTAAAAAAAAAAAAAATAATAATAATAAAAAAATAAAATAAAAGACCGTTAAATGATCCGCATTTTTAGCTTTTCTCCGCATTTTACACACTTCTCCTTCTCAATTTGTTTTGTTTTTTCTCATGTAACTGGTAATCCGCATGGTAATCTAAAGAGAACTAAAAAGAGAGAGGAAAAAAACTTGAAATGAGCTTATCTGTTTAACTTTTTTTTCTTCATTTTTTCCCACTTTTTCTATTTTGCATAAAATTCTGCCAGATTCATGGCGATGTCACGTACGCAAATTGCCGATTTTGTTACGAAAATATTTTAATGTAGAGATGCATTGTTTTGTGGATAAAAGCTAAAAAGACACACTGTAGGTAATTTAGAGAGTACTTTTAGTATTTTGCAAAATAGATTCACAACTTTCTCTGACCATGTAAATAAAATTAATAACCAAAAAAGCTTTGCATTTCTAAATGTCATCAGATTTCGCGGATTTACTTTCTCTTTTGACAACTTGTAAATAAAAGGAATCTGAAACGATATTAAAGAATTTTCGAAATATTTTGTTACATATTGTTATTTAAAAGTTTAATCATGTTATGTAAAAGTTAAATCAACCATTTTAACGAACTGCTTTCATTTTCTTCCCATACAAAAAGCACTGTGTCTTTCAAACTATCATGATAAATTCAGCTAGTTTATTTTTCGAACACCATTCACATCGTGTAACTGCAACTGATAATACAATATATTATATTATCTTCAATTAATAAATTTCAGAATTTTACTTCCATGAAAATAATGGTCAGGATTGATTTCTTGAATGTCTGCCATGATTGCTAAAATGAAGTTGATCTCTGGTTTGTCATTTGATTTCCTTATAGAAAAAATCATCTTGAATATGCTGATTTACACTGGTGAGCGTTTATGGCCCTTGGGCCTCTTGTTTGATAATAAAAGGAGTATAACTCCTGAACTAAATGGTCAGTCTCAGTAATAATTGAACTCGATCAAAATCTTATGGTCATTTATATTGTCATAAAGTTTGAAGATGATTGCTAAAAAAAATGGAGACGCTTGAGTGTAAACAAATTGAAATCTTGCACTTGTGCTCGGGTGAGCTTTTGTGATCGCTTTTTGTCCGTCGTCAGTCGTCCGTCGTCAACAATTGCTTGTGAACACTCTAGAGGCCACAGTTTTGGCCCAATCTTCATGAAACTTGGTCAGGATGTTTGTCTACATGATATCTCGGATGAGTTCGAAATTGGGTCATGTGGGGTCAAAAACTAGGTCACTAGGTCAAATCCTTGAAAAACCTTGTGAACACTCTAGAGGCCACAGTTTTAGCCCAATCTTCATAAAATTTGGTCAGGATTTTGTCTACATGATATCCGATGATTCGAATTGGGTCATGTGGGTCAAAAACTAGGTCACCAGTCAAATACCTTGTGAACACTCTACAGGCCACAGTAATGGCTCAATCTTCATGAAACTTGGTCAGGATGTTTGTCTACATGATATCACAGATGAGTTCGAAATTGGGTCATGTGGGGTCAAAAACTAGGTCACCAGGTCAAATCTTAGAAAAACCTTGTGAACACTCTACAGGCCACAGTAATGGCTCAATCTTCATGAAACTTGGTCAGGATGCTTGTCTACATGATATCTCGGATGATTTCGATATTGGGTCATGTTGGGTCAAAAACTAGGTCACCAGGGAAAATCTTAGAAAAACCTTGTGAACACTCTAGAGGCCACAGTTTTAGCCCAATCTTCATAAAATTGGTCATCGAAATTGGGTCACATGGGGTCAAAAACTAGGTCACCAGGGAAAATCTTAGAAAAACCTTGTGAACACTCTAGAGGCCTACATTTTTGTCCTAGTCTTCATTAAACTTAATATGAATGATGACTGCATGAATTCCCAGTTGAGTGCAAATTCAGGTAGGATCAATATGTAGGTCACTTAGTCAAATGTTAGAAAAACACTTTTAGATGCCAGATTTTTTGTCATTATGCCTAACACAGCCATCTTACTCAGGTGAGCGACACAGGGCCATCTTGGCCCTCTTGTTTATATTACAAGTTGCATAACTCCTTACCTAATTGGCCCATCTGAGCCATAATCGATTTCAATCGAGACATTATGGTCATAACCATTGTCATAAAGTTTGAAGATGATTCCTTAAGAAATGAAGGTGCTAGAGTGTAAACACTAAAATTGTTGACGACGCACACAGGATCACAAAGGCTCACCTACGGACCAACAGACCAACAGACTGACTCTTATATACTCCCTCTCAATCTTTGTTTGCGGGGGTAAAATAATTATAAATACAAGATAAGAATGCAAAAAGAAGAATGTAAAAAGGAAACTGATCACTACCCACACCCACTTTCCAACTCGCCATTAGCTCCGGGAGCCGATAAGAGCGCTTTGAATAACAGTATAATTGTATAATTTAAATCTGTCTGCATCTCATAACCAACTGCTATTTCCACAAAGCCAATTTACAGTGATGTTGCTACATAGCAAGACTTTTTCGAACACTGAACAATATTTTCTTTAAGTAGTATACACAATGATGGTTCTGGATCACTTTGATATGAAAGATCTTTTTGAAGGCTCAATGGACGCCATTGAGCCTCCCAGGAGTCACTTTATCTCTTAGAGATCGAGAGATGTGACCATGCGCAGTGTCTGGACCAGGGCCCATACCCTCCTGGGCCCCAGCCCATATCACATAACATCACCCAGCCTGTAAAGTTCAGGAAGTAAATAATTTTGCAACGGGCGAACCCACGTTATAATCGCTTGGATTGATAGCAGATGACAGTACGCTCTCGACAGGTAATGTGCTGGCGAGCAGAGGATAAAAAGACACTTACTTGATCATAAGGTATTCCAAAAACAGCCATTTCGGTCTGTGAGACCTCATCAGGATGCCTAGCAGGCATCGATGGCATCCGACATGTCGGTGTGCCGGTCGTCAGTCACGCGAAATTAATCATCCTCTCCTAGCTGTTTTTTCAGCCAGTCACGCGAACTTAATCGTCCTCTCCTAGCTGTTTTTTTCAGCCGCTGAATATCCTGGATGGCAACCTCGTGTTTGGCTTCATATTCGCGTAGTTTTTCCATCATGGTCTTTAGTCGATCTCCTGTTTTTCGCCCTTGCTAAGTCAAATCGCGTTGACCGTTTTGAAGCAGTTGTCTCTGAAGCTTCCTCTTCTAGAAAGACCTGAACGAATGAACGTTTCCCAGAGGCCATATTTAAACCAGAGAACTCGGTTGATAGCTTGTCCATCTGTCAAAACCAGCGTGAGAACCGTGTTACATACCCTCCCAATAAACTTTTGAAGTATTTTCGTGAACTTTCTAGATGCTTCCGCGCATGCGCAGTCGCTGAAAATTAACCACATCCTGTCCGTTGCGGTTTAGTGGACAAAATGTTTCTATCTGGTTTGTTTGCGGTTTCGCGCACCAAAATCTTTTATTTAGGTCGTTTGCGATTTTCAGGACAGAAATTTTAGCACCAGGTTAACCCAAGTTACAATCAATTGGTTTACTAGCACACACTGAGATGTTATTACTTTACTTTTTTGACGAGTTCTGCCATTGCTTCTCTGCGGCTTTCTTTGAGAAGCTGTTTTTTCAGCTTGTCCATGTTTTCCTTCACATTTTTGGTACGGGCTGCTTGTTTCAAGTCTTCAAACTTTTGGACTTCTTTTAAAACCAAATTATATTCTATCTATGAGATATTTCCATCTTTCAAAGCCTTGCTTATAATATCCGAGATGGTACTCAGCTTTACACGGGCTATTGTTTCGATGCGGTGGTGCTTGTCATAATTTGCAGTTAGCCGACGCTGGGCCATCTTATCAATGACGCAGAGCCCCACACACCCTAGTGACCCTGCTTCTAGTCCTATTGCAATCAGAACCGCTACGACTGTTGACCAGAGCCCTACTCCCCCGATACCAAGGCCCGCACCTGTGGCTACCAAAGGGTTGTCAACGCCATCTATAATGTATACAACGCGTTTATATTTTTTACAAAGGCTGGCTCTTTTTTCAGCCTCACGTGTCAAATCAGTCTGTATGCAGGTTATCTCCTTCAGACGATAAGCATGTCCTGACAGGTTTGGATAAAGAGATTGAGTTGTCGGATCTACTTCGTCCTTCATTTAAATGTATTTATATTCTTCACATGTCTAGTTCAGTTAGAATGAACTAGAACCTTTATTAACTTCTATAGCCTGGTTGAAAGTCCTTTCAGCAGAATAAGAGAGTTCAGGCTTAGCTACCCCATTTACATATACCATTAATAGTAAAGCCTACGGATATCTTATGTTTTGATGATTTATCACGTTCGACTGCGGACAGTGACATGGCAAGGATTCTTCCTCTTTTCATCATTACGTAGCCCACTTTACTATGACTCTCACCATCCGAGTTTGAACCGAATGACCATTGAAATTCCCGATCACCAAAGGTCCGCGCTCCTCCGCCATGATAGTTATTATGGGCTTGGGGATTTGACTTATTTTTGTGTCAACGTAGGTGAAAACTTCTTCCTTAAGGAGAAATCCGAACGAGCACCCCTATGCAGTTTTGGCAGAATCAACTCATCTTTGCCATGTGGTGCGCCATGGCAGGTTGTGGAGTTTTGTTTAACGACCACCTGATTGGGGATGAGGCGCATAAATACCCCCTCCTCCAGTTGGTCTACTTTTTTCACGTTTATTATACCACATATTTTGAAAGAAATGAAAGTAGCCCTCCCCGTGGATCCCTCCTGGAACTCGGTTAACAACACATATGATAGAGCTTTTGAACGAATTTGCCAGGAATTTGAGGTTGACTTCCAGACAGACTGGCGTCAGTAAGAGTTTCCTAACAGTGCCGGCCTTGGCAACGCTCATACTTCGGGGGTTAAGGCGTGGACTCGGACGGATTTCCGGAACTATGGTCCGTCCAAGCACATGGCCAGGAGGAACGTCGGAAATGGGGACCCCGTGCATACAACATTTGGTCAGGAGTTCTCTGGAGGTCGCCATTGCGGCGTGTCGTCGTGCGACTGGCGCCCCCCCCCCCCCCCCCCCAAGAAAGCACACATTGAGTTCATCAAGCAAGATCCCGGCGCTGATAGCGCTTGGAGCACATTCGTGCTTGATAACTCGAAAGGCTTCACTCAAGCCGGCATTAACGACTCGATCTGTACCTATGTGTGGGCTCTGCTTGGGGCTCAGACGCAGACCAAGTCTAGGATTGACGGAAGCTTTGATGCACAGAAGCAGTTCTTAGCCAATATGGAGGATGGGATTAATCCCCTGTGAACATACCCGCTTCGTTAACATGCTATCAGAATGTTCTGCAGTACGCTGGGAGTGAGCTAAATATGGTCTTCGGAACGGGGTTATACATGACCCCGATCAACATGGCCCTGAACATCAATCCTGGCATCTTTGGGTACAACAATGAGACCCAGAAAGCTATGACCGACTTCCACGTCGGCATGGTGGATGTAAACGATCAGACCCTGCGCATGCCTCAGACTGGTAGCTTCCAAGACAAAATAAAATTGCAGGGCCACCAACTTCATATCGACCCGACCAGAAGCCAGCCGGGTTGATGACACAGGTGGCACATGGTGCCAGTGCAGGCCATGAGGAGCAAAAGAAAGCTCTAGTCTTGGCTGGGGTTGCTGAAGGGTTACTAGCCATCTGGTTAGCACTTAGATAGCCAATCACGGGCTGCAACCAGGAGCAAAGCTCCGATGGCTAAGGACAGAGCCCAGGCTTACCAAGAAAAAAGACATGCTCTCCGAATTGGCTTTTTCCGGCCGACATGCCAAGCAATCTGTATGGATACTTTCTCAGCAGTATAATGCTGTACTTAAAGACATATAAGAGCAAACTTGTTGGGTAGTTATTTTATCCTGTACAGACAGGGATAGCTTTGACAAGTGCTTACGTGAAAACGACATCTTACCTCCGGCAGAGCCTAATGCTGTGCGCGAGCGGCTTGCAAAAACTAAGCATGCTAAGCTTTTGTTAAATACTTCTCAGCTAAGTAGTTACCATATAGTTCATGGTGGCACAAAGTGCCAAGACACCGGCACGTAGTGCCAGTTGACCGATGAAGAGCCATTGTGTGTGACACATATTAATGTCTACCTGTTAGTGGCTTCGCCTCTACTGTCTTTAAGTTGCCTTATGTTGCATTTTATTTCACATTTTTGTGTAAGTTTACTATTAGAATCGGGAGGTACGTGATTATAGCCATGGATTGTGATGAGTTACTCGATGAGCTTCTTGCCAAAAACATTCAACCGGCGCCCAATGAACAGGCAGGGTGTCGATGTCACTTCGCCCAGCGCTTCTAGTCTTAAGAGGCAAAGATTGTCAGCCCTCACCATGGGAGGTCAGTTAAGAAAGTACATGGGAAGTGAATTTTCTGTGGATCAGATCGACCGCCTTCCAGACAAAGAAATTGACTCTACTCTCGATATGAAGCCCGGCTGGGAGCGAGTATGTCCAAGACCCTCTGCTCCGCAGCACTCCAGATTTACACAACGGTGGTAAGCCACTTTCTACCTATCCCCGCTAACCGGCAGGAGTTACTTATTGCTGACTCGGAGTTTGACCCTTTTGTCGGCCACATACTTAATTCCTCTACCTGTGACCTATACCACCGCTTTTAGCCCCTATCATGGCAATGCTATGCACTTTTAAACATTGTTAAGCACCTACTCAACAATCTACACCTGAGGAGCCGGAGCAGCAAAATCTCTTGCAGCCTCTAAAGGCGGCGGAGGCCCGGCAGATGGAGATACTCGCTGACACTCGAAAACCCACTCAGGAGGACCAACCAAACCCTTTTGGCACAGTAAATACAAATAGCATTATAATGGTAGCTGGTGAAGTAGCCGTCCTAGTTGCAATATTTTGGAAAACTAAGGCCCAACCTGTCACTCAACATAATCTTGTCGCCGAATTGAACGCCAGTATATTATAAACATGATCCTCATTATATGGAATAATAATGTCTGCAGACCGAAAGGAAATAGTAAACGCTCTCCATAACAGTGCCGTGGTAGCGGGGCTTTCAATAGGATATGCCAGATTAGGTAAGGCTGTACTTGGAGGCGGTTTTCCTTAGCTAGACTTTACTCCCCATGACGTTGGCATGGCCGTAGTCGACGTAACAGCTGCACTTGCAACCAAAGATCTGCTAGTCAAGCGAGGAATACTCCTTGATAACATATTGAAGTAGAGTGGATTCAATAACATTACACGAAGGTTGCTAATATTGCAATGATGCTGGGTGGAGCTAATGCGGTGGCGTTCACTGGGAGTAACTTCTTATTCAGCAGTCTTAAGGACTCCAAAGTTGACATGTGGCCCAAGCGGAGTGGGCTGAAAGGCAAGTTCAACAAATTGATTTCATCCAAGACAAGCTTAGGCAGCAAGTTCACGCCGTCCAAACCTTTAAGGATGCAGATGAGGCTATGTGGGGGTATTCTTTAGTCACGGGTAAGCAGTTAGATCCAGTGGACCCCGAGCCAAAGCTGTCTGACTTTTATACGCCATCTTCAGAACAACAAGATACAGAGATTGGATTTATAGTATAAGCTCTGGGAGCTGCCGGTCTTATCAGCTATTGGGTCGAAAAAAAGATAAATAATTTAAAAAAAAACTTTTTTTTGTTGGAGACTGGCTGAATGGTAATTTTATATCATGGCTTCCCTTGCGAGCATTTACTACAGCCCTAGCGGCTATTGGAAGGGGATAGCGGTGATTTTTAAAAACTGGTGGCCGCGGCTAGGGTTTCTGAGGCCAAAGCAGGTCATCTGGCAAACTACCTTCCTGCTCCGCGTCGTATACCGAGGCCCAAGTTTGACGTTTCAGTACTGAACGAAGTGCACCAGGCCGATCTCTAATTTTTACCACACGACACGGTTCGTCGGAAGAGATACAAGTATGCCCTGACTGTTGTCGATGTGGCTAGCAGGTTCAAAGCTGCCGAACCGCTTACTACGAAGGAGGCTAAAGAGGTCGCCGCTGCACTCGAACGGATCTACAAGCGGGGTCATCTTAAATGGCCTAACCTATTTCAAGTCGACCCTGGGCGCGAGTTCATGGGTGCCGTCATCCAGCTTCTGTCAAAGCATGACGTCAAAGTTAGGCGCTGCCCTGTGGATATTCACCGTGATCAGGGGATCGTTGAACGTTTCAACCGGACCCTGGCTGAATGCCTGTTTGGGCACCAGTACGCCGTCCAGATGCAACTGCCAGAGGGCAAGCGGTCAACGGAGTGGCTTTGTAGGCTGCAAGCTGTTGTTTCAGCATTGAATGGAGAAGTAACCCGCCTTACCGGTAAACGGCCACTGGAAGCCATTAAAGGCATCTCGAAAGGAATGTGATGTCCCACTGAGTCAGGCCTCCATCTGCTGTGATCAGACCTGCTAATTGCTGGTCATCACTGCAGGGAGTCTTTAGCCAATATAGTACCTATATGTTACGGTAAAACCTCTGATGGGTTGATGCATAACTAAATTACCTGCTACAATGGAAGTGAGATAGTAGGCTAGTTTTACACAAAGAAATAAACATTTAATGAATGAAAGTGATAATATGTGGGTTGTTTAGATTATGATCCCTTACATATTCTTTATTACAGACAATTTTGTAACTGCATGATTATAGGATCATACGTTTATGCATTTTTTTTCAAAATTAAAGTTTTGATATTGAAAATATAGAGATACGCATTTTTGTAGTTAATTAAAATGAACCTGAAGAACATAATTCTGACAATGAATGATCTTTTTGTGTTGTATTTGCTTTTGTTAGAAACGTTTCGTTACATTTTATTCAACAGAATTTCTCTTATTGAATAAACAAGTAATAAAATTTTGTTGATTTCTGACATATAAACATGTGTTGAGGGAAGAAATGAGAGAATGAAAGTAATTAGTGATACATAACTTATTAAACAAGAGGGCCAAGATGGCCCTAGATCGCTCACCTGAGAAAAGTATCATTCATTGCCTGTACAAAACAGATTGCTTTAGAATTAAGATGATGAGGTGAAAGAATGTTCAGGAATTTTCTGACCCCATCCACAAAAGTTATCATCATGACAAACATTCTGCCAAAGATTTTAAGAGTAATGAAAAAACCAAATTTAAAAATACATTTCTATCCAGCCCCACCCATTTTCAAACTGGTTCGAGAAATCTGACCAAGTTTGAGGAAGATTGCATCAAAACTGTGGCCTTTAGTGTGTAAACAAGATTTTTCTAAGATTTGACCTATTGACCTACTCTTTGATCCAACCTGACCCATTTTCGAAAGGGTTCAAGATATCATCAAGACAAACATTCTGACCAAGTTTGAGGAAGATTGGATCAAAATTGTGGCCTCTAGTGTGTAAACAAGATTTTTCTAAGATTTGACCTACTGACCAAGACAAACATTCTGACCAAGTTTGAGGAAGATTGGATCAAAATTGTGGCCTCTATTGTGTAAACAAGATTTTTCTAGTGTGTAAACATCAAAATTGTTGACGGACGACAAGATTTTTCTAAGATTTGACCTACTGACCTACTTTTTGATCCAACCTGACCCATTTTCGAAAGGGTTCAAGATATCATCAAGACAAACATTCTGACCAAGTTTGAGGAAGATTGGATCAAAATTGTGGCCTCTAGTGTGTAAACATCAAATTGTTGACGGACGACGGACGATGGACGACGGCCGACGGACAATCAAGTATCCCAAAAGCTCACCCTGAGCTATGCTCAGGTGAGCTAAAAATTAATGTCCCTTTTTATTATAATGTTTACAACTAAAATAAAATAAGAAAGAAAGAAAGAACAAAATAAATGAAAAATGAAAAATAAAAGAAAGAAAGAACAAAATAAGTAGACAAAATAAATCAACAGAGAAAGAAAGAAAGAAAAAAAAGAAGATTTATATTTGCTCAAACAAAAAAAGAATAATAGAGAACTTTTAGGATCATTTCTGGTATTTGGTATGTTCACAACTTTTTTTACAAACTGTGAATGACTATATACCACCCCATGTAGCAACATGTGCACTCTTAAACAATACCTGTAACAGACTGTGGCAAAAACAGATGCCCACACAACGGCGGGTGGGTGAATAAATGGGGGGGGGG
>CM037779.1:37692467-37742467 GCA_021229015.1 Solen grandis | reverse complement strand
GGGGGTCACTTATATAAGGGTTTTGCAATGCCTTTAAGGCTAAAACAGTGCGGCAAAAACCTGGGTTGGGTTTTAGATATCTTTACCAGCCTGGTGAGTTCAAGGGTGGCCGATGCCGAGCCACCGATCCCGTGTGGTCTCTGGATGTATACCAGATAGAACGTTCAGTGATGAAACCCGACGAGTCCATGCTGTACTACTTGCAGGATGGACCTGGGCGAGGCATTGTGCCTGAGGAACTCCTGACGGTGCCCCCAGACACCCAATTGCCCCCCGATGGGGTTCTCAAGCATTGAGGAGCTCAAGCGTCCATTTCAGTCCTTGTCTCTTTATGCCCATAGGCAGACGTGTCCACCCCATTTTCAGCGATCCAGCGCTTGGAGTCAAAGGGGGAGAGTGAAATCTTATTCAGACACTGCCCGTAGATGTGATGCTTCTCCTATCGCAGGACCTCCATGCCGTGGAGAAATGTCTTTTTTCCGAAGAGAGCCTCTTTGTACTGCTCGTGCTTGATTTGCATTTTTACAACATTCTTTTTTACACCTTTGGAGTATATATTCAGCGATAGGTTATCCCGCACATTCGTCTTTCATTTTACGTAGCACTTTCTTATTCACAGTGCTGTGCAGTGGTGTTTTTTTCGGGTAGTCAGACGTGTCATAAAGATCCGCATGCTCGGCCATATCCTTGTAGACATCCTCTATCTGGATTTCTAACAATAGACTGTCTGTATCAGTGTAGAGAAGTTGGCAGCGTTTGCCATACTGACTCTTCATCTTGTTGTAGTAGAACTCGAACATCAGGTTCTTACTCAGGCCCAAAATGCTCATTCCCACATATACTGGACGGTTAATCATTAGTCGGCTTTTGGCGACCTGGATTGCTGTCAGATTATAGTCGAATATGTTTGCTGGGGCAAAGGCTGGGCTGGCAATGACTTGTCGGAGCTTGTCCTCCTCATGGGTTTCGACAAGTTTGACACTAACCCTCTTGTGCATGTTTTCCATCGTTTTCCCAAAGACGCTGTTGTTCATGAGTTTGTACAGGTCCTTCTCAAAGTCGCTGCTGGCCTTCTTGTGGAGCTCAGTGTTCATACTGATGTAGGGCTCCATCCAGGGGTGCTGCACAAATCTGAGGGCACGGTGGATCTTTTTCAGGCGAAGACCTAGAGACAGGTAGAGCTGCAGATTCCGGTAGTGTAGCACATAGCAGTCCTTGTTGCGGAGGTTCGGAACCAACTTCTCAACCTCGGTAGTGCCACCCCTGCCGCTGATGAGGCTGTGCTGGTATTTGGACATCCACTGTTTTTGGACTACCATGCGCTCTGGTGCCAGAGGATATGCGTTGTGTGTATTGTGCAGCTCTTGTATGTACTCCAGGTCCACCTCTAGGATGTAGCCCTCTGGGTCATTGGATGGGTGATCGGCAATGGTGCTGGCCAGCTGCTGACATTTTATCACCCAACGAAAACCACCTGTCGGTAGGTCCTGAGACATGGCCCACCCATAGAGGTTGTTTCCATCTAGGTAGAGGATGTGGCTACTAGGTCTTTCTGGGTTGTATCCCTCGACCAGAGGATTGTTTGCTTTGGCATAGCGCTTTGAGACCATGGATATACCTCCCCGCATCCCCTTCTCGATGAACAGGTGTTGGTCATAATATGTGAGCAGCTCAAGCTCCACTCCTGTCTTCTTGAGAAGGGCGTGCCATGAAAGCTCGGGGCTTGTGTAATAGTGTGCGGGGTCTAAGCCATACTGCCTTAGGCAGGTCTTCCAGAATTCCCACCCAAAGATATTTGTCGCCAGGTTGTCAGTTTCTTCACTTTCTGAACCTGTGAGACTGGTGTAGGAGCATCAATCCCTGTGAAATCCAGGCCGTCGTGTGTGGGGTATTTTGTAGGTCTGTCCACATGATCCCTAGCTGGAAACAGGGCAGAACTCAGCGCCCAATGGAGGCAGTGGTCATACCTGTTTTTCACAATGACAACGGCTTTCTTATATGTCCAGCCAAAGGGTCTGTACCTGATCTACAACCCAGCCAGACCCTCTTTGGGTCCACTTCTGGAGCGTTTCTTGGATCCTTGGGAAAGCTTGATTGAGGGCCACCTTGATTTCACTCTTCTGCAGAATAGCCTCCTGCTTGTGGCGCAGCACGGGGTCAGTGTACTCTTCACTACCGTCTGAGTTGTCCTTCCGAAGCTGAACCTTGAGTCCAAGTTGAAATTTTACACCATTCAGAGCCTTGATCTCTTCTACTAACTTGTCACGGATAATGGGTTCCACTTCCTCAAAAAAAGCTCTTGGGTCTGCACCATGAGGATGCCATAATGGGCATGTCTATTTGCCAATCCCTTAGGAAACTACCAATGACCCATGGGGTCTGTCTGAAGACTAGTTTGTCTTTCTTTTCTTCCTGCTTCACAGGTGCGAACAAACCAAGAAGCTCTTCCTGATACTCTTGTACAGATTTCAAAGATTTATGATGAAGAATAGGGTCGAATTCTTTTTCCATTGCCTTCCTCTGGGTAGCCTTCTTTGTGCTTGTGAAGGTCGGTATTTCCTGGGGTATAATATGGCTTTAGTAGGCGCTCCTTGACAGCCTCAGGAATGGGATCATCCAAGATATTTTTACCATATCACGGAGAGTCGAATCTGGCATTTCTGCAAGTATCTCTTCGATATACTCTTCAATTAACTTGTTCATAGTAGCCATGGTGGATATATATACCATATGCAAAAACAATTCTCTAATGGAAATATATATGGTATATAAAGCACGCAAAACATGGACAGCCT
Organism: Solen grandis; assembly: GCA_021229015.1. Classification (NCBI taxonomy): domain Eukaryota; kingdom Metazoa; phylum Mollusca; class Bivalvia; order Adapedonta; family Solenidae; genus Solen; species Solen grandis. The sequence goes on along the minus strand of CM037779.1, from coordinate 37,739,672 downwards.
ATTATATGCCAATAAAGGGTAGCCGCCGAGTCCTGGCACGATCCTCGAGCTCACGGAGGACGAGGGAGAAGACCTGCTTGCTCTGGGTCTTAGCCCGGAGGAGGACGTGCCGCACCCAAGCCCGCACTGATAGGTTTCCAATTTTGTACCTCGCCCACAAACCCGACAGTGGTGTGGCTCAGAATCGGGCTTACGGCGCAGTTGAGCCATGTGGACGCTACATAACCGCCCCATACACAGCCGCCCGCATTGCTCGGTGCGCCCAACTACCAGCCACTCGCAGTATCTATGTCCGATCATTTTGTCATAAATACTATGTGTAAACAAATATCTAATATAATTTATGAGTCAGATGTAAGTTAAAACATGGGCTGAGGGACTCTGCCCATGGTAACATCGTAACATCTCTCGATCTCTAAAAGATAAAGTGACACCTGGGAGGCTCAATGGCATCCAGTGGGTCTGAATAAGGATCTTTCATATCAAAGTGGTCCAGAACCATCATTGTGTATACTACTCTTTATGTTCGGCATTTCTTTCAAAAGGTATTATGTCGTGATTTCGGTTAAGAATTACATGTATACTACAATGCTGGGGCCGAGGTTTTCAAATGTCATTTATCAGACTTTACATTAATAGTGTGCTAAAACATTTTGAAAATAAATGTTTTAAAGTGAAAGGGGGGGGGGGAAGGGGCAAAGTCTAAATGTGATGTGATTGCTCGGGGGGTCCGGCCCCCCCCCCCCCCCGGGAAAAAAAAGGTTTTTAGTGTGACTGAGATGCATTCTGAAGGGTATCTGGGGATAAAAGTGAAGGTTTTTTATGTTTTGTTGTTGTTGTTTTTGCTTTTTGGTTGTTGTTGTTTTTTAAACTTTAAGACCATGGACCTAGGTCCCACTTGAGAAAAATCATCGGCCATGTGGAAATACATACATTTTCTCCCGATGGCATCAGGTGTTTCAGCCAAAACGACGGAGAATTCCCATGAGAAGCTTCGGGATTGGTCCGTTGAAACGTTCACTGATGTTTCGGTTATGGTACAATGGCCTTGTATTATCGGGGATGGCTCCCGATGCTCGTGAAATTTTTCCGGTGATCGTGGAAGGTGCCCCGGAGCTTCACCGAATTTGAAACATCATCGGGGGAATATCCCCGTAGATTAGGGGATGTATCGTTGTATCGAACCATCCTGGAGATTATGAGAATTTGGTGATGGACCCACCCCGCTGGATACAGTACTAATAGTACTGTTGAACAAAAAATTCCCAGCTACTCCAGTTAAGTCGACAAAGAAGGGCGTTACTTATAATGGTGTGGGAACTTTAACATATAAATTGTTGTTAAAGTCATGTGTTCCGTTAATTCGAAATGATAAGTAACCTTTTTAGTGTTTTAACTATCGAGATGGCTGATATTATACAAAATGATTTTATGAGAAGTCGAGCGAGCTCTTATTTACGATACCACCGATGCAGTTACCGATTGCAAGCAACTTTTCTCAGCTATGCATTCTTCTGGTTAGTCACTGATTCCAAATTCGACTTTAAGGTTTATCATTTCATAAAATAGTCCCTTTGGTTCACTTTAGAAACAACACTTTTCCGAATGCCAGAAAAGAACAACGATGGCTAAAGTTCTTTTTAGCAAGATGAATGAAACTCTAAAGAAATAAAAAGATTTGTGGAAATTAATTAATCAATTAATTAATCAATTTAATAAATTATTCCCAGGGTCTTCTTTTATCGCCTATCTACAGACTAGGAAGTTTTGTAAGAAGAAACAAGAGGGTCATATGGCCCTAGATCGCTCACCAGAGTACATCAGCTTATTTAAAATAATTCAAATCACTTGATTTTACCCGTTTCTTCCAGCAGCAACCAAATTCAAGTTTCAAAAAGAACGAATTCTTAAGTTACTAAATGCTAAATTAGATTAAATTCTAACCAATGGCTTCATAGAAGAAGAATTTTGAAATTTTCTGTATACAGTATATAAGGAAAAAACCAACCCCTTAGGGGCCTCATTTTTCGAGGGATCATTTTGAGGGATCTATTCATTTTAGCAATTATTGTAGAACACTATGGGGTGACCATATGTGCCAAATGAAATTAAATGCTGACCATTGGTTTCAGAGGAGAAGATATTTGAAGTTTTTAAAGTAAAATTCTGTTGGTTGCCATGGTAACCAGTTCTGCATGGATCAATTTTATTTTAGTAACTTTTGTGGAGGTTCACCCAAAGGTTCACCCAAGAATGATCCATGCCAAATTTCATCAATTTCTACTTAGCGATTTTAAAGATGTTAAAGCAATTGTGATAACTGACGACGACGGACACAGTGTGATTCTAATAGCTGATACCCTGATCAAACATAAAGTCGTATGGTGGCACTGAGGTGACATTCATGGTTTTTTTCTTTCATTTTCTTTCTTTTTTTTTTCTTCTTATTCATACAAGGGTCACTATCCTCTAAAAATACTGACAGGGGGTCATTACTCTATGTAGGTCACTTTACATTGTTACAACGATCCAATCTGAGTACTATTGAAGAGGGCCACTAAAAAATAAAACTGAACAAGAGAGCCAGCCCTAAAACGCTCACCAGAGTATCAACACTTAATTAGACAACCTTGATTAAAATTCAAGTTAAAAAAAATACAATTTCAAAATTTCTATACAAACTGAAAAAAAACTAGCCAACCATATAATAGTGCTACCACACTGATGCATCACACTGTAGACATGTGGTACAACATGATACAACACCCAGTCAATTTATCTTGACACTGGGTCAACCATTCCTGGATTTACCCTGAATATATGCTGAGCACCAAGCAGTAGTCAGTTCCATTGTTAACGACTTATATACTAACACAATAGTCTGAACTGTGGCATTCATTCATTTATTTGAGTGTATTGTATGTCCTCTTTGAAGTTAACATATGTTTGGCAATTCAAAAACAACTAGAATCGCATTCGCGACTTCACCGGTTTTCGCAGAAGCAATTCCACCCAATCCAAGAGTCGCATGGTTCGAATAATATATTTCTTCATTCATTGGCTTGTTGAAAGCCATTAACAATGATCTTTCAAAGATTTTTTCACAATGTTTAAGCATATTTTTATCCAATAGAATATGTTTGAGTATAACTTGTCAATTATGTAGTCGCAAACTTGAAAACCTTTTTAAGGAATTTGGTTAGTGCCACGTTAGATGTGCATGTTGCTTTATGATGGCGACAAATGACAATTTTAATCGACGCACGACAATAGCAAACGATACACATAATATAAAATGACACATGATACTGCCACATGACACTAGACATTATAGCGCACAAATTGAATTACTATCATTTTCACGAAATATTGCATTAATTCTTGAGTGTCCTTTCAAATTCATGGGCATCTTGTCACATTGTCGCGTGTCATTTCATATTGTGTGCTTCTGTCATGCATGGCATGGAAAGGTTGATGCACGAACATGCGACATGACGTACGACAAAGCGACACGACGTCCAATATTATACGGTGCATGTTGTGGAATATTTTTGTGTCGTGTTGCAGATAAATCTTGACACACAACATTATGAATTACGCACGACAATGCAACGGGATACAAAACAATGCAACACAACACTCGAATGTCATATTACCATGTGTCGTTTCATATTGCTGCGTGCTGTTTACAATTGTCATGTATTGACCTTTCCACGCATTTCAAATATATGCTTGCAATGAATGAACACAAGTCACAGATTAGACCATGTCAGTGATTACAGTTGACTACCTCTTTTTTTTTTTTAAAAGTTGCAAGCTTGCAAAAAATTGTTGTAAGATACGTAAAGTTGTTAGATGTGAAAACCATAATCTTTCAAATATGTGGTTTGCAGTGTATAAACTGTTTTCCATAAGAATGATAAGATAGACCCTTTTCTTATATTCAAATAACCATGATCTTTCCAGTATTTGATCGCATTACATGAACACTTTTCATAAAATACACGATGTCGTGGAGTACAGTTGATTGCCTCTATTCAGTTATTCAGTCGCACGCTTAAAAATAATTTTCACAAGATTAACCAAATATTATATGTGAATAACAACAAACTTCCCAAAATTTATTTTTAACCAATTCACTATTTCGTTATATATGGTTGACCATCATCTTTCATTTATGAAGTCGCGAGCTTGAAATATAAACCCAGTTGAAATTACCTTTTGATTTCCTTTCGATTATGTAGTCGCAAGCTTGAAAATTGTTTTTCATAAGACAGATAAAGCTATTAAATGTTTATTTGTTGGGTCTAACGTCCCACTGACAGTATTTCAGTCATTTGGAGACGATGTCTACTTGCGACAGAAATAGCGCTGCCACACTGCAGTATCACGCCGTAGACATGTGGCATGATGCAACACCCAGTCACATTATCCTGACACCAGGCCAACCCCTTATATGCTGAGTGCCAAGCAAGGGAGCTATAACAGTCCCATTTTTTTCAACCTTGGTATGTCGTGGCCGGGTTATTAAATGTGAATACGAGAAGCTTTCAAAGTTTTGATCGCAATGTTTCTATACGTGATGCGCATATGATCATGTATTAGAATACGGTTGACCATCACCTTTCAGTAATGTAGTCCCGAGCTTGAAAACTGCTTTTCATAAGATAAACACATTTGTAAATTTCTAATTACCATGATTTCTCAAATATTTTCTCTCAATGAATGAACATTATTTAAACAAAAGACCATGTCATTGATTACAGTTGACTACCATTGGCTAATTTTGTTGTAGCAAGCTTGCAAACTATTTTTCATAAGAAAAACCAAGATTTTAGATGTGACAAATAGCAGTGACAAACCATTTTGGGATATTTTTGGAACTTTTATGAGGTCCTGAGCTTGAAATCTGTTACTAGTATTCATTAGATAAACCCATTTGTAATTACCTTTCAATTATGTAGTCACAAGCTTTTTCAAAAGATAGACCAATTAATTAAATGCCACCATGTTTAATCTTTCTATTTTTTACCGCAACGTTAGAATACATGTTACACAAAAGATCATGTATTTGAATACGGTTGACCACCATCTTTCAATTATGTAGTCGCGAGCCTAAAAACTGTTGTTTTTTTTTTTCGTAAGATAGACCAAGTTATTTTACCAAGTTATTTAATGTGAATATGTATAAGCTTTCCAATTTATATCGCAATGTTTGAATACGTCATACATAAATGTTCATGTTTTAGAATACGTTTGACCATCTCCTTTCAATTATGTAGTCGCGAGCTTGAAAACTGCTTTTATAAGATAAACACATTAATAAAATTCATACATGTATTACCATGATTTCTCAAATATTTGCTTGCAGTGAATGAATATTATTTAAACAAAAGACCTTGTCATTGATTACAGTTGACTACCACTGGTTAATTATGTTGTTGCAAGCTTGCAACCTATTTTTTACAAGATATACCAATTTATTAAATCCAACTATGTATAATCTTTCCAAAACTGTTTTCATGTCGTGCCGAACGGCTCCTTGATGGAACTATTGGTAAAGAGAGTGAAAGTGAAGCTTCCTTGTATTTTGAAGCGGTAGGTGGTCTTGATTCAGACTCAGATACAGTAAATGATACCGACGTAACCATTCCGACCCCACCCACTACATCATCCATTGACCATCTTAACCAAGTATCATCAAATCTAGCTGCCGATATGTCACATTCAGCAATCGTATCAGAGATTGATGTGCATGAACTTGCCAAATCTACTGCTCCTTTGATTCTTGTAGAACTGAAACAATCGCTCATAGATGAAATAAAGGCTGAACTTAAAGCTGCAGTAGTCATAGAAACATCAAAAATGCAAGATGAAATAAACTCTCTCAGAGCCGCTAATACTCAGCTGCAACAATCTCTTCAAAAGACCCAATTTGATCTTGATGATCTAGAGCAGTATGGTCGAAGAATGTGTCTCGACATCTCGGGTATTGCAGGAGATAACGACTCAGAAAATGTCTAATCCAAAATACTAGACGTAATGTCAGAAGCTGTTATTTCAATAACACCAGGTGATATTGACAGATGCCACAGGAAAGGTCGAAAGAAAAAGAATGAGAATAGAAAAGTAATAGTGAAATTTACAAATTCTGATGCTCGTCAGTCAGTATACAAAAACCAAAAAAATATTGGCCAAGGTATATTTGTGCAAGAAAATCTAACTAAATATCGTGAGGGTCTGAGTTATGAGGCTCGTCAATTGGTGCGTGCAAAACTTTGTACAAAAACTTGGATATTTGGAAGCAGGGTGTATGTAGCAGTTCCAGGCATCTCGACTCCTGTAGTGATTAACTCTATGAGTGACATAGATTCTCTAAAGAATCGCGCATAGATTGATATTTGACAGCTGTCAAAGAGTTTGTTTATATACACGATGTCCAGTGTATTCTTATATGTGTATCCAGTGGTAGAACAATGTTTACACACGGCGTGCACGCATTAATGCTAAAATAACATTGATAGCCAATATGTCTTACCTGATTTTTTCAGCAACATGGTGATACAGGTAGCAGACGACGACTCCTTTGAACACTTTCCTGTAAATGTACCTTTTCATTGTCTTTATAATCCATGTATGAATTGTGAAAATTAGATTGATATTCATGATTATTTTTACATCCCATTAAAGAATCATATTGTCCACAATATTAATCCAAGAATTACATCCACTACTGGTCACTAGTTCCCATGTAATAAATGAGCTAAATATAATACCCGTGTTGACTTGTCAGCCAATCATTTTCGTTTTCATAAGCGATTATATCTCTATACCAACACGAGCGACCATTCTTTAATGATTATCTATTTATTCATCTATTTACCTATTAACTTGGTAATAAGATGTCAAACATATTCTATATTTACACAATTATATACCAGTAGGAGCGACAATTCTTTAATGTCATATATATAGTCAGACAGACAGACAGACACGTTTATTTCGATTCTCAGGTACATAGTTGTACAACATGAGATATAAAATGATAATATCATTGAAGAGGGGGTACAAACAGTTAACATACAAATATACATATACATACAGAATTTCATGGCAGTTATTGGATTAAGCTAAAAAAAAAGAAGAAAAGCGTTAGTTCATGTATTTTCTTTACATTGATAGCAAGAGGAAGATGAGGGGGCGGGGGGGGGGGGGCAAGTTAAATGTTAAATTAGTAATTTATATTAATAAAAGTGAGAAGATTTTTTCTTTAAACATATATATTGCTGGTTGAGTCTTAGGATATAGCAAAATAAAAGATAAGTAAGGTAATAAGGCGTACATAAAACAGATGGATGAATGGAGCAATTTGGTTTCAACAGACACACACACACACACACAAAATACATTGCATACTCACATACACTTGACATTGCACACTCACATAAACAAATAAATAAAAAAAAAATAATGCTCATACAAAAGCGGTTTTTGAGTGGATTAACACATTACATCAATAAACAAAATGAGAGAGTATCATAAAATGTTTATGAACTATCAAAATAAAGAGAAAATAATGCAAGATTTTGTGTAGTTTGATCTTTCAATGTGAAAGGAGGAAGGAGAGTGGGGTAGAAGGGGGGGGGGCAGAAACTAAGAACAGAGAGAGAGAGGGGGGAGAGAGAGAGAGAGAACGATTAGGTCATTCAATATACAAATATCATGTCTAATTTGCATCTCTGTACATCAGAAGAAACAATTCCCTGTACGAAATAGATGCATGATTTAGTAGAGTTTGGTCAAAAGAGAATCTGTCGCATAAGTGTACTTCTAACGGGCACCAGGAAAACGAGCACATGTGTACATTTGTAAACGTGGATAATAAATTCATAAAACTTCCTTAAATAATTTAGGTGTGTCGGTGTTCTACGGAGGAAATAGATAGAGGAAAGGATAACTGTGTCTGCTTGTGCAGACTAATGCACTTCTATGGAAAATGTACCAAACATGTAAGAGAAAGTGTATCTTGAAGTTGGCTGCTTAGTGTTATGATGCTGGTTGTGTTGTTAAATTAATCAATGTCACCAGTATCATGCCTTTAGGCGAGCCAGTTATAACGTCATGAATATGTGGACAATTTTAATGCCTTGGAAATTCAGTTTTAAGAGTAAATGAATGTTCTACTAATGTCATTATTTTTTTTTTCATGTTGATATGTACTTCTCATTGGATCGATTTAAACCATTACATTTGCGATCTTATATCATTTAAATTTGGACATAATAATATTAGTGAATCTGCTAAGACTTTTTAAAATTTCAGGACTCTTCGATTCTAGGTTTTTTATGCAAGTGTTGTTTACATTATTTATGTTCAGAAGAGAATTTCTTTCACGTACAAAAGCAGGACAGCTGAATACGTAATGTTTCTCATTGCCAATTTCATTATGGTCACACAGTGTACATTTACGGTCTGTATAGGGAGTACCATCCCATCTCCCAGTTTCTACTGGGAGTTTGTGATTTGATGTTCTGAATTTAAATAAATTTATTCCATCATGTAGTGGTAGGTTGATAAAATAAGTTTCAAAATCTATCATTTTTCCTTTGTTTGATAATCTTGATTCAGTTTCCCAATATTGTTTCCCATTTGGTTAGTTTTAGGGGACATATTTGGATTTTGGTTCACCCAGAGAAATGAGTATCCAGTTGAATTTATAATATCTTTTATGCTTTCTAGCCATTTGTATTTATTATTTGATGAGTTTTGCATATAATTGTACATTTTGTAAGATATTTTATTTGTGCAACCAGTTATCAATCTTATCCAGAAGGCTATCATTCTAGATTTAACTGTAATGGAATGGGGTATCTTCCTAACTCTCCATGAAGCATGTAAATAGGTGTACTTTTCCTAGCCTTTGTTAATTTACGTAAAAATTATTATGAACAGCCTGTTAAATTTTAAAACCAAAAATTTCCGAGCCATATGTTAAAATTGGTAAAACAGTGTGGTCAAATAGTTTCAGGCTTAAGTCTATTGGTAAGTCAGTATTCCTAATTTTGGCAAGTAAAAGGTACATTGCTTTTTTGGCCTGTTGGACTGTATGTTTTCTTGCGTTTAAACAGGAACCAGATAAAGAAAAGGTGACCCCAAGATACTGATATGTATTAGTAAATGAATTAGGAGTATTTCCAAGTTTGAAGTTGAATTTAGTTGTTGATCTGGCACCAAATACAATAATTTTTGTTTTGCTTAAATTAACATTTAGATTCCACTGAATACAATAATTATGAAAAGCAGTTAAACAATTTTGAAAATCTGTAGGGGAGTCAGACATAATAATTGTGTCATCAGCATAGAGTAACAGAAGTAGTTTTAGCCATAAAGTTTCATCAAGGTTGTCCTTAAGCTCTATGCCTTTGCCACCATTTGACTCAATATGAGACTGCATGTCATTAATGAAAAGTGAAAATAAAACTGGGGAGAGGTTTTCTCCTTGTCTGACTCCGCTTGAGCAAGAGAAAAATTGGGATGTTTCTCCATTAACTGAAACACAAGATTTAATATTGTTATACATGTTATATATGATATTAAATACTTTGCCATTTATGTTATAATTTAAAAATATGAATATATATTTATTTATCTATTTATTGATTATCTTGGTAATAAAATATCAAACAATTATTTTTTTTTAGATCCGCATAACATTTGATGAACATTTCGTTATTCTTATTTTAAACATGTATGTATATCAATTACTTAAATGCCAATGATAAAATTACCTATTAATTTTATCCAGTTAAAAAACTTACAATTAGTGCCCCGCTATTGTATCAAGTCAATCAGTTTTGTTCCTTTATTTTAACTTACTAGACATTTTGTTTTTATTCCCCTGTGTAAAATACTTACTTGTCTGTCCCCGAGTTAGTCAGTAGTTGTCAATATTTTCTTGGATAAAATACGTACCTTGTGTGCCCGAGTCAGTCAGTACTTTTCCATATTTTCTTTGATAAAATACTTACCTTGTCTGTCCCCGAGTTAATCAGCAGTTGTCCAACTTATTTTCTTAATACTTACCTACTTGCCTCGGCAATTCACTGTTTGTCTGTATTACATATAATTAGTATAATGTATTGTAATTCATTTATTTACACAAAGAACCAATATAGTCAACGTGTTGGAATGTCACGTACCTACCTGCATGCTTATGAAGGTAGCTTACATCCTAATTTACTTACCGATTTCATTATATGTACACTGCTTGTAGTCTATATGTTAGACCCTGAACGACACTTACATATATATTGTATCTTATAATCAAAGTGTTCTTTTGTCTAAATGTTTGGACCTCTATAATCCCAGATGTTTCTTTTCTTAATTGATAATGGCATTCTTTAGTTAAGTACCTATCGCAAATTAAATATTCTAGATATAGATGACTTCTAATGAAAGATATCATTTTATATTCAAGTAGCAGTAGAACTCCTTTAATATGAAACTTAAATATTTCTCCTAATGAATGAGATTATTTTATATTCAAGTATTGTAAACTTACCTATTATTTCCGTTATTATGATTATTAATTAGTTATCACTTGCAGATTTCCGTAATGCCTTTGAAATGAATCTCTTAGGATTATTAATCTGATATGTAAAAGAAAGCAGTTGAATATATTACAACTTTTGCTCTGTGTATGTGTTATTATGTGTTTATTTTTTCGATTTATTATTCTTTGTATTGTTTTTCTTGTTACACCTTTGTTACGCCTAACCCTCATAAACCATGCATAAAAAAGTATGCCTTGCGCAACATGTACCGTTACATCTCGGACACCATGGCAGTCTGTATTGTGTTTAAAACAACAAACAATTACCTGAATGGGAAATGACGTTGGGCAGTGGCCCTTGGTCGACAATCGAAGGGGTGGCCATGTTTTTATCATAAACCCCTCTTATCCCTCTGGCTAGAACTGAATACCTTTTTCGCTCACTGTCAATATGGTATTTTTGTTTTTTATCTGTTGTTATGTGTATTACATAAGTGTGTCTCAGACGCTGGATTCATTATCATAACTTTTGTAAGGCATAAAGTCTGTATTTCTGAATTATTCAATTTCACAAGCACCAGTTTTGATGGTATTGACATATTTTATGCAATTTTTACTACTCTTAGCTGGTGATGTTGAGCTAAATCCAGGACAAACTGAAGACAATGGGGCCTTTTCCATATTATATCAAAATATCCGTAGTATTAGAAATAAGTTTGAGTATATAAAAGATACATTTCTAGATTTTGACGTAATCTGCTTCACCGAAACTCATTTATATCATGATGTCAGTGAGACTCTTTTATATATAGACAACTAAACATTCTGTCGTAAAGACAACACGTCTCAGTCAGGAGGGTTACTTGTTTATATTACAAACTCAATATCGGCTGTAAGGGTTACACAATTTAATCACGTTTTAAACGAAGCAATCTGGGTTATGATAAATGTCAGTAACGAAATATGTCTTTATATGTTATATTTATCGCCACCCAAATCATCATGTAGAATTCTGGGAACGGTTAAATATTTGCCTTGAACAGGCTATAGAATATTGTCCCAATGTTATTTAATTGGGAGATATTAATGAAGACCAATTAATAAACAAATATTAATTTAAAAACATAATGATTATGAACAATATGAAAAATATAATATCAGAACCAACACGGGTAACGACAAATACCCAAACATTACTCGATCCTATTGCAATCAGTAGTAATATTAATGTCGCATATGTTGAGATTTTAAAAACACCTCCATCAGTAAGTGACCATTTTTGCACATTAGCTTTTATTCGTAGTCATACTATTAATGACAATTCATATACTAGAACTGCTTGGAATGATAAAAATGCAGATTTTACTACTTTAAACAATCTTATACAAACTACTGATTGGTCATTTTTAAATTCCAATAATGTTCATGAAGCAACTGATGTTTTTACAAAGCGCTATATGGAACTTATTAAAGCCTGTATTCCCAATAAAGAAGTCACTATTAGACCAAATGATAAGCCATGGTATAACTCTCAGATTCGAAGTGCTTCACGTAAACGAGATCGTCTCAAAACTAAAGCTCTAAACTCCGGTCTGATAAATGATTGGCAAAATTATAAACACTTAAGAAATAAAGTTAATAACCTGAAAAAAATGCAAAAGGAGAGTTTTATAACATGATAGTATTCATTTTGTGAAATGAAAACAAAAAATCCTAAACAATATTGGAGAACAATTAAGATACTCACAAAGGAAAATTATAAACCAGATCAAACTATGCCTCCATTGTTAAATGATGATAACACATTTTCTTTTACAGACTACGAAAAAGGTAACACATTTAATGAATATTTCGTATCGATTTCAAATGTAAACGAGTCTTCTGTTCAACTTCCTGTTTTTTCATATAAAACTGTAAGCAGTTTTCCTGATATCACCATCCAAGAGTCAGAAGTAATTTATGTTCTAAAAAATCTTAATATTAATAAATCATCTGGTCAAGACCAAATAATTCATCGAATGCTCAAGGAAACATGTACGACTATAAGTTAACCTCTCACTATTCTTTTTAACCGGTCCTTACAGGAATGTACATATCCAAAAGCTTGGAAGATTGCAAACGTTATGCTATTATTTAAGAAAGGAAACAGAGAGTATCCAAGCAATTATCGTCCTATATCATTAATTAGTTGTATTGGTAAAGTAATGGAATGAATAATTTTTAAACATATATATAATTTCCTTCACTCTAATAATCTTATTTATACAAACCAATTAGGTTTCATACCAGTACATTCCACAGTTTATCAACTCATTGATATTTACAACCAAATATGTAAAGGTTTTGATGATAAAGAATCTACTTGTATGGTATTCTGTGACATATCTAAAGCGTTCGATGGGGTATGGCATCAAGGACTTCTATTTAAGTTACGTCAATATGGTTTTTCTGAAACTATATTAAATTGGTTAGCAGCCTATCTTCACGGACCCAATCGAAGAGTAATGGTTAATTCTACATTTTCTGACATCAAATCCCTGAAGGCAGGAGTTCCTCAGGGTTCTGTATTAGGTCCTTTACTTTTTCTCATTTATATCAATGACATATCAGACTCATACTAAGTACAGTTCGGTTATTTGCAGACGATAGTTCCCTAGCAGTTACTAGTCAAAATAATGATTATATAGAAAGTACTTTAAATCATAATCTCCAAAAACTGCATGAATGGTCGAAACAATGGTTAGTCTCCTTTAATCCCAATAAAACAGAAGTAGCATTTTTTAGTCTTATAGTCTATGTAAAACCTCTTTTATCGTTCGATAAATAATTCTAAATTTTTAAAAATTGGAACTTAAGTAGCGATGGTAGATGGCATAACCATATAAATAACATAATAAATTCAGCCACTAAAGTCCTTAATTCAATGAGATTAGTTAAGTATAAATTAAACAAACTTTAAATCAAATATATATATCATATCTTCGTCCATTATTGGAATATGCATCTATTCTCTTTGATAACTGTACAGCCTTTGAAAAAGATTCACTTGAAAAAATTCAATACGAAGCAGCAAGGATTGTTACAGGCCTAACTCGATCTGTATCAACAAATCTTCTAAGTGAAATAGGTTGGACATCTTTAGAAAATAGGAGACATTATCAAAAATTAATTCTTATGTACAAATTATACAATGGGGACTTACCGAATTATATCATTCAGCTCTTTCCCGATTCCGTCAGTAATACAACACCATATGCACTACGCAATGCTTATGACATTAATTCTGTACGTATGAGAACAGAAATCTATGCTAAATCTGTTATACCATCATGTATCAGAGCATGGAACAATTTAGATATAAACATCAGACAATCTACATCTTTAAATATTTTTAAATCTAAATTAACTCGTTTTCATAAATCACGTACAGATCCAAAGACATATTTACTTGGTGAAAGAAATATTTCGATCATTCATGCGCGATTAAGAAACAAATGTAGCAACTTAAATTCAGATCTCTTCAGTAATCACCTTAGAAACAATTCAATCTGTGGGTGTGGATATTATAATGAAGATACAGAGCATTACATTTTTAATTGCAAGAGATTTACTCAAGAAAGGCTAGTTCTATTTCATGAAACTAGGAAATTTCACCCACTTAGTGTCAGTAAGTTAATGTTTGGGATAAGTGAACTTGCCCAAAATGACAACAGTAAGTTGTTTCAGAGTTTCCATAAGTATATAAAAAATACAAAACGCTTTAATTAACATCTTTATTTCATACACCCTTCTACATGTCAATCGATAAAGATGTTGTTAGCGGGGTATACTTTCATACAGTGACTATTATTATTGTTTATTATTATAATTTGTTTATGGTTTTGGCGTACATCGGTTCATCTCTGTAAATATGTGTTACTTAGTTATTCCCAATATCTTAAAACATTTAACAATAATTACATATATCATAATATCATCATCCGAATATATTTGACTGAATGTATACTTTGGAGAAAACCGAATCTAAGTTGTAATAACTTGTGGTTTATACATTTGCTCATAATTTAAGTATATGTATCATATATGTATTGATGTATGTAATATGAGTAATAAAATATGTTTAAATCAAATATTGGTAAAGCACATTCGTTCTATGATAAGGGTTTGAGTCCCAGTTATGCTACAGATTTTTACGGGAATCTATTAAACTACAGGGCCATGTATTCTTTAAGCGTTCAGAATTACTTATGCTAAACAACCAGCTAAATGCATATAGCTTCCTGACATTTCCAGAGTCAGTTTGTAAAATAACATTATTATTATTACTATTGTTATAGAATCAATATTTCTGATTCTATTTTCCCTTTGAACTTATTTTCGTGTTGTTGTTTTTTCCATCACATGTATTTAGATACAAATTGATAACATCCAATTTTGGAGTCTGATCATTGTGATTGCACGGCGGATCACCGCCGGGCATACTGTATTTGGTTCGTAGGTTGTCAATGGAACCGGATTTGGAGGTATAAATCCTTTCGGTTGCAGTTTCGGTATATTTTCGTAATAAAACATGAATTTTTTGCCTAGAATTGAGGGAGCATGATTGAAATAAAAAATAAAGGGATAATACGCAAAAAAAATAATCCAGGAATGAATTGTATTCAATGCTGAAAATGAAAGCAAAATATGTAGCAATGCGGACTTGATCCTTTCGTATCCCATTCTATTTTTAACATGATAGAGATTATTTTTATTAACATCATCAAAATGTCCATTTCAACATAAAAACACACTCTATCGATTTTAATATAAACTGAAATTTACAAGTTCATGTCAATTTGATAAATATCATTTTGAAATGGGAGTAGTGCAAAAACCATTATAAGAATCGAGATTTTTCATATTCTGAATCGGAGCAGAGCGAATTGAAGTCCGACATACATTTTGATGAACAAAATTGAAATATACAACTGCATTGAAAGTCAATACACGGTAAGTTGATATTTATTGTAACTACGAAGCTACATAAGATAGAGGTTTATGAAATATTATATAAATATCCTTTTTCATGTTATTGATCAAAGGCTACCGGCGTTGGACCCCCCGATGATACAAAGTAACAATTCAAAACACATTTTATAACAAAATTTCACAATTCAAGAAAAAAAAATATTGATATCATAAAATAAGAAAAGGTATGTAACTCTCCGTTCAAAATCTATAGGAAAACTGACATGGTCGTATTCTGAGCTTCGTATCTGACACAATTTTCAGCCGATTTCAAATATGCCGGGCTTGTTCAACGCAGAAACAATAGGCCTTTTCGTTGCCGAGTCGATTTTCTATCTTAGATAAACTACAAAGACAATACGAGTCACGAAACTCAATGGAAACTGTACTCGGACACGATGTGACCGAAGCAATGCATATCACAGTCAATGTTTTTTTCAACGGCAACTTCACAGAAATACAATATTTCCAACATATACCCATATTAAACAATAAATTATGTATTTATTTATTTCTCAAAAGTTATGCTTTTTTCCAGAAATCGCTAGTATCGATGCATTCTGCCCTCATTCGGGTGACGGACGATGTGAACCGGGACGATGTGAACCACTTTTTAAGACGATGTGAACCATTTTTAGAGGACGATGTGAACCATTAATAAATATTGTAGTTTTAATAAGTATTAATATTAAGAAAAGTGTTTTTATATGAAATATAACTATTGATATGAATAAATAGATTACAAAAAACATAATTGTTATATTTTTTATTTAAGACCTATTTTGGTTTCGAAGAAAGCTTTGTGTAAAGCGACATACTATTTAAAATAAAAGTTGTTACATTAATTAAGAAAAAAATGTGATGATTTGATAGTTTGATTACCCCCGAGTGTGAACTTTAATTAATAGCCCCGTATTTATCGGTTATAGCACCTATTTTGATATATATACACCAACATACTATTTAAAATAAAATTTGTTACATTAATTAAGAAAAAACATGTGATGATTAGGTTAGCATCGTTTGATTACCCCCGAATGTGAACTTTAATTAATAGCCCCATATTAATCGGTTTTAGCACCTATTTTGATATATATACGATACGATACGATACTTTTATTGCATAAAGACATTACAAAAATGCTTATAGCAAATATTAGTAATTGAATGGAGAAATGTACACAAGTTTAAACTTTTTAACATGAGCAAAATGGATTTCAGACTCTACACATTACACCACACCTCACACGCAAGCAACATTTGCAATACATTTCAAAGATCGAAACATGAAGAAATAACAGTTGAGAATAATACATATTTAAATAATAATGGTAATGGAAAAAAGGTAAAGTTACACTGTGGGTAAGGGTAAAGATAAACATGTTTTCACATATTCCATGGTAATAATAGACAAAAGTATGTATTACTTATCTAAAGGTAACTTTCTCTTAACTTATTAGCAGAATATATGTATTTTGCAAGACGATTAACCGTTTTTGCTGATTTTAAAGTTAACAATAATTTAAATTTATTAATTGTTGACCAATGACAAAAATATGGTTGAAGAAAAGAGCGTCTAAGTTCTATATATTTAGGACATACCAGAAGAATGATATTCTGTTTCTATTTGATTAAGGTTACAGATAGGACATATTTTTCGTTGGTTTCCATGTTAGTATGTCTCCCTGTTTCTATTTTTAAATTATGAGACTATGTTCTAAACCTTGTTAGTGCATATCGAAATTTTTTATCATGAATAAGGTCTAAGTAATTTTCTATTTCAAGTGTATGTTTGAATAATGAATATGTATTAAGCCGTAAAGAATTATTTATCTGAGAATACCAGTCCTGATGGAAAATATCGATAATCCTCTTTTTTATTACTTCTAATGTAAAATTATCAATACTTTGGCTTAGCCATAAATTACCAAATCCATGTTCATTTAAAATACTTTTTACCTGGGTAACCCATTTTTATTTCTATATGTCTTACCATTATAATCATCTTCTTTTAATTTATAATACATTTTTTTTTAACTAAGCTATTTTCATCTAAAGTTATTATTTTTTTCCCAATAATCATATTTATTTTTCTATAAACAGATAATGGCATTCAACCGAGTTCCCCATATAAAGCGGATAAATTTGTAGATTTTTTTTTTACACCGAGAATGTAACGAAGAAATTTGACGTACCATTTCAATATCAGTAGCTGGATACATGCCCCATATTTATGAACAGAAATTTAATTTGGAACCCACTAAAATATCAAATAATTTGAGTTGTTGTTTAACAGGTAATTCAACATTTTGGAGTATTTGATATAATCTGCTTAATGAATATCTCGCGTACTGTGAAAATCGTTTCTGAGACCTATGAAAATTACCGTTTTTAAACAAGTCCGTACCAAGGTATTTAAAAGAATTTACAATTTCCACCTGGGTGCCGTATATGTGTAGATCAATATGTGATGTCCTTCCAGTTTCAAAAATCATAGCTTTTGTTTTTAGCTCACCTGAGCACAACGTGCTCATGGTGAGCTATTGTGATCGCCTTTTGTCCGTCGTCCGTCGTCCGTCGTCCGTGCGTGCGTGCGTGCGTGCGTGCGTGCGTGCGTGCGTGCGTGCGTGCGTCCGTCGTCAACAATTTGCTTTAAACAACATCTCCTCATGAACCGCTGAAGGGATTTTGACCAAACTTCACAGGAATCATCCTTATGATGCCCTCTATCAAAGTTGTACAAATTATTCAGATTGGTTAAAAAAGTAGGTCACAGGAGCTAAAAATAGATTTTAAAAATGCAAACTTTGAAAATCTTCTTCTGCAAAACTGCAAGGCCTAGAGCTTAGATATTTGGTATGTAGCATCATCTTATGGGCCATTACCAAGATTGTACAAATCATAGCCCTACGGTGATAAATGACCCCGCACCAGGGGTCACTTGTTTTACATAGAGTTATATAGGAAAATCTTTAAAAATCTTCTTCTATGAATCCATTAGGCCTAGAGCTTAGATATTTGGTATGAAGCATCATCTTATGGTTCATTACCAAGATTGTACAAATCATGACCCTATGGTGATAAATGACCCGCACCAGGGGTCACTTGTTTTACATAGAGTTATATAGGAAAATGTTTAAAAATCTTCTTCTATGAATCCATAAGGCCTAGAGATTAGATATTTCATATGTAGCATCATCTAATGGTTCATTACCAAGATTGTTCAAATCATAGCCAAACGGTGATAAATGCCCCCGCAATAGGGGTCACTTGTTTTACATAGAGTTATATAGGAAAATCTTTAAAAATCTTCTTCTATGAATCCATAAGGCCTAGAGATTAGATATTTGGTATGTAGCATCATCTTATGGTTCATTACCAAGATTGTACAAATCATAGCCCTACGGTGATAAATGCCCCCGCACCAGGGGTCACTTGTTTTACATAGAGTTATATAGGAAAATGTTTAAAAATCTTCTTCTATGAATCCATAAGGCCTAGAGATTAGATATTTGGTATGAAGCATCATCTTATGGTTCATTACCAAGATTGTACAAATCATGACCCTATGGTGATAAATGCCCCGCACCAGGGGTCACTTGTTTTACATAGAGTTATATAGGAAAATGTTTAAAAATCTTCTTCTATGAATCCATAAGGCCTAGAGATTAGATATTTGGTATGAAGCATCATCTTATGGTTTTAATTTTCAAAATGGTGGCCCTTTGGAGATAAATGACCCCGCACTAAGTCTTCTCCTCTGAAACCATAAGGCCCAGTGCTTATATATTTGGTGTGTAGTATTGTCAGGGCTAAAATGTTTAAGATTGAGTTATATCAGAATTCTTGTCTGTTTAAAAACCTTGTAATCAGTTGTAGCAATGGTACTCAGGTGAGCGATCCAGGGCCATCATGGCCCTCTTGTTTCTACATTTATCCTTAGACCCCACATGTTACAGTAGTTTTCAACATCTTTTAGCATGTAGCGTAGCGTTTCCGGTGATTTGGCAAATAAAACCATGTCATCAGCGTATAGTAGTAAGAATAGTTTTACATCTTCAAGGGAAATAACTCCAGGTAGGTTTGAATTAATATTGCTAATCAAATCATTTACAAAAAACATCGCTAACAGAGGAGAACTAGGATCCCCCTGTTTTACCCCTGTATATGATTAAAAAAAAATAGACATCTTTGATTTATAACGAACACAAGATTTAACATCGTTATACATTACTTTAAGGGCATTTACAAATTGGCAGCTGACGTTTTCTTTTAATAATTTATGCCATAAATATTCATGATCAATTCTGTCGAAAAATTGCTGGTAATCGATAAAGACACAGTAAAGTTTTTCTTTTTCACTTATGACTTTTGAAATAATTGATTGTAATATGAAAATACAATCAGATATAGATTTGTTCTTTTGGAAACCAAACTGATTTTTCATTAGTTTTTCGTTTTCATTTGACCATTTAGTTAGCCTGTTCAGTAGTATCTGAGAATATATTTTGGCTATTATATAAATCAGAGTTATCCCTCGGTAATTCTTAGCGTCATTAACATCGCCTTTTTTAAATACCGGAGAGATTTTACCAGTGCTCCAGGATTCTGGGTATATGTGACTGAAAAATACACGATTATACAAACGCTTTAAAAATGGCAACAATATATCTATGGACGATTTAAATATTTCAGCAGGTAACTGATCAATACCGGGACTTTTATTATTGTTCTGAGACAAGACAGCATCTTCTATTTCTTTTTCCGATATTTCTATGTCAAGCACTTGATTAAAATTTATATCTTCACTTTGGTTAATGTTTGTTTATCGATTGTCCGAACATTTCTTTAAAATGATTAAACAGCTCATCAATTGTTCGTGAATCTGCCTTAATGTCAGGTTTACGAGATATCATATTAATGGACTTCCAAAACATACGAGGGTTTTTATTAGCTAAATTATTTATTCTTTCGCCTTCTTGTTTTCGATACCTATTTAAAGCCTTCTTTTTTGTTCTATTATATTTTGTTCTGGCTCGAATGAAGTTAGTTTTATTTTCGTCAGTTTTATTTCTATTATACACATTACGTTTATGTTTAAAGTCGTGTTTATCCAAATGACATGCCCTATCGAACCACTGTTTATTTA
This sequence comes from Solen grandis, assembly GCA_021229015.1. Taxonomy (NCBI): domain Eukaryota; kingdom Metazoa; phylum Mollusca; class Bivalvia; order Adapedonta; family Solenidae; genus Solen; species Solen grandis. Next base: position 37,718,961 of record CM037779.1, on the reverse strand, counting down.
AGTGTCTATTTTTAGCCTGTTGCGACGGGACACCCACGGTTTTGCCAAATATAGACTCAGCTGTAGTAAACAGAGTATGTGTAAAGTTATCTACTACTCTGTCGATCGACTCCGTTTCTAGGGACGCTGTTAACTGATGTAACTCGTCAATTTTGCTCTGAAGCTTGGTTCGAAATTCAGGAACTTTGTCCCCGTCGAAACTATTTTACTTTTATTATTTTGTAACGTGTCCGAGCGGTCTGAATAACACTATATTTATATAAAACTAAATTTTCCTTGTGACTCTCCTGGTCGTTTGATTAGATAAATAAAAGGTAAGTTACGAAATATATACAAGGCCGATTTTTAAATGATTTTTACAACAAATTACTGTCTTAAATGATTAACATTTAATTAATTTAAGAATCAGAGAGAGAAAACTACACGAAATTTAACACAATAGCTCTATCTTACTTCTAAATATCTAACCCTAAGCTTCAACTTACATAAAAATATACGTGTAACCCTAAGCCCTATCAAGCTACCTCACACCAGATAGCGCAATGCTCTCTGCGTGCGTCGGTAGCCTTTCCTTAAGAACCTTAACGTATTTACTCCTTACTGCTACCCGGCCAGCAGGTTCGCCATCTCTAGTCTTGCAAACTTACCAGATAGCGCAATGCAATCTGCGCAATAAATGCAAGGAGGTGTTTTGAATGTGCTGGCTACAACATGTAACAGAGGAGAATACCACTTAACTCTTCAACGGTCGTGACCAGAATGAGAAAAGCACAATCTGAATATTACCTTGCGCACTCACGCATGAAAAGATAAACGACTGAACTTTGACACACAATATATTTGAGAGAATTATATCTTTCCACATGGTTTAACTAAAGGGAGGTAATTCAAATAAAATCCAAATTATAAATATCACGTACACATCTCCCTATAGACATCTAAAAGGAGCTATTTTATTACTTGAAACTTAATGAAATATTTTTCTCACACGAAATAACTACACATACTTTAGGAAATCAATGTGATTAATTAATTAGATTAAAAATAAACAGTTATTTAGAATTGATAAATATTTACCTTAATATCTCGTGCTAATAAGGAGCTCACGCTATAGAAGAATTTTCTAGAAATAATCAAGGGGAACAACTACCAAAGACGTGGCAAAGCTCAACCAAATTTTAGTACCTTCATAAAAAGGTAAAATAAATAAATAAATATTACATTACCCACGCCTCTGATTTCAATCGTCTCGATTGTTTAATGCAATACTTCCAAACAAACAAATGAATTAAAATATATATATCCAAGAACATCTTTATTAACTATACAATACAAAACTTTTTCCAAACTCGTAAATCTGTCCCATTAACAAGTTCACTGTTACAGCGAAGCAGAGAGAAAAACAACAAGATTACACACTGTCTTGAGCGTCATACAACGCTTGCTGGATTTTCAGTTTAGCCAGTCTTAAAGCTTTGATATTACTGATCTGCCTCAATTCGTGTGCAACATGCAGCCCAAAAATGTAATGCTCGTCCTCATCCTTGTTTCCTTTCTTTTCAGCTGGGCCTACATTCCCATCCGGAATAGGTTGGTATTCTGTCTGGCAAGCCATCTCGGTCTTGACTTGTTCTACCTGCGTTTTTGCTGAACTGTTCTCATCTGTGTTCCAGCGTCAAAATTTTGGTTCTTCCATCTGTCGTTTCTTTGAGGACACTGACAAAGGTTGGGTGGCTTTACGTACTACCCTACCACAATAGAAGTCGTCATAACTTTTCTCTTGTTTCTGAACCTCATTATGAATTTTAGCACCTTGTTTGTCTTCCTCCACTACAGAAACAATATTGTCCCCTTGAACATTTCTTTCAGCCTCGATACTGATGTCTGGTTCTTCATCCCAGTCTGAATCATGTTCGGAATCTGGCTCTACTTTTGCTTGATCATCCAGATGTGACCTCTTCTTGTGTTGTTTAAGATACAACACTTTCTTGAAGGTAACCCCGCACTTTTCGCAAGCGAACCTCTTCTCGTTACACTTCTTGACATGTTCTGAAAAGTCTTCATTTTGTTGAATATTTAATTTGCACAACGGGCAAACTGTTGTAACTATCTTTCTGGGGGTTGTCTTGGTTTTAGCCATGCTGCAAGTAGAACAGACATAATCTTTTAAGTACTTTGGTTTACGAAACTCTCTACCATATCTGTTTGTTAGAACAATCTCTTGATCAGAATCGGTATCATAATGTTCTACTATCTCAGTATCTTGATTTGATTTACTATTTTGAAAACCAATATCGGTGCCTAAACTAAATCCTTCATTTGAAATCAAACTGTCTGCCCTGATCAGAGTGAATCACCTTTGGTATACCGAACCTAGTAATGACTTCCTCAACAATGATTTTTGCTACTGTAATGGCTTCCATGTTCTGCATTGGGAAACTTTCTGTCCACTTTGTGAAATAATCAGATATCACCAAAATATATTTATTTCCTTTTTCTGTCTCTGGTAATACCCCTAATATGTCGACTGCGATCCGTTCCATAGGATACCCTGACCTTACTATCTGCATTGGCGCTTTCTTGGTTTGTTGTGGTCCTTTCCTTTTAGAACACATTTCACATCCACTAACGTACATCCTTACATCATTCTGTAATCCTGGCCAGTAGTAGTTCTGCCTAACTTTCGCGATCGTTTTAGTTACACCAAGGTGACCAGAAGATCTTAGGTCATGTGAATATGTCAGAACTTTTCTTCTGTAACTTAATGGAACAATTGCTTGCCATCTGACCAAATATGTGCCTAAAACGTTCCATCGTCGAACAACAAGAGCTTCTCGTATTGCCAACCTCGAATACTGGTTCCAAAGGGATTTTAGGTAGTAACTCTCTTTTTCAATATCCCCTCTCTTTGGGCATTTTCCATCTTCTAGCCAAGTTCTAACCTTCATAATATCTTGGTCCTGCTCTTGAGTTTCTTTCATGGACAATTGAACTTTGCTTTCCTTAATGTCAATACTACTTTTCAGAACTGAGATTCCAGAAACGCGGTTATATTGTAGATGAGTATCACTTCCACATTGACGACATGGGATTCTACTAACTCCATCTGCATTTCCGTGCAATCTTCCAGACCTGTGTTCAATTTTCATTTGATAGGTAGACAGAATTTCTATCCATCTGGCTACTTGTCCTTCAGGGTTTTTGAAATTCATCAACCATCTCAATGATCCATGGTCGGTCCTAACTGTGAATTCCTTCCCATATAAGTAATGACGGAAATATTTCACGAAAAATACGAGTGCAAGCAATTCCTTTCGTGTAACACAATATCTGATTTCCGACTTTGACAGTGTTCGACTAGCGTATGCAATGACGTATTCTTTCCCATTAAACTTTTGTGACAGTACTGCTCCGATTGTTTGATCACTCGCATCTGTATCAAGAATGAAAGGCATTTCAAAATTAGGATGTGCTAATATTGGTGGATTTGAAAGATTCTCTTTCAGTGTCTGGAACGCATTCTGCTGCCCAGCCGCCCACTCAAATTTTTTAGATTTGTGTGTCAATTTGTGCAAGGGTTTTGCTATGTCAGAAAAATTTCTTATAAACTTTCTATAATAACTGCAAAGTCCCAGAAAAGATCTTACTTCATGGGTATTCTTTGGTGTTGGCCAATTCCTGATACATTCTGTTTTTTTCGGATCAGTATGAATACCTTCTGCTGAAACAATATGACCGAGAAATTCGACTTCTTTAGCAAAAAGATTGCATTTCTTTGGTTTCAATTTTAAATTTGCATCTTCAAGTCTTTGAAAAACTAGCTCTAAATTTTGCAGCATATCCTCAAAAGTTTTTCCTATGACAATGATATCGTCTAAATATATCAAGCAAATTTTCCAATGTAACTTTGCTAAAACTATTTCCATAAGCCTTTCAAATGTGGCTGGTGCGTTACATAACCCAAACGGCATAGTTTGAAATTCAAAGAGACCTTGTCTAGTGGAAAACGCAGTTTTAGATCTGTCTTTTGGGTCCACTTCTACTTGCCAATAGCCAGAGCTTAAATCAAGACTGGAAAACCACTGAGCTCCAGCTAACTGGTCTAACGATTCATCTATACGCGGAAGTGGGTAGGCATCCTTCTGAGTGATTTCATTTAATTTGCGATAGTCCACACAAAACCTGTGTGTACCATCTTTCTTCTTTACCATTACCACAGGACTTGACCATGGGCTTGATGAAGGCTGAATAATATCGTGGTCCAACATATCGTCAATTTGTCTATCTGTTTCTCCTTTCATATGTTCTGGTAACCTTCGTATCGGCTGTTTGATTGGCCGTGTATCTCCTGTAAATATTTGATGGCGTATGATACCTGTCCGACCTATATCACTGTCAGATTTCGAAAATACATGAGCATGGTTAATAAGTAATTTAGCTACTAGCAAGGTCTGTGATTGATCTAATCCAGTTGTAGCTCTTTCAAATACATCCTGAATATGAGGTGGAACTTTTGAGAAAGTCCTATCTCGTGATCGATTGAATTGTTTTTTAACATCTTCTACAGGTGAGAGCAATGCAACGTTTGTTCCGGGGTACAGGACGTGCTCCTCATTTGATGGATTTAGAACTCTTACCGGAACTTCCTCTTTGAGATTTACTAAAGCTCGAGCAACCAACCCCTTTTTACTGTCTAGAAATTTCTCGGTTGGTTCTGTTATAAACAAACCACATTCGTTTCCAGAAGTTTCAACTCTTCCTTTAATGATAATTTCCGTGTTAGGTGGCAGATTTACTTTATTAGTCACAACCACACGGAAGCAACCAAGAGGCCCTGTACAATTGAGTTGTACCTGATGCTGTCTGAAGGTCATTATATTTCTCCCAACATCTATTGTCACATCATTTTCTTTCATAAAGTCAAGACCCAATATCATATCATTGTCTATATTTGAAACAATAACAGTTGTTAATGTTGAAAAGCCCTTTATCTCTATTTCTACTTTGGTCATTCCCTCAACATTCAAATGATCCCCTGACGCAGTTGTAATATCTTTATCGAACTGTTCAAAGGTCAGTGACTGTTTTAAAGACTTGACAAAGTTACTTGATAAAACGCTCAGTGTTGCCCCAGTGTCAACTAAACAAAGTGCTCTGACTCCATTTATTTTTGCAGCTACATATATCCCAGAGCCTTGTCGACCAGAACAGTTTACATTTCGATCTTTCTGCTTATTTTCATTTGCATTACTCTGGTTACCAAAAGTTTTAAAGTTTTTGTTTTCATTATCGGTAGATCTTGCTTTATTTTGAGAGAAAGACGTACCCTTAAATTGTCTGTTGCTATTGTGGTTATTTGGTGGGCCTCTTCTATACCCTTGTGACTGTCTGTCATACCTGTGGAAGGGCTGTGATGGATTTTCATATGTTCTGTATCTATTATTGCGTTCAAAATTCTCCATCATATTCTTCAGATAATCTATATTTTTCTTCATTTCAGCCATATTTTTTCTTTTCTCATGTATCCTTGTGTTTCAGCATTCTTCTTCTCAGCTCTGTTAAATGCCTCTAGTTCCACCGCATGTCTAACTGCATCGTTTAAGCAAGTAGGCCGGGCCTGTTTTATTCTCAAGCGCATGTCCACACTTACCAATGCGTCAACAAATTGCTCTTTGGCCAGAGTTTCCCTCACATCAGCCGGTGCTGACGGATAAGCTAAGTTGACTAGACGTCGAATATCTTGTCCAAGTTCTGACAATGTTTCTGCAGACCTCTGTCTTCTGTCTTTCAACTGAGCTCTGTATAGTTCTGTTTGGTTAGGTGGAGAAAATCTCTCTTCTAATGCAGTCACTAATTCAGTATAATTGTGTTTGTCTGTACTTAAATTTCCGAACACTCCTTGTGCTTGTCCTCTCAGTGACACAGCTAAATACAATCCTTTCTGTCTGGAAGTACAGTGATTTATTTCAGAGCAAGCCTCAAAATGTGCTTTATAATCAAGCCATGAGCCCGAGCCATCAAAAGTAGCTGGTTTCATATACGTTTTACCATCTTTTTGCTCGGAATTAGGACTCATATAATCTGATATCCCCCCTAAGAAAGGCTTTGTATTCTGCTTTTCAGCCCTTTTTGTGATAAATTTATCCCATTCATTACTGTCTGTTTTTGAACTAGGTTCTTCAAACTGAACCTTTCTTGAGACCGAATTAAATGGAGTACTACTAGTCAAAGGTCTTGAATGTAACAACGATGTTTCCGTAACACTATCCCCGGACTTGTTCAAGCTCTGTAGTTGCCTTTCTAAACTTTCTTTTTCTAACTGAAGTCTGAGGCTTTCATTTTGAAGTCGCAACTTTTCTAACTCTCTTAAGTATTTTGAAGAATTGTCATAACTCATTTTATCAAGTGGGTCAGACATTATCAAGAATATCTTTATATCCCACCGCTGCCACCAATTTTTGTAACGTGTCCGAGCGGTCTGAATAACACTATATTTATATAAAACTAAATTTTCCTTGTGACTCTCCTGGTCGTTTGATTAGATAAATAAAAGGTAAGTTACGAAATATATACAAGGCCGATTTTTAAATGATTTTTACAACAAATTACTGTCTTAAATGATTAACATTTAATTAATTTAAGAATCAGAGAGAGAAAACTACCTGAATTAATAACTACCAAACGAAATTTAACACAATAGCTCTATCTTACTTCTAAATATCTAACCCTAAGCTTCAACTTACATAAAAATATACGTGTAACCCTAAGCCCTATCAAGCTACCTCACACCAGATAGCGCAATGCTCTCTGCGTGCGTCGGTAGCCTTTCCTTAAGAACCTTAACGTATTTACTCCTTACTGCTACCCGGCCAGCAGGTTCGCCACCTCTAGTCTTGCAAACATACCAGATAGCGCAATGCAATCTGCGCAATAAATGCAAGGAGGTGTTTTGAATGTGCTGGCTACAACATGTAACAGAGGAGAATACCACTTAACTCTTCAACGGTCGTGACCAGAATGAGAAAAGCACAATCAACTGCTATTACCTTGCGCACTCACGCATAAAAAAAGAGAATTATATCTTTCCACATGGTTTAACTAAAGGGAGGTAATTCAAATAAAATCCAAATTATAAATATCACGTACACATCTCCCTGTAGACATCTAAAAGGAGCTATTTTATTACTTGAAACTTAATGAAATATTTTTCTCACACGAAATAACTACACATACTTTAGGAAATCAATGTGATTAATTAATTAGATTAAAAATAAACAGTTATTTAGAATTGATAAATATTTACCTTAATATCTCGTGCTAATAAGGAGCTCACGCTATAGAAGAATTTTCTAGAAATAATCAAGGGGAACAACTACCAAAGACGTGGCAAAGCTCAACCAAATTTTAGTACCTTCATAAAAAGGTAAAATAAATAAATAAATATTACAATTTGTTTGATATTCACTTGGATTGTCCGAAACTTGCGATAGATAGACAAAAGGAGATACATGCATGATCAGAGAATTCATTAAATTCATTTATATTAAACTCATTTATTAATGATTTATTCATAATATGGTTGTTAAAATGTTTAATGATAACAGTTATTAACAAATTAATACTGAGTAAAACTGTTTTAAGTAATTGCTATTAGTCATCATTAAATGCACATTGTGTAATGAAACTGTAATTCATTATAAAGCATAGGTGCATACTCCTACCTGCATTTCACAACCTTATATATGTACTTATTATATATTTCAAGGAAATGGAACACATGTAATGACCCACACTATTTTCCAGAGGGAATATGACACCAACTTCCCGAAGTCTGTGGGTTGCCATATTTCTAAGAGAAGGTACATTTGTGTATCTAACAGCTTACAACATCTACACCATCTCTTAGAGGGAGTGTGACACATATTTCGTGATATTTTTCGCTAGCCTTATTTCAGCAGAACACATAAAAGTCTTTCTTATATCCCTGTCTGTATGTGACAATATGTAATACTCCCTAAAATAGCGCATTTATGGGAAAGAAAGTGAATTATTTTCTAAAAAAGGTACATTTGTAACAGCCCACAACATCTCCAATAGGGAATTTGGCACCTATTATTTGGTAACACTGAATAACGTAGTCTAGTTACACAACATACAAACCTGTGTTATATCTTTATCTTTGGAAAGGCTTTGTGCAATACACTCTGCAATAACGTAATGGTGGATTAAAAAATGAAGTATTTTCTAAGTGGAAGTACATTTGTAACAGCCCACAATGTCTCCCATAGGGATTGTGAAACCTATCCTTTGGTATCACTGCATACAATGATTTAGGTAGACAACATATGAACCTGTGTTATATGCTCTACAATAACGTAATGCTGGGATAAAACTGAATTATTTTGTATTTTGAGGTACATTTATAAAAGCCCACACCGTGTCCCTTAGGGATTATGACACTTATTATTTGATATCACTGAATAGCCACGTCGAAGTAGAAAACATGTGAACCGTATTATATCCCTAACTTGGGTAAGGCAATATGCAATACGCTCTGCAATTCCGTACTGGTGGTATATATATTAAATTAGTTTGTATGTGGAGATACATTTAAACAACCTTCACCGTTTCCCAAAAGGATTGAGACACATATTCTTTGGTATCACTGGATTGCCTAATCAACGTAGACAACATGTGAACTTATGTTATATCCTATCTCGGGGAAGGCTATATGCAATACGCTCTGCAATAACGTAATGGTGGGACAAATACTGAATTATTTTGCATCTGGATGTACATATGTAAAAGCCTACATCGTATCCCATAGGGATTGTGACACATATTCTATGTCCGTGAAGTTAGCGGCCTGGCGGCGTGAACACAGCGGCCTGGCTGCCTAGTGGCCTGGCGGCGTGAACTTAGCGGCCTGGCGGCTTGAACTTTGAAACCTATTATCAATTCGTGATTCTTATGTAAATATGGTATAAGTATTACAAAAAATATTTCTTTTCATGTATAATGGTGAATTATCATGGATACTAAAGAAAGTGATATTTTTATGCATTTTCTCGCATTTCATTTAAGTAGAAAAAAAACAACAACTAATTTTATAGTTCATATTGAAATTATGATTTCTCTGAATAATTTTATGCTTGTAAAGCGACAGAAAGGCTGGTTGAATACTAAAGGCCTGGCAGCCTTTTAGGATATAACTTGTTTATTATCATATACTGGTGAAGAATTTGAAAAAATGTCCGCATTTCAGTGTTAAATAGCATTTCAGTGTTAAATAGCATTTTCTTTTCGAAATATTTTCTACCGTAATGCCCCTGAAAAGCTGCTAGCCAAATGGCGGCGTAGTACTAAATATTGATTTAAATTCTTAGTTTTCATGCAATAACGTGTGAACCCCTCTAAATATGCATTTTACGGCGAAATAAATGATTTTTGATGTCTTTATGTCAAATATTTATGTCCCCCGTAAGGCCGCTGAAAGTCTGCTAGCGGCGTGGCGGCCTGAAACTAGATAATCCTATGAATAAACAAAATCTCTTTATTTATGGATGAAAACTGTGTGAACCTCTCCAAATATGCATTTTACGGCGGAATGTATGATTTTTAATATATTCATGAAAAACATTCTCCATAGATCACTGAGAGTCTGCTGACGAATATTGGAACATAGAATGAAAAAAAATACGACCGATAATTGTTTTAACCTCTCTAAAAATGTTTTTTACGACTGAAAACATGATTTTTAAAATCTTTCTGTCAAAGATATATTTCCTTCAGTAATGCCACTGAAAACCTGCGGACGAGTATTGAAACAATAATATTCTGTAAAATAATATTCACAACTGTAAACTGTCGGAACCCCTCTAGATATGCATTTTATGACGGAATAAATGATTTATGATGTATTTCTGTCAAATATATATGTCCTCCGTAAGTCCGCTAAAAATCAAATGGCGGCCTGAAACTAATAGGAATATGAATAAGATTTTTTTTTTATTATTTATGACTATTTATATCACTATGTTGGGGGAGGCTTTCTGCAATATGCTGCGCAATTACGTAATGGTGGGACAAAATTGAATTATTTTCTGAAAGAAGGTACATTTGTAACAGCCCACACCGTGTCCCATAGGGATTGTGACACTTATTCTTTGATATCACTGAATAGCCACACCTATGTTGACAACATATAAACCTATGTTATATCTCTATCTTGGGGAAGGCTATATGCAATATGCTGCCGAAATACGTAATGGTTCGACAAAATTGAATTATTTTCTGAAAGAAGGTACATTTGTAAAAGCCCACACCGTGTCCATTAGGGATTGTGACAATTATTCTTTGATATCACTGAGTAGCCTCGTAGAAGTATACAACATATAAAACTATGCTGCATGCCTATCTTGGGGAAGGCTATATGCAATATGCTGCCGAAATACGTAATGGTGGGACAAAATTGAATAATTTTCTGAAAGAAAGTACATTTATAAAAGCCCACACCGTGTCCCATAGGGATTGTGACACTTATTTTTTGATATCACTGAATAGCCTCATCTAAGTAGACAACATATGAACCTATGTTATATCCATATCTTGGGGAAGGCTATATGAATATGCTGCGAATTACGTAATGGTGGGACAAAATTGAATAATTTTCTGAAAGAAAGTACATTTATAAAAGCCCACACCGTGTCCCATAGGGATTGTGACACTTATTTTTTGATATCACTGAATAGCCTCATAGAAGTAGACAACATATGAACCTATGTTATATCTGTATCTTGGGGAAGGCTATATGCAATATGCTGCGCAATTACGTAATGGTGGGACAAAATTGAATTATTTTCTGAAAGAAGGTACATTTGTAACAGCCCACACCGAGTCCAGTAGGGATTGTGACACTTATTCTTTGATCTCACTGAATAGCCTCATCTAAGAAGACAAAATATGAACCTATTTTACATGTCTATCTTGGGAGGCTATATGCAATATGCGGCGCAATTACGTAATGGTGGGACAAAATTGAATTATTTTCTGAAAGAAGGTACATTTGTAACAGCCCACACCGAGTCCAGTAGGGATTGTGACACTTATTCTTTGATCTCACTGAATAGCCTCATCTAAGAAGACAAAATATGAACCTATTTTACATGTCTATCTTGGGGAAGGCTATATGCCATATGCGGCGCAATTACGTAATGGTGGGACAAAATTGAATTATTTTCTGAAAGAAGGTACATTTATAACAGCCCACACCGTGTCCCATAGGGATTGTGACACTTATTCTTTGATAACACTGAATAGCCTCATCTAAGTAGACAACATAAGAACCTATGTTATATCCCTATCTTGGGGAAGGCTATATGCAATATGCTGCGCAACGGTATTACGAAAGTGAATTATTTTCTGAAAGACGGTACATTTGTAACAGCCAACACCGAGTCCAGTAGGGATTGTGACACTATTTATTCTACTGATACACACTGAATAGCCAATCCTATGTTAGGCAAAACATATAACCCATGATATATCTAGCATATATGTCAATTACTACGTGGACAAATTGAAGTATTTTCTGAAAGACGGTACATTTGTAATAGCCCACACCGTGTCCCATAACCCTATCTTGGAGAGGGCTATATGCAATACGCCCCGAGGAAACGTTATTTAACTGATAAATATTAAAGTATTTTGTTTTTGTAGGTACATTTGTAGCACCTCACAACATGCCCCATAGGGATTGTGACACATATTCTCTTATACTACTGAATAGCTTAGTCTAAGTAGACAACATATGAATCTGAGTTATATCCCTATCTTGGGGAAGAGTATATGCAATATATGCGGTGCAATAACGTAATCGTGGAATAAATATTGAATTATTTTGCTTTTGGACGTATATTTTTTCAACAGCCACACCGTGTCTCATAGGGATTGTGACACCTATTCTCTGGTACTAGTCAATAGCCCGGACTAAGAAAATAACATATGAGACCGTGTTATAGTCCTATCTATGGCAAGGCTATATGAAATACGCTCTGCAATAACGTAATTGTGGGATAAATATTTACTTTTTTGTATTTAGACGTACATTTTTAACAGCCCACACCGTGTCCCATAGGGAATGTGACACCTATTCTTTGATATAACTGGATAGCCTCATCGAAGTAGATAGCATGTGAACCTGTAATATGCACCTAGGGGAAGGCTATATGCAATACGCTCTGTAATAACGTAATAGTGGGATAAATTGTGAATTGTTTTATTTATTTTGAGGTACATTTTTGTAGCCAACACCGTGTCCCATAGGGATTTTGACACCTATTCTTTGGTGTCACCGAAAAGCTTGGTCTATGTTAACAACATATGAACATACGTTTTACCCCATCTTGAGGAAGGCTATATGCAATACGCTTTATACTAACGTAATAGTTCGATAAAAATGAATTATTGAATCATTTTCAAAGTACAAGTACATTTGTAACAGCCCACACCGCCCCTTTGCGATTGCGACACCTATTGTTTTTGGTATCAATGTTTTGCCTGTTCTAAGCAACAACATTTGAACCTGTGTTACGAGTATATCCCTATCTTGGTGAAGGCTATATGCAATGCGCTCAACAATAACATAAGGATGCGAGAAAAGTTTATTTATTTAGTAAGATAAGGTACACGTGTAACAGTCCGGACATATTTTCCAGAATGGGTAATGTTTTACTATAATACATTTTGTCTTTGATATCTTGAAGCTTTGCCAGGACATTGTCCAAAGTATGCTTTGTTGCACCCTGTTTGTCACATAAACGAATAAGTCCCATGTGTGCTGTATTCGTGCGAATATGTTAAACAAAGAGACAAATACATGCGAATACATCACACACATCTGACGAATATGTGAAACGTCTGTGACATATACCTTTCTTCTAAAACCCTACTGCAACAAAACGCTTATGTCACATAATTAGAATAGCCAGCTGGGTTGCAGTTCCGACGAATATATGTAACATTTTTGACATGTTCAGAAAATTGCTGTCCGATAATATATATGGATTTTATCTAAAATTGTCGGTAATTGAGTTATTTTGTGAACTTTTTAGTCCATATGACAACATGTGTGCTTCCGCTTGTCTGTTCGACTGTCCCATGTCTAGGGATTCATCAAAACCCACTATGTATACTGCAATATATCATTTTGATATATGTATATAGCTCAGAATATATCTTCATTTTTAACGCTACAGATAATGCTTTGGACTCAAAACTATTTGATCAAATTCACGGTTAGGTCGATAGCCATCATCATACCTTTGTTGAAATCTGTATAACTTTGGTGTTTTATTCCACCGAATGTGGCATAAAGCAGTTGGACTATCCATGAGTCCTCCTGTTCGTGATTAAGTTCGTCCGTCTTTTCCGTTTTTGTGTCTCATCCATGCATAACTTTGAAATTATTCAGAATACCAGAATCAGAATATATTTTAGTGACTTATACTAGTACATGTATCTCGTCAAACATTATACATATAGGTATACAATTGTAACATGAGTGGAGATAAAATACGATTTTCCTAAACATATTCCCAAATATAACATGGAGAGGGGATGATGCAGGTGTTTTAAATTTGTTTGAAAACATGTTCATGCAACATTTACTTATACGTAATTATATGCTGTATCAGCCACTCGGTATTAGGATGTATCTGTAATTATAAATACCAATATATAGAGCATATTTGTGTGTTTTGAGTGGATATTGTTTTTATTATTTTTAATGAGTCATCTTTTCCTGAATACTATTTTTTTCTGTATTAACCCCAAGTAGAACAATATTAAAAGAGACGATTTAAACTGCACTGTAATTCATGTGGCGATTTACCGATTATAATTTATAACCACATTATCTACAAAAAAAATATATATATATAAAATTATACATACGAAGAAGAACGTCAAACGTCACCTTTGCAGTAATTAAATCAAACCATTCAAACTTCTAAAGATCTAAATATGTGCCTCCTTATCATTCATTGCCACAAGCCCCAAGACTAATGCCATGCTTCAGGTCATGCGTCACTTCTGTGACAGCTCTTATTATTTTACAATATTAGCCTATATCAAATGAGCCAACTGATAAAGCGACATTGGCGTTTAAGTGATATTTAAATTCGAATTTAAGGGATACTCGATACAAACGGAACCATGTTCAGCCACGTCCTCCGGGTGCTATCTGAACGTGTTAAGGTATTGCGATCCTAACTAATTTTACCAAGTTAGATTGCTAAAATTTTGGTTTTGTATAGATCGGTTTTTATTTCAGGTAAAATAAAATAAAAAAAAATGAAAGGTAGGTAATTATATTTCCTTTTATATGAACATAATGTTATTCTGTCACCCTGTTTAATAAATCATAAAACAATAAATTTGCAAAATAGAATAAAAAAAATAAATATTTAAATAAAAAGACTGTAACGGTGAATGTTTAAAAAACATAAATATATTTATTAGATAGTTTATCATCACAAATGCTAGTTCTGAATTAGTATCCTAATACCTTAGTGTGGAAAAAATCAACGACAACACGTAGGAAAAATTATTATTGTTATTACTTCAACGTTTCGGCTAACGCCTTCATCAGGATAACAATAACTTTCAAACATAAACAACGGAAACGACGTCACCATGAATAAAGTAACGTCAAAAAAGCGGGAAAGTGCAGACGTTATGCGCACTATTTAAACGTCAAAATGAAATAGGTACTGTTTCGGATATAAAATACAAACATTTCCTATAGCTTATTACAATAAAAAAAACATGAATAGGAAAAAACGAAAAACAGTACCTACCATACAAGTAGACATAGGTGACACATATTAATCTACTGTATAAAGTAGTTTAGAATTTAAACCTTCAGGAACATGAGTTCTAAGTTTATGTATCCAAAAGGTTTCTTTGCACAGGCGATCAATGTTGCTATTGATAATATCAATAGACATAAATGAGAAATCAATTAAATTATGATTTTCTTAATTAAAATGTATAGCAACGGTAGAGGAAAATACAGGGTCCATAAAATTACGAATATCAAACTTATGACTGTTCATACTGTAACAAACACGGCCCGGAATCGAACCCGATCCGCCGGCGTGATAGGCCAATGCTCTAACCATTGAGCCAAAGAGTCGACTTCTTGACGCAGTTCTCAGAGATTGTATCTATACCCGTGACGACGCATCATCACAATACGTTTTGAGACATTTTGCTTGGTCTGACCAACATATTGCATGTTGCATTTTGAACATGTTATAAGATAAATGACATTCTTAGTTTGACAGTCTGTATTACAACGCAAATCAAACTTTTCTCCTGTAACATGGCTTGAAAAAAACAACAACAAGCCAGTATTTAGACGGGAACAGTGAGAACACTTAGGTCTGTTACAACTTTTAGAGAGAAAAGTTTTAGATTCATTATGCGTAAGGTTTGAATTCACGAAATAGTCACGTAAACTTTTGGGACGCTGGTACGCAACAATAGGTTTAATATGGTTGTGAACAAATTTTAGATTTTCCCTTTTCGATAACTTCAGAAGGTCCCAGTATTTATGTAGAATACCACCTATATTTGGTAAGGTTGTATTATACATAGCAATGAAAGGAATAACACTTTTCTTTTCACCAGTCGCAGAGGCTAATGCATCCACTTAAGACATACGGGACACATTACTAAAAGCTTTGTCTGTCACTTATTTGGGATAGTTTCTGTCAAGGAAAAAAGTCCGTAGTTGCTGGAGAGAAGCGTTGAATTTCGAATCGTCAGATCGCTTTGCTTGGCTATATGGAATTCCGTCTTTACACTTCTTAGGATGACACGATGTATAGTCGAGATATTGGTGGTTATTTGTTTCTTTCAGAAAAATGTCTGTTTCAATTTGAAGAAGAGATTCTCCTTTTATTACTGTTACATCCAAAAAAGAGACAGACTGGTCAGATATTGTACATGTAAAATTAATATTCGGATGAAAATTATTTAAGTTGTCGATAAATGTTTCTAACTCTTCAAGTGAATGATCCCATATAATGTCTTGGGGAAATCCTGTTCAAGTTGTTCCATGAATAATATGTCACATGTGTTTAATACATATTTTATTCAAGAATGAATAGGATTGAACAACAGGCTAATAGCCTATGTGAGTTCTCTCCTTTTACAGGTCATGCATACATAGTATATGACAAATTTAAAGCATTGCATACATTATGACATGTTTTTATACTAAAATGTTTTTTATAATAAAATGTCATTTACAAAGTTATGGTTACAAAATAGCAAATCTAATACCCAATGACCCTTGAAAATTGTTGTATATTGGTGCGACGTGACATTGTAATAATTTTACAGAGTTGCACTACATTATCACATTTCTCTGACGTTAGTCTGACTGTCATCGTCGTTGAACATAGTATAAATCCTAAGAAAACGATTTGCTACGTTGGTATG
The DNA here is from genome assembly GCA_021229015.1 of Solen grandis. Lineage (NCBI taxonomy): Eukaryota > Metazoa > Mollusca > Bivalvia > Adapedonta > Solenidae > Solen > Solen grandis. Next base: position 37,702,452 of record CM037779.1, on the reverse strand, counting down.
AGGACTGATTTTTTCAATGATATTGTAAACCCAAGTTTATCTAATAAATTAACCGTGTCTGAGATGTTGTGTTCACAATCATAATACGATTGACCTTGAAGGCAGGAATCATCAATATATATCGAACTTATGTGTCCCCTTGCCCTCAAATTGGCAAACACTGGCTTCAGTAGTTTTGTAAATATCAAAGGACTTTTAGAAAACCCCATTAGAAGTGCCGTAAACTGATATTTTACGCCGTCAAAAATGAAACGGAAATAGCGTCTATCTGGTTCGTGTATGGGGATTGTGTAGCAATCTTTCCTCATCGCTGTTATAACAGACTGTAACGTTTCCATTTTAAAGTGTACCTTATCCACGTAATTACTATTAAATGACTTTAAGTTTAAAATAATCCTAATACGTCCATCTGGTTTTGGTCTCGTGAATATATTTGAAATAAATTCTCCACTGGTATTATTGTCTGCAAGCTCAATTATTTCTTGTTCTAAAAAACGCTGTATTTCCTGTCTTATCTTTTGTCTTTCATCGTTATCGAAATTAAAAGGTTTGGGAATACTACTCTGGTAAGGAGTGTTAGAAAGTTGTACCCGGTACCCACATATCGTTTCTAAAATCCATTTGTCATTGGTTATCTTACGCCACTCATTTACGGAAGTACTTGTCTTTTTAGCCTTAAAATTGTTTGATGTGTTCACTAAGTCGAAAAACCGTATATCGTGAGGAGTACTTACAGTATGAGTTACTTCTTTTGTGCTTTTGGCGGAAACCTGTTTTTCTTTTGTATTTTTGGTCGGTAGTTTGACTGAGGTTGTTTCCGATACTGATAACCTGAATTTGTGCTGTTTGACTGGCCCGGCTGTTGTCCCCTGTGCGGAGCACTCTGGGCTTGCCAGCCCAGGCGTTTGCCTAAAAAAGGTGTCTTAGTAGTAAGTTGATGTTTGCTTTCCTTCAATTTTTTAAGATCTTCCTCCATTTTGTCCCCGAAAAGAAGTTTTGATGATGGTTCGGCTTTACATAGCGGCTTGTACATTGGCAGGAGTTCCCTCTTAACCTGCTCTCTACGCACCTGTGACGTAGTTGTTACTGCATTCGAAAGCAGCTTGAACGCGTCTCCCAAAAGTTCTTTAAGAATTGGACTGCCGTCACTCTTGAGGATTTCCATTGCCTTAAGGATAGGAACTAGCGCTGTAGCGTAGTTCTTCTGCGCTTTTTGTAACAGAAAGTCCCTAGATTTAACACTGGGCTGTAATTGTCGCCACAGTGGTTCGTTTACAGTTGGAGCTTGTAAATTGTCGATGTTGCTTGGCCTTTTATACTTATTCAAGAGTTCTTTGAGTTTCTCTGCTTTTGGTTGCGATCTAAGGGCTTTGTTGCACAAAGTCGCTAGTTGTTCGCTAATAGCATCTCCAGTGTCCACTCCATCTTCGAAAAAATCCACCAGTGAAAATCCATCTACGTCCCCATCGGGTGCCTCTTGATCTTGGAAGTAATGCGATACGCTTTCCCCCGAATCTGAATCTGTTTCATCCCGAACGCATATCCTTTTTGGGCTGCTATCTGCCTTGGGACTTAGAGCCTCCGCCGGCCTCTTTAATGAGGTGACCTCTGCTCGTATTTCGCTGAGGGACTCTGACAAGCTGTTGATTGCAGACTGCAAACCCTGCATTTGCTCCGTCTGCGGAGTGCCCATCTGATAAAAAATATTTGGTCGTGACCTCCCCAAAGTTGGGTTGTCCCCTGACTCCTGGTTTTCAGCCATGACTCTGAAAAGTTTAAAACCCCGTAAGAGAAAACCAAACCTTTCGATCTTTTTTGTGAAGTAACACGTTACAAATCCATCACTTATAAAACGTTTTAAACAATTGTCCAGGATATCAGGGCCTATAACTAGCGCTTTGCCGAGATATATCGTACAATGTCTGCGATATGCAGAAAATATTATATGTCCATACACATTTTTTAACGTCCGTCCATGTGGACAAAATGTCGCGTCATAACGTGCGTGGTTAGAGGCCAAATTCCTTGCGTCCGTGGTGTGCGGACAAATATTGTGTCATGCCCGTAGCGTGCGAACAGACTTTAAATAACGTCCGTGGTGTGCGGACAAATATAGAATAACGTCCGTGGTGTGCGAACAAAATTGAATAACATCTGTGCAGACATATGAAATGTATTGAAAATAACATACCTGTATCCAAATTTAATCTCAACTCCTTTATGTAATTATCCCAACTTAAAAGAGAATCCCTGTAAGATCTTAGGTATAACTTAAATCGAACGCTGTTAATTAATCATATAAGACAGTTCCAAAAACCACTTGTTGACCGTAGCTGCTGATGCCTCGTTATGACCACTGGCTGCTGATAGCTGCGTCATCTCTGTGGGGCCCATTAAGGAGTTTATGTGTGAGATGAAATACAAACTTAAGATATATGTAATGGTACAACATGTAACCAATATGAGTAGAACAAAGATGTTATTGAAATGACAAATAACCATGTTAGATTATGTATCTATTATAAATATTCATAGCTAACGTTATTCATTAGAGAGAATATTATAGAGAATGAAATGTATAAATTTATAGAAAGAAAAAGGGGAAAAAAAGAAAAGAAAAACAATTGTCACTCAAATCTCCGTGTCTGGTGTACAAAGCTGGCAACCACTTCATGTATTTTAAGAAGAGTTTTATTATCAAGACGATCATCACCATTTAACAATAGGTTAACTGTTAATTCTTCCACTTTACCTAACTCCGTAATGTTATGTTTCATAATTTGTCTAGATGCCATATAAGCTGGACATATAAGAAAGAAGTGAAAATTATCCTCGCAGTGATAGGAACATTTCGGACATGCCGCTGTTTGGGATAGTGAGTGGTCAAATAGGTGTTTATTTAAATTGCTTGCATTGTTTCTAAGTTGACATATTATAACATTATTCTTTCGGTTTCCTAGACTGTAGTATACAGGAGGTTTTGATAGATTTCTGTGCTTATGGAGTGCATTTTTGAAACTGTCAACTGAAGTTGCTGATTTAATAACGTCAGGTAATGAATTCCAAGATCTTAAAGTACTAGGGAGGAAACTTAAAATATGAAGTAGTTCTACATTGTGGGGTCTTGAGACGGTGTCCCATAGATCTAAGGTTGTATATAGACTCATTAGGTTGTATATAGACTCATTAGGTAAATAGGGGAGAATTAACTCAGACATGTATTGAGGACATAAACCGTTTAAAATTTTATGTATTATTATTAACTTATGATTTTCACGTCTGATATATAACGGTTCGATACCTAACTTTCTATATAAACATGATCTCGATGAATTTCGCCTCAGGCCAGTAATTATTCTCGCGGCTTCAATTTGGACACTCTCTAATAGATCGGACTCTTGTTGTGAACAATTACACCAAACAGAATCAGCATATTCTAGAACAGGGCGAATAATAGAAAGATACATTCTTAGTAAAAAGTTTCTGTCAACCGTGTATTTGATTGTTCTTAGGTTATATAATCGACTGCAAGATTTTGTATATATATTCTCAATGTGGGAAGACCAAGTTGCATTTGACTGAAAAGTTAAACCAAGGTGAGTATGAGATTGTACTTCCTCAACAGGTGTATTTGAAAAATAAATAGGAGGATGGCAATTCTGTTTCCTAGTAAATGTGAGAGTTTTCGTCTTTAGTTGATTAAAGGTAACCGCCCATTGTTTACTCCAGTTTTGAATTTTGCTTAAATCGTTTGTTAATGACGAGGCAGATATTTCTTCAAACTCTTTATTTACAACTACGAAAAGTGATGTGTCATCTGCGAAAAGTCTAATTTCATTTTCCATGTCATCAACAATATCATTAATGTAAAGAATCAAGCAAAATGGTCCAAGGACTGAGCCCTGAGGCACTCCTGATCGTAAGACTGCATAATGTGATGAGAATCCTTCAATAACTACTTTTTGGTCTCTGTCGCATATGTAATTTTCTATCCACTTCAATAAACTGCCATTTATACCATATTTTTTAAGTTTCAAAAGAAGACCTTTATGCCACACCTTATCAAATGTTTTTGCAACATCACAAAAGAAAAATCTTACATCCTTTCCTTTATCAAGGTAACTTAAAACAGTGTTGTATATATCAATTAATTTGTTAACAGTGGAGTCGTTTGGTTGAAAACCAGATTGATGTTTACTAAGAAGGTTGTTACTTTTAACAAAGTTGAATAAGTGTTTAAATATAATTTTCTCAAGTATTTTGCATATAAGACAGGTAAGTGATATAGGTCTGTAATTTTGGGGTAAGGACGGGTCTCCCTTGCCTTTATATATAGGTGTAACATGAGATCGTTTACAATGGTATGGAAGTTGGTTGAGCGATAGCGAAAGATTGTATAGTTTAGTAAGTGGGGCTGTTATAGATGGTCGGATTTCTTTTAAGAGGCGTGAACTAATATTGTCTGGGCCCGAAGGTTTGGCTGGATTTAATATTCGTAACTGATCATTTACTTCGCTTTCTGTGACAGTAATATTTTCTATTCTTTGATTGGTGCGATCTTGTATATCTGTTAAAGTAGGTTCTTCCTGAATATTTGAAACTGAGCAAAAGTATTTGTTGAAGGCTTCTGCTTTATCGGTTGGATGTGTTAAGATCAGGCCATTTGTTTTTATGGGAGGTTTACTTTGGTTTGATTTATTTAAAATAGCAATAGATTTAGCAATACGCCACCATTTGCCGGGAGGTATTGTTTTATCCGTCATTTGAGAACAAAGCTTAGATTTATAGGCTTCCTTTGATAAACGAATAAGGCGTATAACTTCATTTCTCAAACGGCGAAAAGTTTCCCAGTGATGAGGATTGTTTGAATGTTTAGCTTTTCTATGAGAACGATTCCGCTGACGCATTTTTAAACGTATTTCATTATTCATAAACGGTTTGTCATTTGGTCGCACTAATATTGTTTTTGTTGGAATATTGCGAGATGCGCAAGTTTCGATGACATTTATGAAATTCGAATAAACCTCATTAATATTATTATTGTAAAAAACATCCGAATCCCAATTCGTAGAGGATAATTCTGAATTTAGTTTAATAAAATCAGCCTGATTATAATTCCGTATAATCCTTTTAAAGGGCTTTTGTTTAAAACTGAACATTTTAGATATAAGCTAATAACACAATGGGTACTACAAATTGGTGTTAATACTTCAACATTGTTGATAAGTGAATTATTGTTTGTAACACACAAATCTATACATGTCCCAGCATTAGTTGTAAAATTTGTCAAATCTTTGACTACATTGACCATATTTATTCTGTTTAATAATTGTTTAAACATTCTCGAAGAACTTGCATTCATATTAATATTAAAATCACCAATTAAGAAAATATTATTATTGTTATCTGCCGCCTTTGTTAAATTATCACAGAGAAGATTTAGAAGCTCTGCATTTTCATTAGGAGGTCGATAGAAGACACCAATTAAAAATTTACCTGTTTGAGAAAAGATTTCAGCCCATAATATTTCTAGTTTTGGACAATCAAGGTCATTTCTGATTTTAGTATGTAAATTATCTTTGACATATATAGCCACACCTCCCCCATGCCTATTTCTATCTTTTCGTAATGGAGGCTGGTAGTTAGGAATGAGAATATTTTCATCAGTAATAGACTTATCAAGGTGAGTTTCTGTAATGCAGATTATATCGTGATGTGTTAGCTCAGCTTCTATTATACTTAGTTTTGGTAAAAGACTGCATAGGTTATTATGCGCAATTGAAACAAGTGTTGTATTAATATCCACAGGTCCAGGATTTCATCAAAACCCACTATGTATACTGCAATATATCATTTTGATATATGTATATAGCTCAGAATATATCTTCATTTTTAACGCTACAGATAATGCTTTGGACTCAAAACTATTTGATCAAATTCACGGTTAGGTCGATAGCCATCATCATACCTTTGTTGAAATCTGTATAACTTTGGTGTTTTATTCCACCGAATGTGGCATAAAGCAGTTGGACTATCCATGAGTCCTCCTGTTCGTGATTAAGTTCGTCCGTCTTTTCCGTTTTTGTGTCTCATCCATGCATAACTTTGAAATTATTCAGAATACCAGAATCAGAATATATTTTAGTGACTTATACTAGTACATGTATCTCGTCAAACATTATACATATAGGTATACAATTGTAACATGAGTGGAGATAAAATACGATTTTCCTAAACATATTCCCAAATATAACATGGAGAGGGGATGATGCAGGTGTTTTAAATTTGTTTGAAAACATGTTCATGCAACATTTACTTATACGTAATTATATGCTGTATCAGCCACTCGGTATTAGGATGTATCTGTAATTATAAATACCAATATATAGAGCATATTTGTGTGTTTTGAGTGGATATTGTTTTTATTATTTTTAATGAGTCATCTTTTCCTGAATACTATTTTTTTTCTGTATTAACCCCAAGTAGAACAATATTAAAAGAGACGATTTAAACTGCACTGTAATTCATGTGGCGATTTACCGATTATAATTTATAACCACATTATCTACAAAAAAAAATATATATATAAAATTATACATACGAAGAAGAACGTCAAACGTCACCTTTGCAGTAATTTAATCAAACCATTCAAACTTCTAAAGATCTAAATATGTGCCTCCTTATCATTCATTGCCACAAGCCCCAAGACTAATGCCATGCTTCAGGTCATGCGTCACTTCTGTGACAGCTCTTATTATTTTACAATATTAGCCTATATCAAATGAGCCAACTGATAAAGCGACATTGGCGTTTAAGTGATATTTAAATTCGAATTTAAGGGATACTCGATACAAACGGAACCATGTTCAGCCACGTCTCCGGGTGCTATCTGAACGTGTTAAGGTATTGCGATCCTAACTAATTTTACCAAGTAAGATTGCTAAAATTTTGGTTTTGTATAGATCGGTTTTTATTTCAGGTAAAATAAAATATAAAACAAGAGGCCCATGATGGCCCTAAATCGCTCACATGAGATATAAAGGTTGACCCAAGGAACATCTGTACCAATTTATTTTAAAATCTGGCCAGTAGTTTTGAAGAAGATGATTTTTAAAGTTTTCATATTTTTTTTTCTTTTTGTTGCCATGGCAACCAGAGTTCTATATGGATCAAGTTTATTTTAGGAAATTTTGTGAATGTTGACCCAAGGATCATTCCTGCCAAGTTTAATCAAATTCTGTCCAGTGGTTTCAGAGGAAATGTTGATTAAAGTTTTCCCTATATACATATAAGGCAAATAAGCCCCGCCCCTGGCGGCCATGTTTTTTACGGATCGGATTTTTTTAGCAACTTTGGTAGAGGTTGACCCAAGGAACATCTGTACCAATTTGTTTTAAAATCTGGCCAGTAGTTTTGAAGAAGATGATTTTTAAAGTTTTCATTTTTTTCTTCTTTTCATTGCCATGGCAACCAGAGTTCTACATGGATCAAGTTTATTTTAGCAACTTTTGTGAAGGTTGACCCAAGGATCATCCCTGCCAAGTTTAATCCAATTCTGTCAAGTGGTTTCAGAGGAGATGTTGTTTAAAGGTTTCTCTATATACATAAAAGGCAAATAAGCCCCGCCCCTGGCGGCCATGTTTTTTTATGGATCGGAATAATTTTAGCAACTTTGGTAGAGGTTGACCCAAAGAACATCTGTACCAATTTGTTTTAAAATCTGGCCAGTAGTTTTGAAGAAGATGATTTTTAAAGTTTCCATATTTTTTTCTTTTTGTTGCCATGGCAACCAGAGTTCTACATGGATCAAGTTTATTTTAGCAACTTTTGTGAAGGTTGACCCAAGGATCATCCCTGCCAAGTTTAATCCAATTCTGTCCAGTGGTTTCAGAGGAGATGTTGTTTAAAGGTTTCTCTATATACATATAAGGCAAATAAGCCCCACCCCTGGTGGCCATGTTTTTTTACAGATCGGAATAATTTTAGCAACTTTGATAGAGGTTGACCCAAGGAACATCTGTACCAAATTATTTTGAAATCTGGCCAGTAGTTTTGAAGGAGATGATTTTTAAAGTTTTCAAATTATTTTTCTTTTTGTAGCCATGGCAACCAGAGTTCTTCATGGATCAACTTTATTTTAGCAACTTTTGTAGAGCCTCACCCAAGGAACATTCCTGCCAAGTTTCATTAAATTCTGTCCAGCGGTTTCAGAGGAGATGTCGTTTAAAGGAAATTGTTGACGACGAACGACGCACGACGGACGACACATGACGCCGGGCGATCACAAAAGCTCACCTTGAGCACTTTGTGCTCAGGTGAGCTAAAAAAAATGAAAGGTAGGTAATTATATTTCCTTTTATATGAACATAATGTTATTCTGTCACCCTGTTTAATAAATCATAAAACAATAAATTTGCAAAATAGAATAAAAACAAGAGGGTCATGATGGCCCTAAATCGCTCACCTGAGATAAAAAGGTTGACCCAAGGAACATCTGTACCAATTTATTTTAAAATCTGGCCACTAGTTTTGAAGAAGATGATTTTTAAAGTTTTCATTTTTTTTCTTTTTGTTGCCATGGCAACCAGAGTTCTATATGGATCAAGTTTATTTTAGCAACTTTTGTGAAGGTTGACCCAAGGATCATCCCTGCCAAGTTTAATCAAATTCTGTCCAGTGGTTTCAGAGGAGATGTTGTTTAAAGGTTTCTCTATATACATATAAGGCAAATAAGCCCCGCCCCTGGCGGCCATGTTTTTTTACGGATCGGAATAATTTTAGCAACTTTGGTAGAGGTTGACCCAAGGAACATCTGTACCAATTTATTTTAAAATCTGGCCAGTAGTTTTGAAGAAGATGATTTTTTAAGTTTTCATTTTTTTTCTTCTTTTTGTTGCCATGGCAACCAGAGTTCTACATGGATCAAGTTTATTTTAGCAACTTTTGTGAAGGTTGACCCAAGGATCATCCCTGCCAAGTTTAATCCAATTCTGTCCAGTGGTTTCAGAGGAGATGTCGTTTAAAGAAAATTGTTGACGATGCATGACGACGGACGACGGACGCAGGGCGATCCTAATAGCTCACTTGAGCACAAAGTGCTCAGGTGAGCTAAAAATAAATATTTAAATAAAAAGACTGTAACGGTGATTGTTTAAAAAACATAAATATATTTATTGAAGCGTATGTTTATTGTTCATGTGTATATTTTGATAATACAGAGTTTCTTATTTTGCCTTTTACTGCAATATTTTTATTGACAAGCATTCAAATAGTCGAACGTGTTGTCTTACAGACACCTCTTGTTGAAGGGTAGTAATCTGTTTTAGATCAGTAAAACAATATATTTTCTCATAATTTTAATTTGTAATATTTTCATTTCAAATATTCAATATTTCAATTTTTTCTTTGTCTCCGTGCTTATTTCAGCACTTTTGTATTTGTAATTAGCTATGTTTTGCCCATTCTATGTAAGCATGTGAAGACCTTTCTGTGGTATCGCATACTGACACCTTTCATTATCATACATCGGATATTATTGTAATTTCTCATCATTTTCCAAAATGAGAAATATGATAATGTTAAAGAATTATTTACTTATTTATAATACTGTGTTTTCTTCGCATATTAAAGGGAGGTTATATAATAGGTAGTATGGTAAAATCGGTACTTACAAATATTTTTGTTTTTATAAAAAAATAAACAAATAAAGCATTTTTCATTTATAAAGTTATATGCCTATAGAGTGTTAACAAGGTTTTTCTAAGATTTTCTAAGATTTGACCTAGTTTTTAACCAAACATGACCCAATTTCAAACTCATCTGACATAGCATAAAGACAAACATCCTGGCAAAGTTTCATGAAGATTGAACCAAAAATGTGACCTCAAGCATGTTCACAAGGTTTTTCTAAGATTTGACCTGGTGACCTAGTTTTTGACCCCACGTGACTCATTTTCGAACTCATCCAATATATCATTTAGACAAA
>CM037779.1:37642367-37692367 GCA_021229015.1 Solen grandis | reverse complement strand
TAAATACGATTAACTACGTTACAGGTGTCGAAAGGATATAGCACTATACAAATATTCAATACTTCTTCCTAATGAGGCTAAAATTAAACAAGGTTACAACTGAGCTGGAGTGATGAAATTCTATGTGTGATGAAAGTTAGAAACTTACATTTGAACACTGTTTCATTTTTCTTTCATGTCATATGACATAGTATAAATGTTGTATGTAAACTACATGTGCAAGATATGGGCGAACTTTTTTTTTTTTTTTTATAGAAATAGAGGAGATAGAAAGTTGCAATTTGGACAGATTATCTATTATGTCATCTTCTATATATACTATATAAAGCAGATGTTGCAGAAAGTCCTATCATTCGTTTAAACGAATGACATCTAGTTATTATTATTAGGACTTTCCCAAATTGGGTTTTTTAAAAAATAAATTTCGATGGTTATTATTCATATGCGTAATTAAAAGATTCTATAATTTTCAAATGCCTATGACGTCATTATGACGTCACACTTGGGAATTGCTACAAAAGTTTGTACGCGGTCCAGAGCGAAAATTAATAAACCGATTTTTATCAAAATTTTCACAGAATGTGTATATTATGTTCTAGTTGTGCATCTCGATGTCCGTTTTTCAAAATTCGAAAAGCCCAAGGTTCTATGGCGAATGCAAGATTCAAACCAAGGACGTCAAATTGATAAATGCTCATAAAATCGTCCCTAAATGAGACAGAAGGTTGATATTTTGCCAGTATATAGATCTCCGATAGATTTAAATAATTTGTGAAAATTGACGTCTTGTGACGTCATATGACGTCATCAAATTTCTAATATTTAAACACATAATTTTATATGTTAATATGGTCCAAGGACAAGGAAATTTTGATGTCATATTCTTCAAGAGATGGTATTTTGAATTCTATGATTTTCATATCTCTATGACGTCATATGACGTCACATTTGAAATAAGCTACAAAAGTTTGTACGCGGTCCAGGGCCATTATTAATGAACCGATTTTCATCAAATTTTCACAGAATGTGTATGTTATGTTCTAGTTGTGTATCCCGGTGTCCGTTTTTCAAAATTCGAAAAGTCCAAGGTTCTATAGCGATTCCAAGATTCAAACCAAGGTCGTAAATTTTCAAATTCTTATAAAATCGGTCCTATTTGAGATAGAAAGATGATATTGGGTCAGTATATAGGTCTCTGAGAGTCTTAAACATTTTGTGAAAATAAATGTCATATGACGTCACGTGACGTCATTATATGTTAATGAATTTCTAATTCTAACAAGATTATTTCTTTATGTTGAAATTTTCGAAGGGCAATGAAAATTTAACCCCGCATGCTTCAGATACTGAAATTTCGATTTCAATGATTTTCAAAAGCCTATGACGTCATATGACGTCACATTTGAAATTGACTACAAAAGTTTGTACACGGTCCAGAGCCATTATTAATGGGCCGATTTTCATCAAATTTTCACAAAATGTGTATATTAAGTTCTAGTTGTGCATCTCGGGATCCGTTTTTCAAAATTCGAAAAGTCCATGGTTCTATAGCGAATTCAAGGTTCGAACCAAGGTCGTCAATTTTTAAATGCTTATAAAATCGGTCCTATTTGAGATAGAAAAGTGATATTTGGTCAGTATATAGGTCTCTGGGAGTCTTAAACATTTCGTGAAAAAAACGTCATCTGACGTCACGTGACGTCATTATATGTTAATGTATTTCTAATATTAACAAGAGTATTTCTATATGTTGAAATTGTCGAAGTGCAATGAAAATTTAATGACAAATGATGCAGACGCTGAAATTACGATTTCAATGATTTTCATTTGTCTCTGGCGTCATATGACGTCACATTTGAAATTGACTACGAAAGTTAGTACACGGTTCAAAGCCATTATCAATGGGCCGATTTTCATTAAATTTTCACAGAATGTGTATATTACGTTCTTATTGTGTATACCGGTGTCCGTTTTTCAAAATTCGAAAAGTCCAAGCATCTATGGCGGATCCAAGATTCGAACCAAGGACGTTAATTTTTAAATGATTATAAAATCGGTCCTATTTGAGATAGAAAGTTGAAATTTTGTCAGTTAGTAGGTCTCTGGGTGTCTTAAGAATTATGAGAAAATAAACGTCATATGACGTCACGTGACGTCATTTTTTTATTGTTATTATTCTTTTCTTCTTCCTAACTAAACGCTTATTTTAATATGTTGCAATAGTCCTAGGACGATGAAATGTTTATGGATTATTAGGCACGTGAGGAAATTTTGATTTCACCCCTACTGCATATCTCAATAAATATCGATTTTTGTAAATATATTGTATGAATAAGAATTATAGCTGAATAATTGACGTTTCCAAAGATATTTAGTTTATTAAAATTGGTTTACGCAATACCAATTTATAAGCAAAAAAACTAAACGAAATGAACCTAATTTTGCTGATAATATGCTGTTTTCTTGAGGTTTAACAGTCAATATCTCAGAAACGACTGAAGATAAGTTGTTTATACATTATGCGTATAAAATGTAGCATGTTTTAAGAGCTTTCTAACGGCCAATTTATTAAATTGGACTTCATATAAGAAAGTTACATGGAAAATAAGATATTTCATAATCATGCATCATAAAAATATGGAAAAGGTCACGCGCAGGGGTCACCAGGCTTAAATACTTGCGCAACGACTTAAAAAAAAAAAAAAAAAAAAATATCAAATTGCAATTGATGGGCTATATCTTGATTTTGTTCTTTTTTTTTGTTGTATGTACAACGGCACAAGACAAAAATCCGTATTTGCAACACTATGTAGCTAGCGAGCAGTTTGCAAGCCTTGAAAAATTCACACGCAGCCCCACATTTTAGACCATCTAAAAACTGCATTGTTATGCTAACGATATTCATATTGCATCAGTTTGTAGGCTGGGGTGTTACCTTTCAAAATATCACCATAGTTCGAAATTCCAGGAATTTATGGCAAAACTACGGAAGCCCAAACACGCCAAAATCGCTAAATACGATTAACTACGTTACAGGTGTCGAAAGGATATAGCACTATACAAATATTCAATACTTCTTCCTAATGAGGCTAAAATTAAACAAGGTTACAACTGAGCTGGAGTGATGAAATTCTATGTGTGATGAAAGTTAGAAACTTACATTTGAACACTGTTTCATTTTTCTTTCATGTCATATGACATAGTATAAATGTTGTATGTAAACTACATGTGCAAGATATGGGCGAACTTTTATTAAAATTCACAGAATGTGTTCTATTTGTGCTATTTTATATAGAAATAGAGGAGATAGAAAGTTGCAATTTGGACAGATTATCTATTATGTCATCTTCTATATATACTATATAAAGCAGATGTTGCAGAAAGTCCTATCATTCGTTTAAACGAATGACATCTAGTTATTATTATTAGGACTTTCTGCCTAAAGCAGAAAGTCCTATTGGGTTTGTACTGTTTATTAGGACTTTCTGCCCTTTCGGCAGAAAGTCCTATTGGGTTTGTTCTGTTTATTATTATTATTATTATTATTATTATTATTCTTTTCTTCCTCAAGGATTTTTATATGTTGCAATCGTCCTAAAAGAATGAAATTTCGATGGCTTATTATTCATATGCGTAATTAAAAGATTCTATAATTTTCAAATGCCTATGACGTCATTATGACGTCACACTTGGGAATTGCTACAAAAGTTTGTACGCGGTCCAGAGCGAAAATTAATAAACCGATTTTTATCAAATTTTCACAGAATGTGTATATTATGTTCTAGTTGTGCATCTCGATGTCCGTTTTTCAAAATTCGAAAAGCCCAAGGTTCTATGGCGAATGCAAGATTCAAACCAAGGACGTCAAATTGATAAATGCTCATAAAATCGTCCCTAAATGAGACAGAAGGTTGATATTTTGCCAGTATATAGATCTCCGATAGATTTAAATAATTTGTGAAAATTGACGTCTTGTGACGTCATATGACGTCATCAAATTTCTAATATTTAAACACATAATTTTATATGTTAATATGGTCCAGGGCCATTATTAATGAACCGATTTTCATCAAATTTTCACAGAATGTGTATGTTATGTTCTAGTTGTGTATCCCGGTGTCCGTTTTTCAAAATTCGAAAAGTCCAAGGTTCTATAGCGATTCCAAGATTCAAACCAAGGTCGTAAATTTTCAAATTCTTATAAAATCGGTCCTATTTGAGATAGAAAGATGATATTGGGTCAGTATATAGGTCTCTGAGAGTCTTAAACATTTTGTGAAAATAAATGTCATATGACGTCACGTGACGTCATTATATGTTAATGAATTTCTAATTCTAACAAGATTATTTCTTTATGTTGAAATTTTCGAAGGGCAATGAAAATTTAACCCCGCATGCTTCAGATACTGAAATTTCGATTTCAATGATTTTCAAAAGCCTATGACGTCATATGACGTCACATTTGAAATTGACTACAAAAGTTTGTACACGGTCCAGAGCCATTATTAATGGGCCGATTTTCATCAAATTTTCACAAAATGTGTATATTAAGTTCTAGTTGTGCATCTCGGGATCCGTTTTTCAAAATTCGAAAAGTCCATGGTTCTATAGCGAATTCAAGGTTCGAACCAAGGTCGTCAATTTTTAAATGCTTATAAAATCGGTCCTATTTGAGATAGAAAAGTGATATTTGGTCAGTATATAGGTCTCTGGGAGTCTTAAACATTTCGTGAAAAAAACGTCATCTGACGTCACGTGACGTCATTATATGTTAATGTATTTCTAATATTAACAAGAGTATTTCTATATGTTGAAATTGTCGAAGTGCAATGAAAATTTAATGACAAATGATGCAGACGCTGAAATTACGATTTCAATGATTTTCATTTGTCTCTGGCGTCATATGACGTCACATTTGAAATTGACTACGAAAGTTAGTACACGGTTCAAAGCCATTATCAATGGGCCGATTTTCATTAAATTTTCACAGAATGTGTATATTACGTTCTTATTGTGTATACCGGTGTCCGTTTTTCAAAATTCGAAAAGTCCAAGCATCTATGGCGGATCCAAGATTCGAACCAAGGACGTTAATTTTTAAATGATTATAAAATCGGTCCTATTTGAGATAGAAAGTTGAAATTTTGTCAGTTAGTAGGTCTCTGGGTGTCTTAAGAATTATGAGAAAATAAACGTCATATGACGTCACGTGACGTCATTTTTTTATTGTTATTATTCTTTTCTTCTTCCTAACTAAACGCTTATTTTAATATGTTGCAATAGTCCTAGGACGATGAAATGTTTATGGATTATTAGGCACGTGAGGAAATTTTGATTTCACCCCTACTGCATATATGTAGCCATATCTCAATAAATATCGATTTTTGTAAATATATGTATGAATAAGAATTATAGCTGAATAATTGACGTTTCCAAAGATATTTAGTTTATTAAAATTGGTTTACGCAATACCAATTTATAAGCAAAAAAACTAAACGAAATGAACCTAATTTTGCTGATAATATGCTGTTTTCTTGAGGTTTAACAGTCAATATCTCAGAAACGACTGAAGATAAGTTGTTTATACATTATGCGTATAAAATGTAGCATGTTTTAAGAGCTTTCTAACGGTACCAAGTTTATTGAAATTGGACTTCATATAAGAAAGTTACATGGAAAATAAGATATTTCATAATCATGCATCATAAAAATATGGAAAAGGTCACGCGCAGGGGTCACCAGGCTTAAATACTTGCGCAACGACTTAAAAAAAAAAAAAAAAAAAATATCAAATTGCAATTGATGGGCTATATCTTGATTTTGTTCTTTTTTTTTGTTGTTGTTGTTTTTTGTCGAATGTTGACTGTTTCCAAAATAAGCATTGAAGTTAATACATGTACAACGGCACAAGACAAAAATCCGTATTTGCAACACTATGTAGCTAGCGAGCAGTTTGCAAGCCTTGAAAAATTCACACGCAGCCCCACATTTTAGACCATCTAAAAACTGCATTGTTATGCTAACGATATTCATATTGCATCAGTTTGTAGGCTGGGGTGTTACCTTTCAAAATATCACCATAGTTCGAAATTCCAGGAATTTATGGCAAAACTACGGAAGCCCAAACACGCCAAAATCGCTAAATACGATTAACTACGTTACAGGTGTCGAAAGGATATAGCACTATACAAATATTCAATACTTCTTCCTAATGAGGCTAAAATTAAACAAGGTTACAACTGAGCTGGAGTGATGAAATTCTATGTGTGATGAAAGTTAGAAACTTACATTTGAACACTGTTTCATTTTTCTTTCATGTCATATGACATAGTATAAATGTTGTATGTAAACTACATGTGCAAGATATGGGCGAACTTTTATTAAAATTCACAGAATGTGTTCTATTTGTGCTATTTTATATAGAAATAGAGGAGATAGAAAGTTGCAATTTGGACAGATTATCTATTATGTCATCTTCTATATATACTATATAAAGCAGATGTTGCAGAAAGTCCTATCATTCGTTTAAACGAATGACATCTAGTTATTATTATTATTATTATTATTATTATTATTATTATTCTTTTCTTCCTCAAGGATTTTCATATGTTGCAATCGTCCTAGGAGAATGAAATTTCGATGGCATATTATTCATATACGTAATTAAAAGATTCTATAATTTTCAAATGCCTATGACGTCATTATGACGTCACACTTGGCAATTGCTACAAAAGTTTGTACGCGGTCCAGAGCAATAATTAATAAACCGATTTTTATCAAATTTTCACAGAATGTGTATATTAAGTTCTAGTTGTGCATCTCGGTGTCCGTTTTTCAAAATTCGAAAAGCACAAAGTTCTATGGCGAATGCAAGATTCAAACCAAGGACGTCAAATTGATAAATGCTCATAAAATCGTCCCTAAATGAGACAGAATGTTGATATTTTGTCAGTATATAGATCTCCGATAGATTTAAATATTTTGTGAAAATGCACGTCTTGTGACGTCATATGACGTCATCAAATTTCAAATTTTTAAACACATAACTATATATGTTAATATGGTCCAAGGACAAGGAAATTTTGATGTCAAATTCTCCAAGAGATGATATTTTGATTTCTATGATTTTCATATCTCTATGACGTCATATGACGTCACACTTGAAATAAGCTACAAAAGTTTGTACGCGGTCCAGAGCCATTATTAATGAACCGATTTTCATCAAATTTTCCCATAATGTGTATATTAAGTTCGGTGTCCTTTTTCAAAATTCGAAAAGTCCAAAGTTCTATAGCGATTCCAAGATTCGAACCAAGGTCGTAAATTTTCAAATTCTTATAAAATCGGTCCTATTTGAGATAGAAAGATGATATTGGCTCAGTATATTGGTCTCTGGGAGTCTTAAACATTTTGTGAAAATAAACGTCATATGACGTCACGTGATGTCATTATATGATAATGAATTTCTAATTCTAACAAGATTATTTCTATATATTGAAATTTTCGAAGGGCAATGAAAATTTAATGTCGCATGCTTCAGATGCTGAAATTTCGATTTCAATGATTTTCAGAAGTCTATGACGTCATATGACGTCACTTTTGAAATTGACTAAGAAAGTTTGTACACGGTCCAGAGCCATTATTAATCGGCCGATTTTTATCAAATTTTCACATAATGTGTATATTAAGTTCTTATTGTGTATACCGGTGTCCGTTTTTCAAAATTCGAAAAGTCCATGGTTCTATAGCGAATTCAAGATTCGAACCTAGGTCGAAAAATTTTAAATGCTTATAAAATCGGTCCTGTTTGAGATAGAAAAGTGATATTTGGTCAGTATATAGGTCTCTGGGAGTCTTAAACATTTTGTGAAAATAAATGTCATATGACGTCACATGACGTCTATAAATGAAGATGTATTTCTAATATTAACAAGAGTATTTCTATATGTTGAAATTATCGAAGGACAATGAAAATTTAATGACAAATGATACAGACGCTGAAATTTTGATTTCAATGATTTTCAGAAGCCTATGACGTCATATGACGTCACATTTGAAATTGACTACAAAAGTTTGTACACGGTCCAGAGCCATTATCAATGGGCCGATTTTCATCAAATTTTCACAGAATGTGTATATTACGTTCTTATTGTGTATACCGGTGTCCGTTTTTCAAAATTCGAAAAGTCCAAGCATATATGGCGGATCCAAGATTCGAACCAATGACGTCAATATTTAAATACTTATAAAAATTGTCCGATTTGAGATAGAAAGTTGAAATTTTGTCAGTTAGTAGGTCTCTGGGTGTCTTAACAATTATTTGAAAATGAACGTCATATGACGTCACGTGACGCCATTTGTTTCTTATTATTATTCTTTTCTTCTTCCTAACTAAACGCTTATTTTAATATGTTCCAATAGTCCTAGGACGATGAAATTTTTATGGGTTATTAGGCACGTGAGGAAATTTTGATTTCACCCCTACTGCATATATGTAGCCATATCTCAATAAATATCGATTTTTGCAAATATATGTATGAATAAGAATTATAGCTGAATAATTGACGTTTCCAAAAATATTTAGTTTATTAAAATTGGTTTACGCAATACAAAGTTATAAGCAAAAAAACTAAATGAAATGAAGCTAATTTTGCTGATAATATGCTGTTTTCTTGAGGTTTGATATAAAATGTAGCATGTTTTAAGAACTTTCTAACGGTACCAAATTTATTGAAATTGGACTTCATATAAGAAAGTTACATGGAAAATAAGATATTTCATAATCATGCATCATAAAAATATGGAAAAGGTCACGCGCAGGGGTCACCAAGCTTAAATACTTGCGCAACGACTTAAAAAAAAAAAATAATATCAAATTGCAATTGATGGGCTATATCTTGATCTTGTTTTTTTTTTTTTTTTGTTGTTGTTTTTTGTCGAATGTTGACTGTTTCCAAAATAAGCATTGAAGTTAATACATGTACAACGGCACAAGACAAAAATCCGTATTTGCAACACTATATAGCTAGCGAGCAGTTTGCAAGCCTTGAAAAATTCACACGCAGCCCCACATTTTAGACCATCCAAAAACTGCATTGTTATGCTAACGATATTCATATTGCATCAGTTTGTAGGCTGGGATGTTACCTTTCAAAATATCACCATAGTTCGAAATTCCAGGAATTTATGGCAAAACTACGGAAGCCCAAACACGCCAAAATCGCTAAATACGATTAACTACGTTACAGGTGTCGAAAGGATATAGCACTATACAAATATTCAATACTTCTTCCTAATGAGGCTAAAATTAAACAAGGTTACAACTGAGCTGGAGTGATGAAATTCTATGTGTGATGAAAGTTAGAAACTTACATTTTAACACTGTTTCATTTTTCTTTCATGTCATATGACATAGTATAAATGTTGTATGTAAACTACATGTGCAAGATATGGGCGGACTTTTATTAAAATTCACAGAATGTGTTCAAGAAAGCTGAGTTAAATTTTATTTTCGTTAACGATAGAAAGTTGCAATTTGGACAGATTATCTATTATGTCATCTTCTATATATACTATAAAAAGCAGATGTTGCAGAAAGTCCTATCATTCGTTTAAACGAATGACATCTAGTTATTATTATTTTTTTCCAACCTTTTCATGTTGTTATTTCATTAAGTTGCTGAAGGTCTAGGACAAAGAAATTCTATCAACAGACATCTGAAGCAATGGCATTTTGGAATATATTATTTTTATCTTCACATAACGTCACATGACGTCAGAACTAAAAATAGCTACCAAAGTTTGTACGCGCTGTACAGCCGTCATTTATGGAAGGATTGTCATGGAATTTTCACAGAAGTTATATATTAAGACCTCATTGTGCAGGATTATATAGGTTTGCCAAGATTCGAAAGAACTAAGGTTCTATGACGAATCCAAGATTCGAACTAAGGACGTCAAATTTCAAATCCATATAAAATCGTTTCTAGATGAGATAGAAAGTTGATATTTGGCGAGATTATATGTCTCTGTGTTTCCTTTGCATTTTGTAAAGATGAACGTCATATGACGTCATATGACGTCATCAAGTTGTATAGAATTTCCGATTTCTTGATGTCAATTTACTCATGTTGCAAAGGCTCATAGACAATGAAAATTTAATGTCCTATGTAGGTAATCATGAACATTTAGATTCAATGTTTAAAATTTTCATATGACGTCACATGACGTCAGAACTAAAAATAGCTACCAAAGTTTGTACGCGCTGTACAGCCGTCATTTATGAACGGATTGGCATGGAATTTTCACAGAAGTTATATATTACGACCTCATTGTGCAGGATTATATAGGTTTGCCAAGATTCGAAAGAACAAAGGTTCTATGGCGAATCCAAGATTCGAACCAAGGACGTCAAATTTCAAATACGTATAAAATCGTTTCTAGATGAGATAGAAAGTTGATATTTGGCGAGATTATATACGTCTCTGTGTTTCCTTTGCATTTTGTAAAGATGAACGTCATATGACGTCATTGACATCATCAAGTTGTATAGAATTTCCGATTTCTTGATGTCAATTTACTCATGTTGCAAAGCTTCATAGACAATGCAAATTAAATGTCCTTTGTACATAATCAGGAACATTTAGATTCAATGTTTAAAATTTTCATATGACGTCACATGTTGTCAGAACTATAAATAACTACCAAAGTTTGTCCGCTCTGTACAGCCGTCATTTATTGATAGATTGGCATGGAATCTTCACAGAAGTTATATATTACGACCTCATTGTGCAGGATTCTGTAGGTTTGCCAAGATTCGAAAGAACTAAGGTTCTTTGACGAATCCAAGATTCGAACCAAGGACGTCAAATTTTAAATACGTATAAAATCATTTCTAGATGAGATAGAAATTTGATATTTAGCGAGCTTATACGTTTTCCTTTGCATTTTGAAAAGATGAACGTCATATGACGTCATCAAATTGTAGAGAATTTCCGATTCCTGAATGTCAATTTACTCATGTTGCAAAGGTTCATAGACAATGAAAATTTAATGTCCTATGTAGGTAATCATGAACATTAAGATTTAATGAGTAAAACTTTCATATGACGTCACATGACATCAAAACTTAAAAAAGCTACCAAAGTTCATCCGCGCTGCACAACCGTCATTTATGGACGGATTGGCATGGAATTTTCACAGAAGTTATATATTACGACTTCATTGTGCAGGATTATATAGGTTTGCCAAAATTCGAAAAACACCAGGTTTGTCATGGTTTGCAGTGCAGAAAGCCCTATCTTTTGTTCAAAACAAAAGAAGTCTAGTTATTATTATTATTATTCTACTTTTTTCTTCCTTTTGAGGTTCAAATTAAGACAGGTTGCCGATGAGCTAGCAGCATGAAATTTTAATAGTATGCACAGTGACTTTGGCGCTTTTGATCATCATAATTTTTTTCTTCATGTGACGTCACATTACGTCAGGGCTGAAAAAAGCTACAAAAGCTTGTTCGAGCTCTACAGCCGTCATGATTGGACCGATTTACTTGATTTTTTTCACAGAATGTATATATTATGTTCTTGTTGTGCAGAATTATATACGTTTTGCAATATTTGAAAAGATCAAGGATCTATGGCTGAACCAAGTTTCGAACTTTGGACCAGAAAATGTATTGAAGTATTACGAAGCACTCAGATAAGTTAGAAACATACAATTTTGACAGAATATGTGTCCTATTGATTTCTTTCAGTTCTGAGAAGATTGACGTCGTATGACGTAAAATGACGTCATGACGCGTTATGAAATTTTTTATCCAAAATATACGGTTTTTTAACACTGGAAGACAAAGTTTTTGACCGATTTGCATAAAATTTTCATTGAAGGTGCAACATAGCCTCTTATTGTCAACAGTCACTTCCGCTTCCGGAAAATAGCTAAGGTCAAGGTCACATGTCAATTATCGGTTTTTTCTTCGGCCTTAAATATCTCAAAAACGAAAAATATTTTATCGAGACACTATGCATATAATTTGTAGTGCTTTGAAATGCCTTTCAGACGATATATAGTTTTTGAAGATCGGGGTTGAATCAGTTGAGTTATTGCAGAAAAACAAAAATGCTGCAACCCTAAGCGCACTTAACTACTTATATCTCGATAATTATTGATTTTTGTTAATAAGAGTATGAATATAATTTGTAGATCAATGCCCGGCCGTTCTTTTGGTGTTTAAATTTTAAGATTGACCTAATATTCATTAAATTATAAGGAAGAACAAAACGATATGAACATATTTATCCCCGATTTTTGCCGTGTGCTCAAGGTTTAACCGCCGGTATCTACAAAGTGTTTAAAGATACATACAATTATGAAGCGAGTGAATTGTGGGAAATGAAAAGACCTTTCTAACGGTACCTAGCTTTTCAAAATTGGACGTAATATAAGGAAGTTACATGAAAAATAAGAATTCAGTAAAACCGTTCTTTCATGCACTCCCGCAGTAAGTCCCGATCACTTGATTCCTTTTTTCGAAGAAACTATTTCTCTTTTTTTTTTAAATAACATATAGAACATTTATTTTTTTGCATGATGTAATGCGGTTCTAATGATATGCAGATTTTAATGATCGGACCATAAATTATAAATTTATTTGTCGAAAGGCAATAATAGACATGAACATCTTTTTGCCGACTTTTGCTGTTTTCTTGAAAAATAACTTTCTATATCTCAAAACCCGTAATAGAAAAGTTGAAACATGAAACACGTGAAATGTTGGAAATTTAAAGGCCTTTCTAATGGTACCTAGCGTTTTAAAATTGGACATCGGACATCCTATAAGGAAGTTAGATAAGAAATAAGAAGTCATTTAAACCGTTCTTTCATGCATTTCTGCAGCTAGTCCCTATCATTTGATTGTTTTTTTCTAAGAAACTATTAATTTTTGAAAATAACATAAAGAACAGTATTATTAGCGTGATGCAATGCGGTTCTAATGGTATGCAGATTTTAATGATCGGGTCATTAATTATAAAGTTATTTGTTGAAGGGCAATAATAGACATGAACATCGTTTTGCCGATTTTTTGCCGTTTCCTTGAAAAATAACTTTCTATATCTCAGAACACGTAACAGAAAAGTTGAAACATGAAACAAGTGAAATGTTGGAAATATAAAGGCCTTTCTTTTTTAAAATTGGACATCATATAAGGAAGTTAGATGAGAAATAAAAATTAATTTATACCGTTCTTTCATGCACTTCTGCAATTAGTCCTAATCACTTGATTGCTTTTTCTAAGAAACAATTAATTCTAAGTTCACCTGAGCACATGTGCTAAAGATGAGCTATAAGAATCGATGAATGTCCATTGTCCGTCCGTCTGTCCGTCAATCCGCCGTCCGTCCGTCGTCCACAATTAGTTTGTTTGCACTCTAGCATCTTCATTTCTTAAGTAATCAACTTCAAACTTTATAACAATGTTTATTACCATAAAATCTTGGTCAAGTCCGATTATGGCTGATATCGGCCTATTAGGTCAGGAATTATGCCCCTTTTAATATTGAAAAAAGCTAGATTTCACATTGTCATTGTCACTTTGCACTCTAACATCTTCATTTCTTAAGCAATCATCTTTAAACTTTATGACAATGTTTATTATTATCCTCTCACGGCCAACTTGATTATGGCTGATATTAGGAGTTATGCCCCTTTTATATTAAAATATGCCAATTTTCCCTTTGTTTGCACTCTAGCATCTTCATCTCTGAAATAATCATCTTCAATCTTTAGAACAATGTATATAGCCATATTCTTTCTGCCAAGTTCGATAATGGCTGATCTGCCAATTAGGTCAGGAGTTATGCCCTTTTTGATGTTTAAATTTGTGTGTTTTAAGCCATAGTTTTTGAGTCAAGTTTGACTTCAAATTTCGACAACAGGCTCTCTTTAGTTCGTGGAATTATAAATAATCTGATGGATTATGTCGTCAGTACAACTATGCTATAATTTAATAACTTGTACAGGCAATGATAACAGTTTTTCTCAGGTGAGAGTCTTTAGGGCCACCTTGGCCCTCTTGTTGAAAATATCATAAAGAACAATTTTTTTATCATGATGCAGTGCAGTGTATTAAGTTATTTGTCGAATGGTAGTAGTTGACATGAATATCTTTTTGCCGATTTTTTGCCTTTTTGGGGGAGGAATAACTTTATATATCGCAAAAACAGATAGCTTTAAACCTAAAGTAAGTACATGTTTGAATTCAGAAGACCTTTCTAACCATACCTGGGTTTTTTAAATCGGACATCATAGTTGCATGAAAGTAAGAATTTCTGGAAAAAAAGAAATAAAAATTCCTTGTGCTTCTGCAGTTGATCCAGTTGATATTTCGTAGAAAAGGAATCTTGTATACCTTTTTAACATGTTAAGAGGACTAGTGAAACTTCATTCCCTTGCAGAACACGAAGATTGAATATTATTGTAGTTATCTTAAAGATGGTTCTGGAAAAATTAGCATTATGAAATTATAACTGAAAACAAAGCCACATATTCCCCTTTGAATGCAATGACTTTAAAATTTTAATTATGTTATATGACATCACATATTTCCTCTGTTTTACATTTATGTTTGCACTCTACAGCTGTCAATTCGGGACGGATTTCCTTCAATTTTTAAAGATGGTGTATTTCAGAAAATAAAATAAGTATGATCAGGTTTGACATGGTTTGAAGTGCAGAAAGCCCTTTCTTTTGTCCAGAACAAAAGAAGTCTAGTTATTATTATTATTATTATTATTATTCTTTTCTTCCAAAATAGGTTGCTCTTTCAATAGGTTCCTGACGGTCTAGAATCACGAAAATTTAAAAGCTTATACCTGACGCGATGAAATTTTAGAATCTATGATTTTTATATCCCTATGACGTCACATGACGTCAAATTTGACATTTGTTACAAAAGTTTGTTCGCGCTCTACAGCCTTCATTTCTTGGCGGATTTTCTCGATATTTTCACAAAATGTGTCTATTGCGTTCTAAATGGGCATGATTATATAGGTTTTCCCAGATTCGAAAAGACCAAGGTTCTGTGGTTAAACCAAATTTCGCACTTTGGACCTTAAAAGTTTTTAAGTATTTTGTAGCTCCTATGTAAGCTAGAAATCTCAAATTGACACCACATATGCTCAATGATGTCATCTTCATATTCTGTGACATTTGACGTCATATGATGTCATTTGACGAAATAATGTTAATAACAATTCTGAAACAAATACAAACGGTTTTTCAGCCCTGTACTCTAAATTTCTTGAACGATTGGCTTCAAATTTTCTCTGAATCTGCACCATAGCATCTCATTGTCAAATATCATTTCCGTTTCCGGAAAATCTCAAAGGTCAATGTCATATATCAATTATCGTTTTTTTCTTTTGACCTGTAATATCTCAAAAACAAACAACATTCTATCGAGACAATATGCGTATTTTTATTAGTGCTTTCGAAGCTCTTTCTGATGAGAAAATATTTTTGAAGATCGGGCTTAAAATGGCACATCAGTGGCGGAACAGCGAAAACGGCGCTATACGTAGTGTAGAAAACTGCATGTATGTAAAAGAATATTGATTTTTGTGACTATCATTATGAACATGATTTATAGCCCAATCAATTTCCTTTCGAATGATATGCAGCTTTTAAAGATCCAAAGAATAGTTATTAAATTATCGTTCATGAAGTAAATGTCATGAACATATTTTAGCATATTTTTGCACTTTTTCCGAGGTTTAAGCGTCCATAGTTCAAAAGCAGTTATGAAAAGGTCCATACATAAAGCGTGTGAAATGTTGGGAATTTAATGACCTTTCTAACGGTACCCTGCTTTTCTTATTTGGTCATGATATAAGAAAGTTACATGAGAAATAAGAACTCATGCTAATAATCATAAAAGTGTAAATGCGCAATTCAAACGCAATCAATAAACTATTCATTCTTATTATTTAAACATATATAAAGCGTTATATGGTATGGATATCGAAGTAATAGCCTTTGTAAATCAATAATGTAACTTTGTTTTAATATTTTCAGCCAAATTAAACAGGTTTAAAAATTTTAAAATGTGTTTCAGTTAATTCAAATACCACTGGAATGTCAAATAGTTATATGTATACAAAGCAGAATGTAAAGTTCTATTGAGAAATCTAATGTGCGGCACTGTAACAAGCATTAAAGGTACAACGTTTACCTGTGCTCATGTGAGGCCGCAGCCTACTATATTTGTTCGGTTTATCTATATAGATATTTTTTTTCTTTGTAAAAGAAATGTCGAGTCTTAATTTTAGTTTCCTTTATTCAATATTGTTAAATGGAAATAAAGACAAGATAAATAGTAATTAAAATGGGTTTTTGAAAATATCTTGTTGATCAGCATGTGTTTTTTGTGTAATTTTAAGTTCTTTTAAATGAACAACAGGGAAAATTGTTTCATAATAAAGAAAGGATACATGTGAAATTAACTAAAGTAGAACACATATATTTTCAATATGGAAAAGCAGGTATTATACCACAGAGAAACGTAAATTTGGGAAGTCGACATTGTTTATGAACAAAATCTTTTCAGCTGATCAGGCTTAAACTGAGATGCAGCGCAGAAAGCCCTTATCGTTTGTGGGACAAACGAAGTCTAGTTAGGACGCAGAAAGTCCTATTGGTTTGTATTTTTGGTTTGGCAGAAATCCTTTGGGTTTGTTATGTTTTTTATTAGGACTTTCTGGCCTTTCGGCAGAAAGTCCTATTGGGTTTGTTATGTTTTTTATTATTCTTATTCTTCTTATTCTTTTTTTCTTCCTCTTGTATTTGTATTAATTTTGATGTGTTGCCAATTGCCCAGAACAATGAAAATTTTATGGTAAATATTTCAAACCATGTGCTTTCGAATGCAATGAATTTCACATTCATATGACGTCATATAACGTCAGATTTGACGTCAGGTGAAAAAATTTGTACGCGGTCTACCGGTGTCCGTTTTTCAAAATTCGAAAAGGTAATGGTTTTATGGCGAATCCAATATTCGAACCATTGACGTCAAATTTCAAATGCGTATAAAATCGCTTACAGATGAGCTAGAAAGTTGATATTTGAATAGGATATAAGTCTCTAAGATTTATTTACATTCTCAGAAGATAAACGTCAAATGACGTCATATGACGTCATGAGGTGAAAAGAAATTTCTAAATTTTACGTGTTAATTTTTATATGTTGAAAACGTCCGAGCTCCTTGAAAATTGAATAGCATATGCTTCAGATAAATCATTTTGCATTCCAATCATTTTCATTTGTCTATGACGTGTTTTGACGTCAATCTTGACGTCGTCTTAAAATATTTGTACGCGGTCTACAGCCGTCATTTCTGGGTCGATTTTCACTAAAATTTCACAGAATATGTATGTTAGGCTTTAGTTGTGCATCCCGGTGTCCGTTTTACAAAATTCGAAAAGGCAATGGTTTTATGGGGATCCAAGATTGGAACCATTGACGTCAAATTTCAAATACGTAAAAAATCGCTTCCAGATGTGTTAGAAATCTGATATTTGGACAGTATATAAGTCTCTAAGTCTGCTTTATATTCTATGAAGATGAATGTCATTTGACGTCAGATGACGTCATAAGGTCAAAAAGAATTTCTGATATATACGCGTTAATTCAAATATGTTGTTAACTTCCCAGGACCGTGGAAATTTAATAGTTTATACATCAATCCATGAGCTTTAGAATGCAATGTATTCCATAATAATGTAACGTTATATCACGTCAGATTTCATATCAGGGCAAAAAGGTTTTACGCGGTGTATAGCCATTATATTTGGACCGATTTTCATCAACAATGTATATGTAACGCACTTGTTGTGTATTCCTTGTCCGGTTTTCCAAATTCAAAAAGGAAATGGTTCTATGGCGAATCCAAGTTTCGAACCATTGACGTCAAATTTCAAATACGTATAAAATCGCTTCCAGATGATTTAGAAAGTGGATATTTGGACTGAATATTAGTCTTTAAGGCTTATTTCTATCATGTGAGGATTAACGTCATTTGACGTCATAAGGTCAAAAAGAATATTTGATATCATATGCAATAATATTCATATTCATGTGACATCAGAATAGACGTCAGATCAAAATGTTTGTAAGCGCTCTGCAGAAATTATGAATTGATGAATTCGTCTAAAATTAAAGAATGTATAGGTTACACTCTAGAAACCTAATATTTTCTGCGTATTCCATATCAATAATTTTCAGTTTGATTGAGATTTAAACGGTTTGCAGAAAGTCCTATCGTTTGCCGTGCAAACGAAATCTAGTTATTCTAATTCTTCTTATTATTCTTTTTTTCTTCCTCTTATATTTGTGTTACTTCCGATGTGTTGCCAATGGCCAAGAACAATGAAAATTTTATGGCATATATTTCAAACCATGAACTTTCGAAAGCAATGAATTTCATATTCATATGACGTCATATAACGTCAGATTTGACGTCAGGTGAAAAAGTTTGTACGCGGTCTACAGCCATTATTTCTGGGCCTATTTTCATCAAAATTTCACAGAATGTGTATGTTAGGCTCTAGTTGTGCCTTCCGGTGTCCATTTTTCAAAATTTAAAAAGGCAATGGTTCCTTGGCGAGTCAATATTCGAACCATTGACGTCAAATTTCAAATGCGTATAAAATCGCTTCCAGATGAGCTAGAAAGATGATATTTGGACAGGATATAAGTCTTTAGGTTTCCTTTATATTCTCAGAAGATGAATGTCGAATGATGTCATATGACGTCATGAGGTGAAAAGTAATTTCTAAATTTTACGTGTTAATTGTTATATGTTGGAAACGTCCAAGCACCTTAAAAATTTAATAGCATATGCTTCACATAAAATATTTTTCATTTCATCCATTTTCATTTGTCTATGACGTGTTTTGACGTCAAACTTGACGTCGTCTTAAAATATTTGTACGCGGTCTAAAGCCATTATTTCTGGGCCGATTTTCATCAAAATTTCACAGAATATGTATTTCAGGCTCTAGTTGTGCTTTCTGGTGTCCTTTTTTTAAAATTCAAAAAGGTAATGGTTTTATGGCGAATCCAAGATTCGAACCATTGACGTCAAATTTCAAATGCGTATAAAATTGCTTACATATGATCTATAAAGATGAAATTTGGACAGGATATAAGTCTCTAGGATTTATTTACATTCTCAGAAGATAAATGTCAAATGACGTCATATGACGTCATGGGGTGAAAAGTAATTTCTAATTTTTACGTGTTAATTTTTATATGTTGAAAATCATACGAGCACCATGAAAATTCAATAGCATATGTTTCAGATAGAACATTTTGCTTTTTTATAATGTTCATTTGACTATGACGTGTTTTGACGTCAAACTTGACGTCGTCTTAAAATATTTGTACGCGGTCTACAGCCATTATTTCTGGACCGATTTTCACTAAAATTTCACAGAATGTGTATTTTAGGCTTTAGTTGTGCATCCTGGTGTCCGTTTTTGAAAATTCGAAAAGGCAATGGTTTTATAGCGAATCCAAGATTCGAACCATTGACGTCAAATTTCAAATGCGTATAAAATCGCTTACAGATTAGTTAGAAAGATAATATTTGGACAGGATGGTTCCTTTTTAAAAAAAATATGACGTCATGAGGTGAAAAGAAATTTCTAAATTTTACGTGTTAATTTTTATATGTTGAAAACGTCCGAGCTCCTTGAAAATTGAATAGCATATGCTTCAGATAAATCATTTTGCATTCCAATCATTTTCATTTGTCTATGACGTGTTTTGACGTCAATCTTGACGTCGTCTTAAAATATTTGTACGCGGTCTACAGCCGTCATTTCTGGGTCGATTTTCACTAAAATTTCACAGAATATGTATGTTAGGCTTTAGTTGTGCATCCCGGTGTCCGTTTTACAAAATTCGAAAAGGCAATGGTTTTATGGGGATCCAAGATTGGAACCATTGACGTCAAATTTCAAATACGTAAAAAATCGCTTCCAGATGTGTTAGAAATCTGATATTTGGACAGTATATAAGTCTCTAAGTCTGCTTTATATTCTATGAAGATGAATGTCATTTGACGTCAGATGACGTCATAAGGTCAAAAAGAATTTCTGATATATACGCGTTAATTCAAATATGTTGTTAACTTCCCAGGACCGTGGAAATTTAATAGTTTATACATCAATCCATGAGCTTTAGAATGCAATGTATTCCATAATAATGTAACGTTATATCACGTCAGATTTCATATCAGGGCAAAAAGGTTTTACGCGGTGTATAGCCATTATATTTGGACCGATTTTCATCAACAATGTATATGTAACGCACTTGTTGTGTATTCCTTGTCCGGTTTTCCAAATTCAAAAAGGAAATGGTTCTATGGCGAATCCAAGTTTCGAACCATTGACGTCAAATTTCAAATACGTATAAAATCGCTTCCAGATGATTTAGAAAGTGGATATTTGGACTGAATATTAGTCTTTAAGGCTTATTTCTATCATGTGAGGATTAACGTCATTTGACGTCATAAGGTCAAAAAGAATATTTGATATCATATGCAATAATATTCATATTCATGTGACATCAGAATAGACGTCAGATCAAAATGTTTGTAAGCGCTCTGCAGAAATTATGAATTGATGAATTCGTCTAAAATTAAAGAATGTATAGGTTACACTCTAGAAACCTAATATTTTCTGCGTATTCCATATCAATAATTTTCAGTTTGATTGAGATTTAAACGGTTTGCAGAAAGTCCTATCGTTTGCCGTGCAAACGAAATCTAGTTATTCTTATTCTTCTTATTCTTTTTTTCTTCCTCTTGTTTTTGTGTTAATTTCGATGTGTTGCCAATGGCCCAGAACAATGAAAATTTTATGGCATATATTTCAAACCATGATCTTTCGAAAGCAATGAATTTCATATTCATATGACGTCATATAACGTCAGATTTGACGTCAGGTGAAAAAGTTTGTACGCGGTCTACAGCCATTATTTCTGGGCCTATTTTCATCAAAATTTCACAGAATGTGTATGTTAGGCTCTAGTTGTGCCTTCCGGTGTCCATTTTTCAAAATTTAAAAAGGCAATGGTTCCTTGGCGAGTCAAATATTCGAACCATTGACGTCAAATTTCAAATGCGTATAAAATCGCTTCCAGATGAGCTAGAAAGATGATATTTGGACAGGATATAAGTCTTTAGGTTTCCTTTATATTCTCAGAAGATGAATGTCGAATGATGTCATATGACGTCATGAGGTGAAAAGTAATTTCTAAATTTTACGTGTTAATTGTTATATGTTGGAAACGTCCAAGCACCTTAAAAATTTAATAGCATATGCTTCACATAAAATATTTTTCATTTCATCCATTTTCATTTGTCTATGACGTGTTTTGACGTCAAACTTGACGTCGTCTTAAAATATTTGTACGCGGTCTAAAGCCATTATTTCTGGGCCGATTTTCATCAAAATTTCACAGAATATGTATTTCAGGCTCTAGTTGTGCTTTCTGGTGTCCTTTTTTTAAAATTCAAAAAGGTAATGGTTTTATGGCGAATCCAAGATTCGAACCATTGACGTCAAATTTCAAATGCGTATAAAATTGCTTACAGATGATCTAGAAAGATGAAATTTGGACAGGATATAAGTCTCTAGGATTTATTTACATTCTCAGAAGATAAATGTCAAATGACGTCATATGACGTCATGGGGTGAAAAGTAATTTCTAATTTTTACGTGTTAATTTGTATATGTTGAAAATCATACGAGCACCATGAAAATTCAATAGCATATGTTTCAGATAGAACATTTTGCTTTTTTATAATGTTCATTTGACTATGACGTGTTTTGACGTCAAACTTGACGTCGTCTTAAAATATTTGTACGCGGTCTACAGCCATTATTTCTGGACCGATTTTCACTAAAATTTCACAGAATGTGTATTTTAGGCTTTAGTTGTGCATCCTGGTGTCCGTTTTTGAAATTCGAAAAGGCAATGGTTTTATAGCGAATCCAAGATTCGAACCATTGACGTCAAATTTCAAATGCGTATAAAATCGCTTACAGATTAGTTAGAAAGATAATATTTGGACAGGATATAAGTCTCTAGGATTCCTTTATATTCTCAGAAGATAAATGTCGAATGACGTCATATGACGTCATGAGGTGAAAAGAAATTTCTAAATTTTACGTGTTAATTTTTATATGTTGAAAACGTCCGAGCTCCTTGAAAATTGAATAGCATATGCTTCAGATAAATCATTTTGCATTCCAATCATTTTCATTTGTCTATGACGTGTTTTGACGTCAATCTTGACGTCGTCTTAAAATATTTGTACGCGGTCTACAGCCGTCATTTCTGGGTCGATTTTCACTAAAATTTCACAGAATATGTATGTTAGGCTTTAGTTGTGCATCCCGGTGTCCGTTTTACAAATTCGAAAAGGCAATGGTTTTATGGGGACCCAAGATTGGAACCATTGACGTCAAATTTCAAATACGTAAAAAATCGCTTCCAGATGTGTTAGAAATCTGATATTTGGACAGTATATAAGTCTCTAAGTCTGCTTTATATTCTATGAAGATGAATGTCATTTGACGTCAGATGACGTCATAAGGTCAAAAAGAATTTCTGATATATACGCGTTAATTCAAATATGTTGTTAACTTCCCAGGACCATGGAAATTTAATAGTTTATACATCAATCCATGAGCTTTAGAATGCAATGTATTCCATAATAATGTAACGTTATATCACGTCAGATTTCATATCAGGGCAAAAAGGTTTTACGCGGTGTATAGCCATTATATTTGGACCGATTTTCATCAACAATGTATATGTAACGCACTTGTTGTGTATTCCTTGTCCGGTTTTCCAAATTCAAAAAGGAAATGGTTCTATGGCGAATCCAAGTTTCGAACCATTGACGTCAAATTTCAAATACGTATAAAATCGCTTCCAGATGATTTAGAAAGTGGATATTTGGACTGAATATTAGTCTTTAAGGCTTATTTCTATTATGTGAGGATTAACGTCATTTGACGTCATAAGGTCAAAAAGAATATTTGATATCATATGCAATAATATTCATATTCATGTGACATCAGAATAGACGTCAGATCAAAATGTTTGTAAGCGCTCTGCAGAAATTATGAATTGATGAATTCGTCTAAAATTAAAGAATGTATAGGTTACACTCTAGAAACCTAATATTTTCTGCGTATTCCATATCAATAATTTTCAGTTTGATTGAGATTTAAACGGTTTGCAGAAAGTCCTATCGTTTGCCGTGCAAACGAAATCTAGTTATTCTTATTCTTCTTATTCTTTTTTTCTTCCTCTTGTTTATGTGTTAATTTCGATGTGTTGCCAATGGCCCAGAACAATGAAAATTTTATGGCATATATTTCAAACCATGAACTTTCGAAAGCAATGAATTTCATATTCATATGACGTCATATAACGTCAGATTTGACGTCAGGTGAAAAAGTTTGTACGCGGTCTACAGCCATTATTTCTGGGCCTATTTTCATCAAAATTTCACAGAATGTGTATGTTAGGCTCTAGTTGTGCCTTCCGGTGTCCATTTTTCAAAATTTAAAAAGGCAATGGTTCCTTGGCGAGTCAAATATTCGAACCATTGACGTCAAATTTCAAATGCGTATCGCTTCCAGATGAGCTAGAAAGATGATATTTGGACAGGATATAAGTCTTTAGGTTTCCTTTATATTCTCAGAAGATGAATGTCGAATGATGTCATATGACGTCATGAGGTGAAAAGTAATTTCTAAATTTTACGTGTTAATTGTTATATGTTGGAAACGTCCAAGCACCTTAAAAATTTAATAGCATATGCTTCACATAAAATATTTTTCATTTCATCCATTTTCATTTGTCTATGACGTGTTTTGACGTCAAATTTGACGTCGTCTTAAGATATTTGTACGCTGACTACAGCCATTTTTTCTGGGCCGATTTTCACCAAAATTTCACAGAATGTGTATGTTAGGCTCTAGTTGTGCCTTCCGGTGTCCGTTTTTCAAAATTTAAAAAGGCAATGGTTCTATGGCGAGTCAAAATTCGAACCATTGACGTCAAATTTCAAATGCGTATAGAATCGCTTCCGATGAGCTAGAAAGCTAATATTTGAATAGGATATAAGTCTGTAAGATTTCTTTAGATACCGAGAGAATGAACTTCATTTAACGTCATATGACGTCATGCGGTGAAAAGAAATTTCTAATTATTACGTGTTAAATTCTATATGTTGAAAAACGTCCGAGCACCTTGAAAGACCATAGCTTAAGCTTCAGATAGAACATTTTGCATTTTAATGATTTTCATTTGCTATGACGTGTCTTGACGTCAAACTTGACGTCGTCTTAAAATATTTGTACGCGGCCTACAGCCATTATTTTGGACCGATTTTCATCAAAATTTCACAGAATGTGTATGTTAGGCTCTCTTTGTGCATCCCGGTGTCCTTTTTTCAAAATTCGAAAAGGCAATGATTTCATGGCGAATGCAAGATTCGAACTTTTGACGTCAAATTTTAAAAGCGTATAAAATCGCTTTCAGATGAGCTAGAAAGCTTATATGTGGATAGTATATAAGTCTCCATGTCTGCTTAATATTCTATGAAGATAAACGTCATTTGACGTCAGTTGACGTCATAAGGACAAAAAGAATTTCTGATTTATGTGCGTTAATTCAAATATGTTGTTTAACTTCACAGGACCATGGAAATTTAATAGTTTATACATCAATCCATGAGCTTTAAAATGCAATGTATTCCATAATAATGTAACGTTATATCACGTAAGATTTGATATCAGGGCAAAAAGGTTTTACGCGGTGTACAGCCATTATATTTGGACCGAATTTCATCAACATTTCACAGAATGTATATGTAACTCTCTTGTTGTGTATTTCTTGTCCGGTTTTCCAAATTCGAAAAGGCAATGGTTCTATGGCAAATCCAAGTTTTGAACCATTGACGTCAATTTCAAATACGTATAAAATCGCTTTCAGATGATTTAGAAAGTGGATATTTGGACTGAATATTAGTCTTTTAGACTTATTTATATTATGTGAGGATTAACGTCATTTGACGTCATAAGGTCAAAAAGAATGTTTGATATCTAAGCGTTAATTTCTATATGTTGCAAAGTTCAAATGGGCATGAAAAATTTACTTGATAAGTTTGTTCGCGGTCTACAGCCATTATTTCAGGACGGTTTTCATCAAAATTTCACAGAATGTGTATGTTACGCTTTAGATTTGCCAACCAGTCTCCGTTTTACCAAATATGAAAAAGCAAGGATTTTGTTGTGCATCCTTACTTTCGTTTACAAAATATTGAAAAGACCGAGGTTCTGTGGTGAAACAAAGTTTTGAAAATATGACCTCGGAATTAAGTTTAGTATTTCAGGACCCTATTCGAGGTAAAAAGCTGAATTTCACACATGTTGTAATTCAAAACGCTTTCTTTAGATTTCCATAGGCCAGACGTCATTTGACGTAATGGGATTATAATATATTTTCATTTCTGGTGCAATAAATTCAATGTGATCCCAATGGTCCAGAATTACAAAACTATAATAGCATATGTTAAATATGCTGAATTTTCATATGCAATAATATTCTTATTCATATCACATCAGAATAGACGTCAGATCAAAAAGTTTGTAAGCGCTCTGCAGACATTATGAATTGATGAATTCGTCTAGAAACCTAATATTTGCTACATATTCCATATCAATAATTTTCAGTTTGATTGAGATTTTAACGGTTTGCAGAAGTCCTATCGTTTGCCGTGCAAATGAAATCTAGTTCTTATTCTTCTTATTCTTTTTTTCTTCCTCTTAGTTTTGTGTTAATTTCGATGTGTTGCCAATGCCATAGAACAATGAAAATTTTATGGCATATATTGTCAAATTTCAAATGCGTATAAAAATTGCTTACAGATAAGCTAGAAAGATTATATTTGGACAGGATATAAGTCTCTAGAATTTATTTACATTCTAGAAGATAAACGTCAAATGAAGTCATATGACGTCATGAGGTGAAAGTAATTTCTAATATTTACGTGTTAATTGTTATATGTTGGAAACGTCCGAGCACCTTAAAAATTTAATAGCATATGCTTCAGATAAAACATTTTTCATTTCAACCATTTTCAGTTGTCTATGACGTGTTTTGACGTCAAACTTGACGTCGTCTTAAAATATTTTTACGCTGTCTACAATCATTTTTTCTGGGCCGATTTTCACCAAAATTTCACAGAATGTGTATGTTACGCTCTAGTTGTGTCTTCCGGTGTCCGTTTTTCAAAATTTAAAAAGGCAATGGTTCTATGGCGAGTCAAAATTCGAACCATTGACGTCAAATTTCAAATGCGTATAAAATCGCTTCCAGATGAGCTAGAAAGCTAATATTTAAATAGGATATAAATCTCTAAGATTTCTTTAGAAACCGAGATAATGAACTTCATTTAACGTCATATGACGTCATGAGGTGAAAATTTTATGGCATATATTGTCAAATTTCAAATGCGTATAAAATCGCTTACAGATAAGCTAGAAAGATTATATTTGGACAGGATATAAGTCTCTCGAATTTATTTACATTCTCAGAAGATAAACGTCAAATGAAGTCATATGACGTCATGGGGTGAAAAGTAATTTCTAATATTTACGTGTTAATTGTTATATGTTGAAAACGTACGAAACCCTTGAAAATTTAATACCATATGCTTCAGATAGAACATTTTGCATTTCAATTAATTCAATTTGTCTATGGCGTGTTTTGACGTCAAACTTGACGTCGTCTTAAAATATTTGTACGCGGTCTACAATTATTATTTCTGGGCCGATTTTCATCAAAATTTCAAAGAATATGTTTGTTAGGCTCTAGTTGTGCCTTCCGGTGTCCGTTTTTCAAAATTTAAAAGACAATGGTTCTATGGCGAGTCAAAATTCGAACCATTGACGTCAAATTTCAAATGCGTTTAAAAATCGCTTACAGATGAGCTAGAAAGATGCTATTTGGGCAGGATATAGTCTCTAGGATTTTTTTACATTCTCAGAAGATAAACGTCAAATGACGTCATATGATGTCATGGGTGAAAAAAAATCTATTTTTTTTACGTGTTTATTGTTATATCTTGAAAACGTCGAGCACCTTGAAAATTTAAATAGCAAATGCTTCAGATGAACATTTTGCATTTCAATAATTTTCATTTGACTATGCGTATTTTGACGTCAAACTTGACGTCGTTTAAAAATATTTGTACGCGGTCTACAGCCATTATTTCAGGGCCGATTTTCATCAAAATTTCACAGAATATGTGTATGTTACCTTTAGTTTTGCATCCCGGTGTCCGTTTTTTTCAAATTCAAAAATGCAAAGGTTTTATGTCGTATCCAAGATTCGAACCATTGACGTCAAATTTCATATACGTATAAAATCGCTTCCTGATGAGTTAGAAATCTAATATTTGGATAGTATATAAGTCTCCAAGTCTGCTTTACATTCTATGAAGATGAACGTCATTTGACGTTAATTGACGTCAAAAGATCAAAAAGAATTTCTGATATATATACGCGTTAATTCAAATATGTTGTCAACTTCCCAGGACCATGGAAATTTAATAGCTTATACATCAATCCATGAACTTAAGAATGCAATGTATTCCATAATAATTTGATATCAGGACAAAAAGGTTTTACGCGGTGTACAGCCATTATTTTTGAACTGATTTTCATCAAATTTTCACAGAATGTATTTGTAACGCTCTTGTTGTGTATTCCTTGTCCGGTTTTCCAAATTCGAAAAGGCAATGGTTCTTTGGTGAATCCAGGTTTTGAACATTGACGTCAAATTTCAAAATACGTATAAAATCGCTTCCAGATGATTTAGAAAGTGAATATTTGGACTGAATATTATCTCTTTAAGACTTATTTTCTATTATGTGAGGATTAACGTCATTTGACGTCATAGACGTCTTAAGGTCAAAAAAAATGGTTTGATATCTACGTGTTAATTTTTATATTTTGCAAAGTTCCAATGGGGCATGAAAAATTATACTTGATATGTTTAAGATACTTAATATTTCATTTCATTGATTTTCTTATGGCTATGACGTATATGACATCAAATTGACGTTGTCTACACAAGATTGTACGCGGTCTACAGCCATTATTTTAGGACGGATTTTCATCAAAATTTCACAGAATGTGTATGTTACTCTTTAGATGTGCCAAACCCGTCTCCGTTTTACCAAATTTGAAAAAGCAAGGATTTTGTTGTGCATCCTTACTTTGTTTTCATAATATTGATAAGACCAAGGTTCTGTGGTGAAACCAAGTTTCGAAAATATGACCTCGAAAATTAAGTTTAGTATTTCAGAGACCTATTTCGAGGTAAAAGCTGAAATTCCACACTGTTGTAATTCAAAACGTTTTCTTTAGATTTCCATAGGCTAGAGGTTATTTGGCGTAATGGGATTATAATATGTTTTTCATTTCTGTGCAATAAATTCAATGTGATCCCAATGGTCCAGAATTACAAAAATATCATGGATATGTTAAATATGCCGAATTTTCATATGCAATAATATTCTTATTCATATGACATCAGAATATACGTCAGATCAAAACGTTGTATTACTTGCAGACATTATGAATTGATGAATTCGTCTAAAAATTTTCAAAGAATGTATAGGTTACACTCTAGAAACCTTATTATTTTCTGCGTATTCCATATCAATAATTTTCAATTGATTGAGATTTTAAAGGTTTGCTGAAAGTCCTATCGTTTGCCGTGCAAAAAGAAATCTAGTTCTTATTATTCTTTTTTCTTCCTCTATTTTTGTGTTTAATTTCGAGGTGTTGCCATAGACTCAGAACAATGAAACTTTTATGGCATATATTTCAAACCATGAGCTTTTGGATGCATATAATTCATATTCATATGACGTCTTATAACGTCAGATTGACGTCAGGTGAAAAAGATTGTACGCGGTCTACAGCCATTATTGCTGGACCGATTTTCATTAAGTTTTCAAAGAATGTGTATGTTAGGCTCTAGTTGTGCAACCCGGTGTCCGTTTTTCAAATTCGAAAAGGCAAAGGTTTTATGGCGAATCCAAGATTCGAACTAATGACGTCAAATTTCAAATGCGTATAAAATCGCTTCCAGAAGAGCTAGAAAGCTGATATTTGGACTGAATATTAGTCTCTAGGTCTTCTTTATATTCTAAAAAAGATGAAACCAAATGACGTCAATGACGTCTAATACTATAAAAATTTCGTATTAAAACTTAACGGTTTTTAAGCCCTGTAGGCTTCATTTTTTTATGATTTGCTTGAAATTTTGGTGAGATGCAGTATTGGATTCTATGGAGCCCTGTCACTTTCGTTTCCGGTAAATCTCAAAGGTCAAGGACATTATCAATCATCGGCTTTTTTTTCGGCCTTAATATCTCAAAAAACGGTAAATATTCTATCGAACACTATGCGTATAATTTGTAGTGCTTAGAAAGACTTTCAGATGATATTTAGTTTTTGATGATCGGGTTTT
Source organism: Solen grandis (assembly GCA_021229015.1). Lineage (NCBI taxonomy): Eukaryota > Metazoa > Mollusca > Bivalvia > Adapedonta > Solenidae > Solen > Solen grandis. The sequence goes on along the minus strand of CM037779.1, from coordinate 37,662,739 downwards.
GAATTGGTTGAGTTATGGCGAAAAAAATGAAAAATTTGGTAACCCCAGTGTGTTTAACAGTTTATACCTCGAAACCTTTGATTTTTCAAAATTGATGATGAATATTATTTGTAGAGCAATGTTTGGCCGTTCGTTTGATGCCTAAACTTTAATGATTGGCCAAAGATTGTGGAGAAATGGGGAAAAACGAAATTCGTGATATGCTTTTGTGATTTTTCATTTTTCAGAAGGTTTAAGAGCTTGTATCTCAAAAAATATCAAAAATATTCCTATAGATAAGCGTGTGAAATGTAAGAATTTTTTAGACGATTATTTTGGTACCTAAAGTTTTGAAATTGATCCAAGATATAAGGAAGTTACATCAAAAATAAGAATTTAAACATGCATAATTTCAGCGATTTTGCCTTTATGTAAGAGTTTCACGGCTTATTTCTTCAAACCCATATGAAAAAGTCAACACATTAAGCCAGGGAGTTGTAGAGAATTTTAAGACGATTATTTTGGTACCTAAAGTTTTGAAATTAATCAAAGTATAAGGAAGTTACATCAAAAATAAGAATTTAAACATAGAATTTCAGCGATTTTGCCGTCATATCAGAATTTTACGGCTTATATCTTAAGAATCATTAGAAATATGTGCTTAACATTAAGCAAGTGAGATGTAGAGAATATCAAGACGTTATTTTGGCCCCTAGAGTTTTGTAATTGATTCAAGACATAAGGAAGTTACATAAAAAAATATACGAACTTAGAGCAATTGTAAGAATTTTCATAAAATGTCCTACTTTCGCTTTCACCTTAATTGAAGCATTTTCGGAAAATGTAAGTTTACAGATATGTATTAGTCATTTAATTGAAAAAAAACTTTTTACTTATATCATATTGATATTACTAGCTAAACAAGTGAACCGTTTCCGGTGGCCGAGTGTTTAGAGCGTCCGCCTCGGGAGCGGGAGGTCGTGGGTTCGATACCAAAGTCGTAAAAAATGGTACTGTTATAGCCCCTTGCTTGACACTTAGATATAAGGGTAGTTGCAGGACTGGTTGGCCTGGTATCAGGATAATGTGATGGGTGGTGGTATCATGCCAATGTTCTACGAGTGATACTGCAGTGTGGCAGCACTTTTAATGCATTAAGTAGACATCGCTCCAAATGTTTTGAAATACTGTTGGTGGGACGTTAAATCAAAAAACAAACAAACAAACTAAACAAGTGCTGACAATGTTTTTAAATGTTTTGTCAAATAATTTTTTTTTACGTTACTTATGAATATCAGTTGCAGCATTGCGTTACCCATAATATTTGAGCGATTTGCACATGTCATTTAGACCGTTGTTGAAACATTGCAATGTCCGACTTTATGTTGCATCTATCGATAAATGTTGTACAGCTATTTTCCCAAAATTTTATGATAAAGGATAAACCTATGTGAAAATATATGTTTAGTACAATGTAATTTAGTTGCCAGCTTGAGATACCATGAGCGTGTATAAGTGTAGACGTTTGAACAAAATGATCAACAATGTCATCCGTTCAAGATGCTGAAAGCTTATTTGTCTGTTAGCTAAAAGGGCCAAATGGAGAAACTTTGTGTAAAACAGTCGTCTCGACCTTATGTACGAGCGTTATTGAAGCTTAACTCACTAGGCCACACGCGTCGACGATTCTGTTGCAGGGTTTAGCATTTACGATTTTATTCCGCGGCTGTAACTAAAAAAAAAAAAGAATTTTGATATGCAGGATTAAGAGGTTTAAGTTTAATTGCTTTATTTTGAAAACTATTAAACAGACCCAATATGCTCCAATTGTAATTATAGGGATTTTTAGGAATTTATTTTGGTATTAGAATTATTAAAAATTTGGGTCAAGTTATAAGAAAGCGATATCAAATAAAGATTTATTTATTTAGTTTTGCCACATGGCTTTTTTCCCAAAGTTCATGCATGAGAAGTCGATAGAAAAAAAGTAAGAGATAGGGAAATTTAATATATGTTCTTTCAAACGGTATTAATCTTTCATTTAACAATGTTAGCAGAAAGTCCTATCATTCGTATCAACGAATAAAATTAGTTATTATTCCTTTTTTTCCAACCAATTAAAGATTTTAATTTCAATATGTTGCTAGTGTTGAGCAACATGAAATCAAATTGGTCGACAAAAACGTTCAAATTTTCAATTTTATAACGTCAGATTTAACGTCAGCTTAAAAGTTTGTTGCGTCAGAGCCTTTGCTTTATGTCGTTTTATCTTGATATTTTCACAGAAGATGTGTGTTAGATGTGATGTTGACCTTTCTTTCAATTTTCAATTTCGAGTTTGAACGTGGTCCTAAAAACTATCCATTTAATGTTACAAAAGTATTGATGAGTTGAAGTATGATTTGGACAGCTTATCGCCAAGAGGTTTACTTCTTTTCTCTGAAAGATTTTTCTTAAGGGCACGTGGTTTGAGTATTGAAAGGACAAAAACTATTTTTTAAAGATTTTCTGCTATGGATATTCATTTTGAGTCTATTTTAATGGAAATCAAATTGAAGCGATAAAAAAAGGGATTTTTATACTTCAAGTATTTTCAATGAGTCAAAAGACGTCAGATTTGGGCGTCAACTTCAAAAGTTGTTTTGCACTTAGAGCCTTCAATTTTGGTCCAATTTTCTTGTATTTTCCTGAAATGTTTTTAGGATTTTAGATGTGCACCTTGGCATTTCAAATTTCCAAATTCGAAAAACATATTAAGATTCATGGCAATACCGAGTTTCGAACTTTTGTCTTAGATCAAATTTAATGTTACACAAAATGAACACACAAAAGTTTTACTCATTCCAAAACTTTGTTGTTTATTTATTAATTTAACATTCATTGTTTTTTGTAAGAAATAAACTCTATGGATCTACATAAATTTCACTGTTTTTTTTTTATTCACTATTTAACAAAACCTTTTAAATATATTATGTATTTTTATTTGCATGAAAATTTTATTTATAGAAATATTAAAGAGAGATTATCAATGATTTCCTGGTAAAACATCAATTTTCAATGTTCTCTATTTTTTTAAAAAAAAAAAAAAACAAATTTGATTTTTTTGGGGAAAATTTTTAATATTTAAACTTTGCATATTTTTTTTTTTCTTTTTATACTTTCTCAAGTTTTTTCCAAATTTTTTTAAATGTCCAGAACCAAAAAAAAATTTCACTTCATGTTTTTTTGGAAAGGATTAAAAAAGTAGGTGTTTTTTCAGTGATTTTGTAGAGATGAGTGTAAAAAATGCTACAAAATGGTGATTTAGTTTTTTTATTTTTGGGAAGAAAAAAAAATTTTTTTTTATTTAAAAAAAAAATGAGTTGTTGCTTACAGATACTCACTTTGAAGAAATTTAGAGAAAGAATAATTTTTTTTTTGGAAGGAAAATGTTTTTTTTGTCACGGAAAACAAACATAGACTTTTAAGGAAAAATCTCGCTGTACATGTAAAAAGTGTAGAAAAAGATAATGAGGAAAATATGAGCTTAGTTGCTTAGCATCTTTTTTTTGCTTTTAACTTGCAGTAGAGTAATGGTTTCAACTGCGACATTTTTTATTGATATTAAGTTTTTCGAATATTATTAACATATAAAAGTCAAATAGAAAGTTTGAAAAAAGAGATCTTAATACAAAAAAAACGTTATTATATTAAAAAGGGAATCTCCTGACGTTATTTGATGATAACAGCTAATCGAATTTGACGGAGAGGTGGTAAAAAAAAATTTTAAAAAAAAAAAATTTTAAAATAAAAAAAAAATGGTTTTTTTTTTTTTTTATTTTTTTTTTAAATATTCAGGGGGAAAAAAATCTTTATTAATGGCTGATAAAATTTTTTAAAACCTTTTTCCCCCATTTAGGAAAGAACACTGTGGAAAAATTTAAAATGTGCTTAGAGAATAAACACGCAAAAAATTTTGGGTTTTTTTTTAGCGAGAAAGGGGATTATGTTATAAAACCTTAAAAAAAGAAAAAAATTTTTAAATTTTTTATTTATGAAAATTTGTGTATAAAAAAAAAATATCAACCAGTGGAGAAAATGATGAAGCTTGAACAAAGAAAAAAAAAAAAAAAAAAGCACCACTAAAAACTTACGTTTTTGAAATTGAATTTTCATCCAATTAGTGACGTTTCCCCGCTTGTTTTGACAAACAATCATACCTTAACTCGCTTCCCAAAATTCTCTGTATTTTTTTTTGGGAAAAATTAAAAAAATGAAATATAATTCAGAAACATACTGATTTACGATTGTTCGATAAAGGACAAATTTTGGACAGTTGTAAAGTGATCAAAAAAGCGATTTAAAAAAATAAAACCTTAGAAAAATTTTTTTTACGAACTAAAACTTTTGTTTTTTTTTCTAAAAAAATATTTTTAGATTTGAACTTTTGTGCCATAAAAAAAAAATAACGGATTATGACCTTCCCCTTTTTGCTATTTTATCGTTATTTACTATGAGTTTTTTGTATTACTAAAGGCATAAACAGAAAAAAAATGTTGAAGATTGAACAAAAAAAAAGTCGGAGCTCCCCAAAAGAAGAGGAACTACGGATTTCAATTGTTTTTAAGAGGAAAAAACTTTGGACTGTTCTTTTTTGAAAAATGAGTCCGATCTTAAAAACTAAAACCTGGAAGATCTCTTACGCAAAACTTTTGTTTATATATTTTTTAAAAAATATTTTTGTTTGGGGAGCTATCTTATGCGATAAAAATTAAAATTTTTGGTATTGCCTTGCCTTTGCATTTATGTTGGTTTTTTTCTATGATTTTTTTGTTTTATAAAAATGTAAACTTTTGAAAAATGATGAAGATTGAAAAAAAAATAAAGTAGGGCAGAAAAAAAGGGAAACTAGGATATACATCTGTTTATAAGAGGAAAAAAATTTGGGGAAACTGTGGTCATTTGATCAAATGAAGTCGATCTTCAAAATTTAAACATCAATGGAAAGTTTCCCTTTCCAATCAAAAATTTTTGTTAATTACTTTTATATTTTTTTTTAGATTTGGGTATTTTATCCCGATTAAATAATAAAAATGGTAGTGACCTTGCCTTTGCATAAAATGGGATTTTTTTTCTACGTTTTTTTTTTGTTTAAAAAATGATTAAAGTGAAAAAAAATGATGAAGATTGAACAAAAAATAAAGGGGAGCTGCAAATAACCTTAAAAAAGTCATGCTTTTAAATGTTGATTTTTCGAAAATTTTTGGGGTTTGTTTGCCTGTACTGTTAAAAAACCATGCTTTTTCAAAATCGCCACAGCATATATTTTGTGGTATTGTTTGGGAATAAGGAACAAACAAAAATTCCCCTTTCATCTTGAATAAAATGGGCCGTTTTTTTGGGACCTACCATTATTTCACAGTTTTGCGAGATTCGACATTCAAAATTCCGTATCCCCAAAATTTTATATACCCCCAAAAATTTTTGGAATATCATATTTTATTGGGGGATTAACAAGGAACAATGCAAAAACCGATTTGAAAAGGCCTCAAATATTGGATATTGTTTATTAAACATTTTATTAAAAGCCCTGGGGGGAAAACAAAAAAAAATGAAAATTTCTCGCGTTAGGATCCCTTCAAGGACGTGGTATTAGATAAAAGTTTATAGATTGGCTTTTTTTACTGGAGCTATGCGTTCACAAAAAAGGGTTGAAAAAAAAAAAAAAAAGAAGAAACGAACAAGAACAATAGGTTTTCGCTGCGAGCGAAAACCCAAAAAAAAAAAAAAAAAGAAACAAAACGAGAAAAAAGGTTTTTTTGCACTGCGTGCAAAAACCCCCCAAAAATAAAACAAAACAGAAGAAGAAAAAGGGGTTTTGCACGCGGGGTGCGAAAACCAAAAAAAAAAGAAAAAAAAGAAGAACAATGGTTTTTTGCAAGCGATGCAAAACCTAACTAGAACGCAAAGCGGCATCTTGGTTTTTGCTTTTAATTTTATAAGATACTAGTTTCAATGCAAAATTAATTGATTGATATTAATTTATTCAATATTTTGTTAATTGTCAAATGAAGTCCGATCTTCAAAAATAAAATTTTAGAACGATCTCTTCACGAATAAAAACTTTTTTTCATTTACTTTTTAAAAAAACATTTTAGTTTGAAGTATTTTGAGCCCATAAAAATAAAATAATCGGTTTTTGCCTTACTTTGATATTTTTCTCGTTATTTCTTAGTTTTTTGTTTATTTAAATGCATAAACAGTGAAAAAATGATGAAGTTTTAAAAAAAAATGAAAGGCGGAGCTGCAAAAAGGGGAAAAAAACGGATTTCCAAATTTTTTGATAAAAGATCAAAGTTTGGACTGTTGTAATTTGATCAAAAAAGTCCGATCTTCAAAAACTAAACCCCCGGGGGAAGATTTTCCAAACTAAAAATTTTGTTCAAACATTTTTTAAAATTTTTTTTTGATTTGGGGGCTATTTTATCCCCATAAAATAATAATTTTGGTATAGATTTACCTTTGAATTTGCTTGTTTTTTTTTTATGGGTTTTTTTTGTTTTATAAAAGAAAAACGGAAAACGATAAGATTGAACAAAAAATAAAGTCAGGGCATAAAAAGGGAGGAAATTAGGATATACAATTGTTTGTAAGAGGATCAACTTTGGACTATGGTCATTATAAATTTAAAAGCCCGATTTTAAAAAAACAAAACCCCCAATGGAAAGATTCTTAAAGTTTAAAATTTTTTGTTATTATTTCTATTAAATTTTTTTTAGATTTGGGCTTTTTTATGCCGATATAAATAATAAAATTTTGTATATGCCTTGACCTTTGCTTATTTGGGTGATTTTTTTTTCTATTTTTATTTGTTTTTTAAAAATGAAATTTAAGAAAAAAAAGTTGAAGATTGAAAAAAAATAAGTGGGCTGTAAAAAAACCCTTAAAAGTCATTTTTTTTAAAATGTTTTTTTTTTGAAAATTTGGGTTATGTTTGACCGTGTTCTGTGGAAAAAACCTGCTTTCCCCAAAATCGCCCCCCTATATTTTGTGCGATTTTGTTTTGCAAATCATTGCAACAAAAAAATTTCCTTTATCTCTGAAAAAAGGGTAGGTTTTTGGTGTTTTTCCCCCTTTTATTTCACAGTTTTTTCGAGATTGAACTTTCCCCCTCCTGAACCAAAGTTTTAATACGCAAATAATTGAAACGTATCATATTTTATTTTTCTAAAAAGGGAAAATTAAGCAAAAAAAACGCGTTTGAATCGGACCTAAATTTAAAAAGGGTTTTTTGCACTTGTAATTTTACAAACCCCCCTTTGCGGAAAAAACTAAGACAAAAAAAAAATTTTCTAAAAAATTTGGTCAAATTAGATAAGGACAAAACTGGAAAAAATCAGAAATGTGACTTTTTTTTCATGGGGGAATGCCCCTTTACAAAAAAAAGGGGTTGAAAATAATAAAAAAAAAACTAGAAAGCAAACGGCTCTTTTTTTTCGCTTTTTTAATTGCTGTAAGAGTATGATTTTTAACTGCGAATAATTGTTATTTTAAATTTATTCGAATTTTTGTTAATTTATCAAAATGAAGTCCGATTTCAAAAACTAAAAAATCATTAGAACATCTTTCAGAACTAAAATTTGTTATATATTTTTTATAAAATATTTTAGATTTGAATATTTTTGCGGATAAAAATAATCGGTATTATGACCTTGACCTTTGTATTTTCCGTTATTTACTAGAGTTTTTTGTATTTTTTTAAAACAAAACAGTGAAAAAATGAGCAGATTAACAAAAATAAAGTAGGAGCTGCAAAAAAAAAAGCAAATTGGATTTTACAATTGTTTGTAAAAGGGGCAAATTTTCGATGTGGTAATTTGATCAAATGAAAACCCCTCTTAAAAAAATAAAACCCCGGGGGAAAAAATCTTTTCACAAAAATAAACTTTTGTTAAAAAATTTTTAAAATTTTTTTTAGGTTTGAAGCTATTTTGTCCCCTAAAAATAACAATAATCGGTATTTGCCTTTTACCTTTTATATTTTCATCGTTATTTACTATGGTTTGTATTTTTTAAAGGCTAAAACAATGAAAAAGATGAAGATTGAAAAAAAAAAAAAATTTTTGGAGCTGAAAAAAAAAAGGAAACATACGGATTTCATGTTTGATAAAAGGGGTCAAAATTTGGAAAATGTGGTGTTTGATCAAATGAAGCCCCATCTTAAAAAATAAAACATCAATGGAAAGTCTTTCCAAACTAAAATTTTTTTCTAAATTTCTTTTAAAATTTTTTTGTTTGGGCTATTTTATGCGTAAAAATAATAATAATTGGTATATGACCTTGCGTTTGCACATGTTTGGTTTTTTTTTTTTTTATGAATTTTTTTTGTCTTATAAAATGCTAAACGTAATAATTTGGGAAAATTTTTAACAAAAATAAGTCGGAGCTGAAAAAAAAACCTTAAAAGTCATGCTTTTAAAATGTTGATTTTTCGAAAATATTGGTTTAAGTTTGATGTTTCTGTGGACAAACAATGTTTCCCGAATTCGCCACCCCTTTTTTTGTGCGTATAAGTCTTGCAGTTCATATCAACAAAACAAAATTCTCCTATTCTCTTGAATAAAATGGGTAGGTTTTTGGGGGGGTTTTTCCTTATTCCAGTTTTTTTGAGATTCGAACATTAACCTTTGTGCACGAAAGTTTTTATACGCCCTTTTTGGAACCCCTTTATATTTTATTTTGGGTATTACAAGGAAATTTTTGCAAAAACCCCCTTTGAATGGACCTCAAATAATGGGATATTGCTTATTAACTTTTCATTTTTAAAAGCCCCTGGCGGGAAAATCAAAAAAAATGAAAATTTTCGAGTTGGTTTTTCTTCAAATTTTGTGGTTATTTTGATAAAAGTTTTAGATGGGCTTTTCCACCCGGGAGCGTTCCAAAAAAAAGGGTTTGAAAATAAAAAAAAAATGACGAATCGCGAAAGGGGGTTTTGCAAAAAAAATTCCTTCGAAAAAAATTTCTTGTTTTTAATGGCTTGTTGTTTGTTAAAGTGAACTTTAAACGTTTCTGTCCTGTTTAAGAAAAATTTTTACCCAAAAGAGTTTGTTGAGTATTCCCCTCAGTTTGAAACGCGATATCATCGTTTTAGAAAGAAATTCCTTTTGTTCATGAGACGCATGTTCAAAAAATTATTTCTTCGTTCAAGGCTTTTTGAAAACTGTAAAAAGTGATCCTTCAAAATTTTTGTCAAAATGAAAAATCAGATTTTTTCCCCAAGAGAATATTTGGTTTCCCCTGTCTGTTATGTGTGTAAACTTGAAAATTTTTTTTACGGGGTAAAAAATTGGGTACTTTTAAATGACCAAATAAGTCCGTTTTAAAAAAACTTAACTCACGGAAAGGGCTTTTTAGAATAAAATTTTGTTATATACTTCAATAAATTTTTTTTTGTTTTGGAGCTTTTGGGCAATAAAAAATTTTAACGTAATATGCCTTGAATTTTTGCAATTTCTTTTTTTTTAATTGTGGGTCCTTTCAGACATAACAATACTACTTGTAAAAAATATTGAAGAATGACAAAAATAAAGTCGGAGCGAAAAAACTGTTTTAAATTTTGTTTTTTCCAAAAAATTTAGTAAGTTTGACGTTTTTTGGGACAAACCATGTTTTTAAATTCGCCCCCCAAAATTTTTTTGTGCGTTTATGTCTTGCAAATCTTTGCAGAACGAATTCTTCTTTGATTCAAAAAAAATGGATGGTTTTTGTAGACCTATCTTCACAGTTTTTTGCGAGGTTAAAAACTTTCAACCTTCCGTTAGTAGAAAAAAAAGTTTTAGCCCTCATCCACTCATCCTGAAACTATTATTTTTAGGTAAAAAAAAAACCAATGAAACAAACGCTTTTAAGTGAAAAATGCTTTCATGCTATCCCCCCCTGCAAAAAAATGAGAAAAAAAATTTGTTAAAAAATTTTACCATTGGTCCTAGCAATGTGGAAATTTTAATTTAAAAATTAAAAAAGCACTGTCGAATTTATTTCTTAACATCACATTTGAAGAAAAAAAAACTGATTAAAATTTTCCAAAAAAGGATCAAACTTTGGACTGCCAAAAAATGCCAAATCCCCCGATCTTCAAATCAAAAACCTTTGAAAGAATTTTTCTAAAAAAAAAATCTTTTTTATTATTTTTAGATTGTTTTTGGTTTTGAGTTTTTAAAACCCGAATTGATATACAATTATCAATATGCCTTGACCTTTCAATATATTTTTTCTTTTTTTATTATGTGACATTAAAAGAACTGTTTTCAAAAATGTGAAAATTTTTATAAAAATTTAACTAAAAATAAAGTAGGAGTGCTAAAATCTTAACAGTCATGTTTAAAAAAAGTTGTTTTTTTAAAATTTTTGGGTTTAAATTTGCCCCTTATGTGGAAAAAACCCTGCATTTCCAAAAATTTGCCCCCCCATTTTTTGTGCGTATATGTCTTGCAAATCATATAAAAAAAAAAAAATTTTTTATTAATTCCCCAAAAAAAAAAGGGCCTTTTTTGTAGTCCCTCTTTTCACTTTTTTTTTCGGGTTTTGAACATTAAACCCCCTTTCCCTATCAAAAAGTTTTAATACGAGTTTTTTTAAACCTATCATTTTTGATTGGGGTTTTGACAAGGAAACCCAAAGCAAAAACCCCATTGAATCGGACCTCAAATAACAGAGTTTTAGCATTTGTTGATTTTTTTTAAAAACGCCCCCTAGGGCAAAAAAAAGACAAAAATAAAATTTTTTTAAAAGTTGGAAAATCAGATAATATAAGAAACTGGTAAAAAATTATAATTGTTTTTTTATCGGGGGATATGCCTTTTACAAAAAAGGGTTTTGAAAATTAATAAAAAAACTAGAATCGCAATCAGAATTGCGTATCATCGGTTTTCGAATTCAATCACATTTTAAAAAAGAAATTGAAAAAGGATATATTTGTTTTGGTTATGAAAAAAAACCAACGCAAAAAACCGAAAAAAAATCGACCCCCAAAAAAACGAGTTATTAGCTCTAGTGATTTTCAAAAACCCCCCTTTGGGTAATTAAAATAAAAAGGGGGAAAAACCCAAAAAGTGCACAAGGTGACATATGGCCTTGCGCACTGCATTCGCTATTGCAAGGAACATAAAATGAATTTTTTAAGTATTAAAATTTTGGTGCAAAGTTATGCTTGGGGAAAAAAATTCTAAAAGGGAATAACAAAAAAAAGGGGACAAGGTAGATTTTGGTTTTTTATGCACTGCACTTTTCGATTAAAAAGGGAAATCATGGAAGTTTCAAGTCATTCAAATTTATTGTGACAAAATTACCCCGGAAAAAAATTTATCAAAGGGGGGTAACTCAAAAAGTCACAAATCGTTAGATTTTGCGACTGCCTCCTTGTCATTGCAAAAAACATACTATAAGTTTAAGTCTTCAAATTTGATGAAAAGTTATGCTGGGGGAAAAAAATGTAAAAAAGGGGAAAAACACAAAAAGTGCCAAGGGAAGAGTTTGGTTTTGGCACACACCGCGTCACGCAAGGAACAAAATTGAATTTTTAAGTCATTAAACTTATGGTGAAAAAGTTTGCTTTGGAAAAAATTCTTCAAAGGGAAATAACTCAAAAGTGCCAAGGTAAAAAGTTATGGTTCTTAAGCACTGCCATTGCGTCATTAAAGGAACTACATATGAAGTTTCAGTCATTCAAATTTATTGTGACAAAGTTAGCTGCGGAAAAGAAATTGAAAAAAGGGGAAAAACTAAAAATGCAGATGGTAGGTTTGGGGTTTTTGCGCACTGCATCCGATCATTGAAAGGGAACATAATTGAAGTTTCAAGTCATTCAAACTTTGGTGACAAAGTTATGCTGGACAAGAAATTTACAAAGGGGAATAAAAAAAAGTGCACAAGGTAGAGTTATTTTTCTTGGCACTGCACTTGGCGTCATTGAAGGGAAAACTAAATATGAATTTTAAAAGTCATTAAAACTTATTGTGACAAAGTTATGCTCCGGACAGAAATTTATAAGGGGGGGAAAAAAAAAGTGACAAGGGGTTTAGAGTTATGGTTTTGCGCATGCATCCGTGTCTTTAAAAAGGAACAAAAAAGTAACCCTTACTATAGTCAGGCTACACAAAAATGATATTAAGCAAAAATTCCAAAATAGCAGCAAAACGATAAAAAAATTTTTTTTAATTTCTTTTTTTTTTTTTAGAAATGCAAAAAATTGGGTTTTTCTGAGTTTAGGTTTTTTTGTCTTCATTAAAAAGGGAAAAAAGGTGAAATTACAAAAATGCCTATTGTCGTTGTGAAAAATTTTTAATGCCAGGCAAAAAAACAAAATTTTAACAGGGAAAAAAAAAAAGTATCTTTTTTAATTTTTTTTTTAGCAGTACAAACCTTTTATGTAAAAACCTTTTTTATCTGTTTAATTGTATCTTGAACCTAATAGGGAAAAAGAAAAAAAAGACCCAATTGCATTTTTTCGCCTTTTTTTTTTTTGGGTCAAAGAAAAATTTTTTTTCCCCCTGGCAAAAAAAAAAATTTAAAATGGTGAAGAAAATAAGTTTCATTTTGATGTTTATCCCCGGGTTTTAAAAAAGACACCCGATATAGCAGTTTTCCTGTTGTAGTGTTTTCGATAACAAAAAATTTAAAAGGAACAAATGAAACACTTCGGTTTTGCCCCGGGTTATTCTTATCATGAAGAATTGCTGACATAAAGAAATCGAAATAATTTATGAAATTAATAAAAAAATTTTATGGAAAAGTTCAATTTTATATGTTTAAAGCAAGTTCTTATGTAAGACATGCTGGAAACTGCTGTATATGCAAAAGCAGGAAATGGTCCCCTATATAGGATGAGAATCTGGGGGAGAAACTCAAAGCATTAAAAAACGAAACATTTTGTCCTTTCGCCTTTAAAAAATGATATTTGTTGGGGACATTTTGTGTTGTCGTGTCCTTCCCCGGGGAAAGGCAAAATAAAGCCCCTTGGGCTTTTTCGTTTTTCGCCTTTTTCGGGCGAAATGGCGAAATCAGCCCCACCCCCCCTGATCATATATACAAATAGAAACCCGGAGGGCGAAACCTAGTGCTTTTTCTTATTATTTCGACTTTTCCTTTTTGTGCGCAAAAACCCGCAACACGAAATTTCTACGTGTCGTTTTGCCTTTGGTTTAGGGTGCGAAACAGAACCGACAATTTAAAAGGGGGCCCAAAAAAAAAGGTTTCTCCTGCAAACTAAAAAATTCAAAGAGGAAGTTTTTATTCAATTAGGGTACTTTTTTTTGCTTTGCCTGTTAAAATTTCATTTTTCCCCGGATTTTTTTTTTTTCGTGTTTGGGGCCCCCCAAAAGGCAAAAGGTAAAATAACGACTTAGGGGTGTTTTTTATTTCGTTTTTTTCCCTTTTGGAATAAACACGACACACGAAATTTAAAAAAAATCCCCTTGAAGAAAGTTCGTCAGATACAAGAAACCAAGTCGTACTTTTTTTAAACATCACATTTAAAAAAAAAAAAAATGTAACCAAAAAAGAAATTTTTACAATATTACATCCCAAAAACTGTTTTTTTTTATTTGGTGCAATTTGGTCCCCCAATAAAATCAATATTATAAATTTTCTTCCGACCCCACCTGATCATGTGTATATAAGGATGTGTGTTACTGGTTGGTCAAACATATAAGCATGTTGTCTTTTTTATATTAACATGAATCTTTTTTTAAAAAAACCTCCATATTTATAATCTTTCTCATGAAACTTTAATACTTTGTAAAAATCCGTAACACAGTTTTTTTGATTTGCTTTCTGAGTCCCCGGTCCAATTTTTTTTTTACACGAACATGTACTCTGTTATTGCTAGTCGTTATTGTTTATTCACTATGATTATGTTTCAGTGCAGTATTCGTTAATTTTTCATGGTATTTTTCTGCCCCCTTCCCTGTTGTTTTTCTCTTTTTTTTTTAATCTCACATTAAAAATTTTAAAGGGTTTATTTAAAAGTTTCTTAGTGATTCCCCGAAAACACATGATGATTTTTTTTCCCCTTTATGCTAATGTTTCCAAAAACCCTTTTTAAAATATGCAAGTTTTTAATTAAAATCCCTTAAAAATTTTAAAATTCTATTTCCAAAAGGGTATATACGCGTGATCTGCCTGTAGTTATCAACTTTGTTGTTTGATTACGTAAAGGGTCCTCGTTTTCAAAAAATACTGAATGATTTCATAAAACTGATTTTTAATTTGAATCTTTTTTAAGTATTTTTCCAAAATCAATTGTTACAGCAGTTTTTAATATGCTGTAGTGGTGTTTGTGATTTTATGTTAATCTATGCAGGAGGGGGGGGGGGGGGGGGGGGGAGAGAGAGAAAATAAAATGACGCTCAACCCCACACTCATTGATTTTTTATACGTCTTGTAAATCATCAGTGGGGGGTTGTTTTGTCTGCCCCCCAATAATGAGTTTTTCATTTAGCTTTCTCTTTAAATGACGCAAAAAGAAGTCAATGACAAAAACCAATTAAAACCGAATAAATGCCGCGTTAGTATCGTGCATGGTGTTCGTGTATATGAACCAAAGTAAAACGTGGCGCCCCGTGTACCGTGCGTTCCGTGTCCGTAAAACGTGCGTTCCGTCCCCGTGTAACGTGATTCCCCGGCCCCGACTTGCACACAAGGCATGTATATACACAATAAAGTTTTAATTTAAATTCATAAAAATTCGTAAATGATTGTTATGAGCAGATTTTTTTGGTGGATGTATTCGAAATCAAGAACCCCTTCAATCTTTTTACATTTTTAAAAAAACTTGTGTAGAAAGGTTATAAAAAGGTAACATTACTTATTGTTGAAAAAAAGACTTAGCATAAAAACATTAATTTTTAGATTTTCATAGCTATATTTTTCTTTTTCCCAATTAAATTATGTGAGGGAGGACAGAAGACGATAGAGAGGAAAAGAGAGGCAAAAAAATTTTGTGTTTTTATTCGCTTCAATAACAGTGTATGCATTGGGGCTAAGATAAGAGTCTGGTTTTAAAATAGTACCAATCTCCAAAGGGACCTACATAATTGATCAGCGGTACTCATTCTATTTTAGAAAGACAGTCTGATAAAAGGGGAACCGTCGGATAAGAAGCTTTTTTTTTCTCCAAAACATTAATTTGTCATGTCTAGATACTACTTTTTCCCAACCATTTTGATCAAGTTTTTTTACTTGATTAAAAGTTTTTTAAATTAGGTTTATCCACAAAAAAAAAACTAAAAAAAATTTGAAAAAATTTTTTTACAATTTTTCCAAGGGGAAAAAAAATTTAAACTGCCATAAAAGCCCCAAACAACCCCCATCTTCAAAAATAACTTTTTTTTAAAGGTCTCTTCAAGCCTAAATTTATCGCACATGAAAACAAGAAATTTTTGTTTTTGAGTTTTACCCCCTTTAAAAACCCCAAAATCAGTATGCCCTTTGGCCTTTGAAAAAATTTTTTAATTTTTTTTTCTCGGAAATTCAGGACATTAAACTACAAAAAATGTGAAAATTTCATAAAAAAAGGAACAAAAAATAAAATAGGGAACAAAAGTGTTCAAGAAATTTTAATTTTTCCCAAAAAAATTTGTAAAGTTTGACCGTTTCTGAAGACAAACAATGCTTTTTTTAAAAACGCCAACCTTTTTTTGGGGGTTTTTGTCTTCAAATCATTTGCAACAAAAGAAACTCTTCTATTATTCTGAAAAAAAGGATAGGTTTTTCGTTAGACCTACCTCATTTCACCTTTTTTTTAATTTGAATTTAAACCTTCCTGCTCAAAAAGGTTTTGTACGCCCTCTTGAAATTTTATTTTTTTTAGGCTATCATCAGTGAATAATGCAAAAAAAACCCATTTGAACGGACCCCAAATAAAGAGTTACGCCTTTTTATGATTTTATACAAAGGCCCCCTAGCGGAAAACAAAGACAAAAAAGAAATTTTTTCAAATAAGGGGTTTTTAATTTTTAAGTAAAAAAATGGGGGAAATTTCATAAAAGTGCCTTTTTTTTATCATGGCGATATGCCGTTTACAAAAACGGCGGAAAAAATTTAAAAAAAAAAAAAAAAAAAAGAAGAAGACAAAAAGGGTTTTTTCCAGCGTGCGAAAAAACCAAAAAAAAAAAAGAAGAAGAACAATAGGGGTTTTGCACTGCGGGTGCGAAAACCTTTAAAAAAGTTGGGGGAAAAACCCTAAAAACAAAGGAATAGTTATGGTCCTGGTTTTAACAATTGCATCCTAAAATGCACTCATTTCTCAAATACGCATCGCAAAATTACCTTTCAACACGGGACTTTTCCTGCGTAGGAAGTCCGGTGTGGGTAACCAACCCAATAAGCCTTTTTTTCTTACTTCAACTTGCTAGATTTTCGTGTCAAGCCCCCTTTCCGAAAAAATGAAAAATTTCCATGTTTGTTGAAGGAATCATCTAAATTTTCAGGACTTTTGACCCTGGTACGGCAATCCCCCAAAATTTTAACTTCATACGCCAATTGCCGTTTTTTTTGATTTTTTTAATAATTCTTGTTAAAATTGCATGCTATAAACGTGACCAAAAAAATATTCCTTGCAGTATTCATACTTCACTTTTCAGTGTCTTAATCCCCAAGAAATCATTAAAATTTTTATCAAAATTCATGAAACTACAGCGTTTCAAAATTTTTTTAAAAGTCCCTTTTTTCCCCTTTTGCCATTTAAAGCAACCAATTTTTAACCCCCCTCTTCAAAAACTTAAATCCGGAAAAAAACTTTGAAGCACTAAAATTTTGTTCAATACTTTCAATGAAAATTTGTAGTTTTGGAGCTCTTTGGGGGGGCCGAATAAAAACCCAAAATCTTTATGACCTTGACCTTTTATTTATTTTTTAACCTTTTAAAAGTGGGGCCCTTTCAAAATAACAAACATAAAATGTGAAATAAAAATGAAGAATGAACTAAAAATTAAGTCAGGAGCGACAAAAAATATGTTTTTTAAAAAATTAAAATTTTTTTTAAAATTTAGGAAATTTTTCGTTTCTAGAGGACAAACCGCATTTTTAAAATTTCCCCCCCCTATAGTTTGTGGGTATATGTTTTAATCATTTGCAGTAAAAGAAAATTTTTTATTGGTCTAACAAAAATGGGGGTTTTTGTAGACCTACCTAATCTGCACTTTTTTTTTTTTTTGCGAGGTTCGACTTTCCCTTCGTTACTTGTAAAATTTTTCAACCACTATTCCAGAAACTATCATTTTTTTTAGGCTATTCAAGGAACACATGCAACAAAAACCGCTTTGGGGCAGACTTCAATTTTTGAGTTTAAGTAAAGTGCTTCCAAGTAAGCCCCCCCGGGGCAAAATGAGAAGAAAAAAAAAAAAGATTACAATTTTTCCATTAGGTACTAGCAAGCAGCAAAAATTTCAATAAGTTACAAGTCGCACTAGTCGAACATTCTTTTTTTATATATCAAAATTTGAAGCAAAAAAAATTTTTTTAAAAAATTTTCCCAAAAAAAAGGTCAAATTTTGGATCCCCTAAATGACCAAAAAAAATCGTCTTCAAAAAAAAAAACCCAAGGAAAAAGAGCTTTTTTAAGAACTAAAACTTTTTTTTTATTACTCTCATTGAAATTTTTTTTGTTTGGAGCATTTGGGGGGGAATAAAAAAAATAATGTAAATGCCTTGACCTTTTATTCATTTTTAAATTTTTAAAATTTGAGGCCCTTTCAAAAATAAAATACATAATTGAAAAAAAATTTTTTTTAAGAATGAACTAAAAAAAAGTCAGGAGCGACAAAAAACATGTTTATAAAATTTTTTAATTTTTCCCCAAAATTTGGGTTTGCCGTTTTGAGGACAAACCATGCATTTTTTAAAATTTCCCCCATATAGTTTTTGGTATATGTCTTTAAATCATTTGCAGTAACAGAATTTTTTTATTTTGTCTAAAAAAAATGGTAGGTTTTTCGTGACCTCCCCTAATCTGACTTTTTTTTTTTTTTCGGGTTTTGAACTTTAAAACCTTCCTTATTTGCTAAAAATTTTTAACCACTATACCTAGAAAATTTTTTTTTTTTTTTGGTTTTAAAAAAGGAAAACAATGAACAACCGTTTTGGGGTCGACTTCAACTTTTTGAGTTTAAGTAGAAGGTGCTTCCAGCAAAAGGCCCCCAGGGCAAAAGAGAAAAAAAAAAAAAAGATTACAATTTTTCCTTAGGTACCGAAATGAGCAAAGTCATCAAGTATACAAGTCGCATAGTCGAAAATTTATTTCTTTATATCACAATTTGAACAAAAAAAATGATTTACAACTATTCCAAAAAAGGATCAAAGTTTGGCTGCCGTAAATGACCAAATCAAGTCCGTTTCAAAAAAAAAACCCTAAATGGAAAGGCTCTTGAAGAATAAAACTTTTGTTTATTATTCTTTAAATTTTTATTTTTGGGCTTTGGGGGCCCCTATAAACACAAAAATGAAAAGGGCCCCTTACCTTTTTTATTTTTAAATTTTTTAATTTTGGGGCCCCTTTCAAACATAACAAATTACTTTGAAATATCATGAAGAATGAAAAAAAATAAAGTAGGGGAAAAAAACATGTTTATGAAATTTTTAATTTTTCAAAAATTTTTGTGAGTTGCCCCTTTCTAGGGGGGCAAACAGCATTTTTTAAATTTTTGCCCCCCATATTTTTTTGATTATGTCTTTTAAATAAATTTGGGGAGCAAACAAAATTTTCTATTTTGTCAAAAAAAAAAAGGATAGGTTTTTCGTAGACCCCCCTCTCTGCACAGTTTTTGCGAGGGTTTGACTCTCAACCTTCGTTACTAACTCAAACTTTTAGTCCTCTCCTTGAATTTATCCTATTTTATTAGGTATAACAAGAAATAAGCAACAAACCGCATTTTTAAACAGGCTTTTAAATTTTTGAGTTTAAAAAAAAGAGTGTTTCAAAGCAAAGCCCCCCTAGCGGGAAAAAGGAAACAAATTGATTAAAAAATTTTCCCCAGGTACCAGCAATGCAGAAACTTTTAATAAAGTATACAAGTGCATTGTCGAACTTTCTATTTTTTTTTTATCCAATTTTTGCTAAAAGGTATAACAAAATTTTCCAAAAAAGGTCAAAAATTTTGGGTGCCTAATTGACCAAAAAAAGTCCCCTCTTTAAAACTAAACATTAAAAAAAGGGCCTTCTGTCTAAAACTTTTGTCATATTCTCAAGAATTATTTTTGTTTTTTAGCTATTGGGGGGCCAATAAAAAAAAAAATATCGTAAAGGCCTTCCTTTTCATTTATTTTTTTTTTTTAATTGTGATCCCCTTTCAGAAAATTTTCAAAAAAATTGTGAAAATTTCATGAAAATGAACTAAAAATAAAATCAGAAAAAGGAAAAAAAAAACGTTTTTAAAAATTTTAAATTTTCCCCAAAATTTTGTGAAAATTTTCCGTTTCCGAGGACAAAAAACCTCATTTCTTAAATTCGCCACCCCTACTTTTGTGCGTATATGTCTTGCAAATCATTTGCAGAACGAATTCTTCTATCTGTCTCTAACAAAATGGTAGGTTTTTCGTAGACCACCCTCTTTTTACAGTTTTTTTTGAGGTTCGAACTTTCAACCCCTTTGTAGGTCAAATACTTTAGCGACAGTACCCTCGAAACCCCTTCATTTTTTTTTTTTGGCTATCAAAAAAAGGGGGAACGAATGCAAAAAAAACCCATTTGAATCGGACCTTAAATAAAAGAGTTATTTTCCATTAAAAATTCTTCAAAAAACCCCTGGCGGGAAAAAAGAATAAAAAAAATTTTTCCCCCCCCCCCCCCCCCCCCCCCCCCTTAGGTTTTTTTTTAAAACGTGGTAATAACTGATAAAAATTTATCATTTCTTTTTTTTATCATGGTGATATGGTTCAAAAAAAAAGGTTTTAAAAATAAAAAAAAAGAATGCAACAGAATTCGTTTCACGGTTTTGCAATTTTAAATTTCATTTTTTAAAAATAAATTGAAATGTTCATATTTGATTGGCTTATGACGCAACACAAAACAAAAAAAAAAATATTGAACAGCCTCAAATAACGGTTATTGTCTCTAGGCTTTTACAAAAGCCCCCCGGGATAATTATATCAAAGGGGAATAACACAAAAAGTGACAAGGTAGACATATGGTCCTTGGCCTGCACTTCGGTCATTGCAAAGGGAAATACAAATGAAGTTTCAAAACATTAAACTTATGGTGCAAAGTTAGTTGGACAGAAATTTTTTCAAAGGGAAAAAATAAAAAAAAGAAAAGGTGGTTTTTGTTTTTGCATGCACTTTGCGTCATTTTAAGGAAATAATTGAAGTTTAAGTCATTCAAATTTATTGTGACAAGTTACCCCAGGACAAGAAATTCTATT
>CM037779.1:37592267-37642267 GCA_021229015.1 Solen grandis | reverse complement strand
TAACCTACTGTTTGAATGGACTGCTTTGGCACCCCAAAAACTTTTCCAATGTTCTTTGTCTCAAAGAATTGGGACGAATTAAATTTTGGGGGGGGAATATGACCCCGGGTCAGGTTTTGGTGATAAAACAATAGGCAATAAGACATAGTGTCCGATAGCTCATGGTAGGCCAGGAACGGAGTCCTGAGGCCTGGGTTCGGTCCCGGTCGAGCCATGATTTTTTCACCACCTGTTAAAATTTTTTTAACCCGGGGGCTTAAACAGGAAAAAAACCCGTCGATTCTTTAGTTTATTTCCATTACTAAATGGGTCTGAAGATATTATACAAAAAAAATTTAAAAAAACATACTAAAAAGAAAAGCACATAGTAAAAAAAAGGAACCCGGTTTCCTTGAAAATTTTGCTGATAAACAAATTTAAAAACCAAAAACCCATTTAGAAAATTTTTGTATTAAATCTAGATATATAAATAAATGTTAATAAAGGATTTCCCTTTTACATGGAAAATCTAAAGTAAATTTTTGTTTTACAAACCCCAAAAATTAAACCCGGGGGGTATAACTGAGAAAAAAGGGGGAAAAGGGTTAGGAAGATTATGAGGTATCTAGATGTTTTGTAGGAAAAAACAGGGGGCCCAAAAAGGGAAAAAAAGGGGGGGGCGGGGAAATTTCAGTTAAGTCGGTCATGGGACAGGGGGCTGAGTTTAATAAAAACCCTTTCCCCAAAATTTTTTGTTACCCCCAAACCCCCCCAATGTGGGGCAAGTGCTCACGTTACTAAAAAGTTTCTTTTTAAAAAGACCCAAAAAATTAAATAAAAACCCAAAGTAGTTTTCCCTTTGCAGTGAGGCCCTGTGAGGGGGGGAATAAAAAAAAACACCGGGGTTTAAAATACTCCCCCCCAAAGGGAAAATGTTTCCGCTTTTTAAAAAACGGATAAAAAACCCAAAAAACCGGGAAAACCCAAAACCAAAATGAAAAATTTTTAACAATGTTAAACCCCTGAAACCCAAAAAAGAAAAAAACCAAAAAAAAGCAGTCAAATACATGGTTTTTTCCCCAAAAAAAATTAAAAAGAGAAAATTTTGGGTTGGGGGTAAAACCCCAAAAATGAAAAAACATCCCCAAAAAAAATTAAAACCCCCGGGGTTTTAAAAAAAAACCCCCAAAAAAACTGCGCATTTAAAGGGGGTGTGGATACAATAAAAAATTTCAATACAAACCCCCGAAAAAACCAATCCTGTTAGGATTTTTTGGGGCAAAAAAAACCAAAAAAAAAAAATTTTAAAAAAACCCCAAAAAAGGAAAAAAGTCACTTGAAAAAAATTTTATAAAAATTTTGTAAATTTTCATGGGGAAATGTCCCCCCCCCGCCGCCCCTAAAACCCCCAAAAAAACAAACCGATCTCCCCCCGGGTTTTTTTCCTTTTTTAAAACCCTTTGAGGTATGTGCAAGGGGCCCAAAACCCGTCTGGAGGTCTCCCAGATTGGTGGAGCGTTTTGTTGGGTTTGGCTCTGGTTGGGTTTCCCGGGTTTGGGGAATTTGAGGGTTGCGAGTTTTTAAGGGTAGTCTCATGAGGCCCTCCCCCCGAGAGGGTTTTTCTGAAACCCCGTTTTCCCCGGGGGGAACCAAAAACCCCTTTTTTTCTGGGGGGCCTTTTCCCCGACGACAGGGGGCTCGATCTTGCAGGGACTTTTCCGGGGTTTTGAGGCCCCAGGGCCCCCAGTCAAGGTTACTTGGACCCCCGAAGGATAAAGGGCCACAAAAAGGGGGTTTTTTGGGGCCCCCCATTTGGGGAAAAAAATCTTCCAAATCGTATCACCCATTCGTCCCCAGCCATTAAGGGGGGGAAGGGTCGGTTTGGGGGCCCGATTTTCCCTGGTCTGTCCTGTTAAATTCTTGGCCCTGGTTTTTTCCCCCTGTAAAAGGAAAAACATGATCCCGTATTGGAACCCCTCCGGAATGGACTCCAAAAAAGGGTGAAAAAATTAAAGGTTTTTGGGCCCCCAAAAAAAAATTTCAAACCGGGGTTTTTTCCCCCCATTAAAAGGGGAAAAATTTAAGGGGAAAAACTGTTGAATGGTAACAACGGGTTTTATAAAAAGGGTTTTTGGATTTTTGGGACCCTTTTTCCCCGTGGGGCTTTTTTCCCCGGGGGCCCCGGGTTTTGGGAAAAGAGATGCCCCCAAAAGGGGCCTTTTCCCCATTTTTCCGCAATTTTGGGGCCCTTTCCCCCTTTTTCCCCAAAAATTTTTCCCCAAGGGGCCTGTCCCCTGGTTCCCGACCCCCATTTTTCTAATGGACTTGTCATAATCCTCTTGTTGGTTTTTCACTGGGTTTTCCCCTGCTTTTTGGGCCCCGCTTGCTCTACGGAATTTTCTCCTGGTTTCAATTTGTTCCATAGCTCTGGGGGCCTGCAGAAAAAACCCCCCGGGGGATTGGAGAAGTACCCCGGAAAAAATCCACTGAAAACCGGGGGTGCCAGCCCAAAAATGAGGAAATGGGGGGAAAAACCCCGGGCATAAAAAAAGTGGAAATTTTGGGCCCCGAAATAAGGGGGAAAAGGGTTTCCCCGTCAGTTTTGGGGGTTTTTCAATTTTTACCCGCTTTTTGAAAAGGGGTTTTGGGTTTTTAAAATTTTTTGCCGAAACCGTTTTAAACGGATGTTTTGGGGGGGTTCTGGTTTTTTCATTTTTGGGGAAAAGGGTTTTCAGAAACTTTTTTAATCCTATTTAAAAAATTGCGTCCTGATTTACTAGGGGCCCTTTTGGTGGAAAGGATTTTTCCCAAAAAAATTTTTTACAAAGTTTCCCCTGTTTTTGAGCAGTTTGGTTCGGAAAAGGGCGGGGCCGGGGGCATATCTTGTAAAAATGATGGGGTTTTACCAGAAAAATTTTTCATAGCCCCCTTTTTTCCCCTTCCCCCAAAAATTTTTAAGTCAATACAGCAAACCCCCTAGGATAGTTTTTTTGTTATTGGGATGGCTTTGGGTATTTTTTGTTTTTGGGGGCTTCGTCGAATACATTTGGAAAAAGATCTTACTTTGTAGTCAAGCCCCCCTTCCCTTTCCCCGGGCCCGAAAAAAAACCTTTTTCCCTTTGGGAAAAACCCAAAAAGGGGGGTTTTTTATACCCCGGGCCCCGGGTTTTCCCATGAATTTTCCCTGCATGGTCTGGATTGAAGAATTTTTAAAAAAAAGTTGTTCTTTAAAGGGTTTTCCCCTCAAGGATTTAGGGTCTTTTCGAACATTTTTTTTGAAATGGATTTTTTCCCCTTCCCTTAAAAAAATTTTTGCAAAAGCTGGAATCTTTTTCCTGAATACTTTCCCCCGGGGCGGGGAACAGTGCCCCGCAGGTGGATAACACGGGCTGATGGGGGGACCCCTTTGCACGGGGGTAGTCAATCTTTCTTTTAAAAATTTTCCAATTTTGGGGGGATTCTCCTTTTTCCAAATGAAGAGTTTTCCCCCAAAAAAAAAAATTTTTTAAAAAGGGGGAAAAAATTGGGGGGAAAAAGGGGTGGCAGTTTTTTTGGAAATTTTGGGAAAAAGTCTGTGAGGC
This sequence comes from Solen grandis, assembly GCA_021229015.1. Taxonomy (NCBI): domain Eukaryota; kingdom Metazoa; phylum Mollusca; class Bivalvia; order Adapedonta; family Solenidae; genus Solen; species Solen grandis. The sequence continues at coordinate 37,638,707 of CM037779.1, read as the reverse complement.
ATCGCATCTGTTTTTGTTGCCCGTCTTTTTTTTAAAATTTTTAAAATTATTTTGGGCCCCAAATGCAGAAAAACCCTTGTCCCCCCGGGATTTGTTTGGCAGTGGAAAAAGGAAAAGTAATTGGGGAGGATTTTTGTCTGTGACAACCTCAAAGGGGTTTTTCCCCCTGGGGTTTAAACATGGAATTTGCCCCTAAGGGGCCCCCTTTAAACCCCCAAAAATTAAAAATTATGGGGGGTACTTGCGTTTCCCGGACGAAAACCCCCCATGGTAGGCAATGCCCCTTTTTTTAAAAACCCCCCGGGGGTTTTGATAGAGAACAGTCCCGTCCAGTCCCAAAAACCCCCCCGTTTGGATAATAAATTGGGAAACGTTTTTAAACTTTTCATTCCCAAAAAAAGGGGGTTTACAAGTTTTTCCTTCAATTTTTTAAAAAAGGACAAAGCCGGGCCCCCTTTACCCCAAAATCCATTCTTTCCGGTTATTGGGAGGGTTTAAAAACTTCCTCTTTGCCTTTGCCTTTTGGGGACAGTGGCCCTTAAGTAGAGCATTTTGGGGGGTGTCCCCAAAGGGGGAAAAAAACCCCCCAAAGCGCCGTTAAAAACCCCGGAAAAAAACCCAAAGGAAAAGGCCCAAACCCCTTTTTACATTGCTTGGTGGCTTCCAGTCTTAAGGGGAGCAGTTTTTCCCCGGGTTTTTGGTTTCCCCTTCCCCGAGAAAATTTTCATGCCCGGGGGGAAGGGGGAGGATTTGGAAAAAAATGCTTTTTGGGGGGTTTAGCTTCAAGTTATGCCTTCTAGCCTTTTCCAAATACGGCCTCTAAAGTGGATTTGTTTTTAAAAAGGTTTTTGAGAAGTGAAAACCAAAAATATGAAAACGGGGGGATTCCCAAAAGGGGTAGCGGCCCCTACAAATTTTCCCCCTGAGGGTTAAAAAAAGGGGGAGGGAGAAATTTCGACCCAAAAATTTAAAAACCTTTTTTATGGGAAAAAACCCCCGGGGTTTTAAAAAAAGTAAAAGGGGTTTTCAGGGTTTTTGGGGCTCTTTGTCCATTTTCCCCCTGCCCAAAACCCCAAAACCCCAGGTCCAAATTTTGGGGAAAAACAAGGACCCGCGATGGGATCGTGGTTAAACGAAAACCCGGGGAAGTGGTAAGCACCCCCTTTGGGGGGCCAAAACATTCAAGGTCGGTTTCAATACAGAAACAAAAGGGGAAAATTTCCTTCTTCCTTTCCCCAAGGGTAAGTTTAAAAAAATAAGGACTCTTGGGCCCCAAAAAGTCCTGTGGCCAAAAATACCCCTTTAGATTTTGTCTCCCCTTTCCCTTTCATGCCTGGGGGGAATCCCCCTGTAGGGGGGTTTAAAGGGGGTCATAAAATAAAAAAAAATCTTGTGCTTGACCAATTTTTTACCCCCCCCGACCCCCGCCCCCCTTGGGGGAAAAATTAAAAAGAAAGTGGTTCCTGCCCTTTGAAGAAAAACCGGGGACTCTTTAGCATGACCAAGGGAAATCAGGTTTCACGTTTGGCCGTGGGACTTGCCCGGGCAGCCTCTGTAGGGCCCAATTACAGAGGCTTTTCCCCTTTTTTTAAAGCCCCATCTCTAAAAAGGTTGGGGTTTATTATGGAATAAAACCCCCTACCACGTCCCCCAAAAGGGTTGTTCCTTTTGGGGATTTTTCCCATTTTCCCCCTTTTGTTTTTGGGCTTGTAGCGTTGCTGTGGGGAACCTTTGGGAAGTTTTGGGTTGGGGGTGCATACCCCGAAAAACCTTGATTAACTTCTGGAGGATAAAACAAAAATTTTCGATCGGGTTAGATTCAAGTTTTTTCTCCAACAGACAAGTTCTGATCAATCTCTTTCCACCCCTTGATCTGGTCTTCAGAAAACAACGGTTGAGGGTTTTTGGCTTTTAAATGTGGGGGCAGGGACCATTGAAATTTCTTTCTCCCCTGTCCTAACCTCCCGGAGAAAATTTCATCATAATTTCCTGAGAAATCTATTTATGACGATTTTGGGGTCTTAATTTTTTCCCCGAAGCCCGAGACGCCCAAAAATTTTGTGACGGGGGAAGATATTCTTAGCCTTTTTGGGCAAACTGTCCAAAACCCACAGCCAACTGCAAGAAAATTTCGAGCCAAACAACCAAAGCGGCAATGCCCTTTTCAGATCCTAAAAGGGGAATTAAAAAAATTCCTGCATCATTTTTCCCAATGAGTGGAGACATTTTAAAACAGGGAATCCATTTTCTGAAGAATATCACCCTGCTGATCCCGGGACTCACCGAGAGAAAACAAAAATTCTCCGGGCTGTCCCCCGTAGAAAAACGGCTTTTTGGCTTGCACAGTAATAGGTGCTGGGGACTCGGGTCTCCCCAAAAGACAACGGGATTCATACTTCCACTCAAATAACTAATACCCCCTTTCTGTAACACCAGAGAAAAAAGGGAAAGGGGGTTTTGGAATGTTTTTATTTCCCCCTATACGGGGAAACAAAAGGCCCCCCAAAACTTTGCCGGGGTTTTTAAAAACAGATAAAATGGTTTTTGGATGCACCTCAGGGGGACCATACTTATCCTTGCCCCCATTCCGGGAAACAGCTTTTGAAAAAAGTATCATTGGCCCCCCTTTTCCCCCTTAATGCCCTAGTGGGTGGGGGGGGGGTTTCTGGGGGGGAGTATTGGGGGGGAGTTTTTGGCCCTAGTAGATCCTCCTCACTTTTCAAAAATTTTTACCCTTAGCCTGAAAGGGGTTTTAAATTTCAAACCTCAACGGAAAAAATCCTCCCCATTTGTAGGTCTGAGAATACAAAAAAAAGTAAAAATGTAAACCCAATAAAGGAAAAATATGGTATATGAAAGAGTCCCAAAGGTGTGAAAATTTAAAAAAAAATTGGGGGATGGCAATGCTAAAAATCAAAAACTTCTAAAATTTCCAAACCAGTGTTAAGTGAAAAAAGGGGGGAATCTCAAACCCCACAAAGTCCTTCCTTTTAAACAAAGTCATTTCCTGTAAAATAATTTAAAAAAAATAATTGCTGCAAGTTTAAAACCAAAACTAATCCAACCCAAATACAAAAAAAACAAAGGCTTTCCACAACACAAAAAAACTCAAACCCCAAATTTTGTGTACACCTAAAGCTCAGACACAAAACGGGTACAGAATATAAAAAAATACAGCACTCCCTAACAATTACCACAATACACAGAACAAATGACAAAATATTCAAAATCCTTTTAGAAAAACAAAAAATTACAAAAGTAAAAATTCTCAATTTTTAAACCCTCTTTTTCAATTTTAAAAACAAACTAATAAACACAAAAATAATATAAGTGCAATACAATCACAACACAGAATAGTTCCCTTTCCCCTTCCCGGGTTTCCCAAACATGCTTTCACACGATTACCCTGGATGGTTGTGCAAGTGGAATTAAGTGCAACAGGGGCAAAGGGGTGGGTTTGGGGGGGAAAAATTAAAAACAGGCTAAAAAGAAAAAAAAAAAACAAAAATAAAAAGCCTATCAAAAAGGGAAAAACCGTCGTGGGTACACTTATATTTACTAAAAGTTAAAGTTAAACCTCGTATAGTTATTGGGAGTAATTTAAAATTAAACACAATCTATTTTCATAAAAAAATTATCAAAAAAACCCAAAAATTTAAAAAACCCACTCCCGTTTGCAAAAATCCATTTTTTCATTTAAATTTAACGCTGAGTTAATTTTTTAAATGGAATTAGAATAATCCCGGTTTTGAACCCTAAAAAAAAGAAAGAAGGAAAAAATTAAAATTGACTTGCGATCAAAACTGGGTTTTTTTCGGGGAAAAAAAAGTATTCCGTATGAAAACAAAAAATCTAGGTCAGAGGGGTTTCACCCCGGGAAAAATTTGGGTTTTTTACCCCAAGAAAAAAAATAAATTTTCATGAAATAGAAATTACAAAAAGGTTATGAAAAAAGGTTTTAAAAAAAAACTTTATGTGCGTCCAAGCGTCCTCCTTTTTACCCCAAAAAAACTATTTACACATATTTACGGGCATCTCCTTTGTTCAACGTCCCGCGAAAATATCGTTGTTCTTCCCCCGAGATACTGGGCGTCACCCTAGGTTGAGGTCACGCACTCTCTCCAGAAGTTTTAAAAAAACCCCCTGCGTTTAGGCCTATAAAAAAAAAAAAACAGACAACGCGGATCCGCTTCCCCCCGATGGGTTTTCACTCCCCTCCCTTTTTGATTCCCTTTAAACGGCCCTTCAACATCAAGCCCCGATTCCCCCGGCGATTTTATCCCTTTTGAAAATCCCCCTAGGGGGCCTCCCGGTCCAAGATGTTGCGTTCGGTTCCCCCTTTCTCTCTCTCTCTCTCTCTCTTCGTCGTATCCTTGGGGAAATAAAGGCGTTTTAAAGTTTATTGCCGCGGGCCCACTCGGAAAAATTTGTCGTGGTCGCCCTTTGTAACCGGGGGGGCTTAAACCCAAAAAAGCCCGTCGGTTCTTTAGGGTTTTTTTTTCCCTTTTAGGAAAAGGGCTGAAGATTATTTACAAATAAAATAAAATCCCTACTAAATTTTGAAAAGCAAAATAGTAAAAAAAAGGAATTTTTCCCTGGTTTCCATTGACAATTATTGATGATCAAAAAAATTAAAAAAACCAAAACCCATTTAGAAAAAATGGTTTGGTTTTATTTTTTCTGTTTATATAAATAAATGTTTAAAAAAAGGATTCTTATACATGGGAAATTTTAAAATAAAATACATGTTTTTTTACTAAACCTTAAATTACCCCCCGGTTTTAACTGAGAAACGGAGGTAAAGGGTTTTTAGGAAGATCTATGAGGTATCTAGATGCTTTGTTTTTGGGAAAACAGAGCCAGAATGTCAAAAAGGGGGTGCAGGGGGGCATGCTTGGGTTTTTTTTCGGTTTATGTGACATGGATGGGGAACTAATAACCTTTCACACAATTCTTGCTTACTCCCAAAATCTCAATAGTTTACAATTCCACGTTACATAAAAGTGTACTATAAATAGACCAATTTGGGAAAAATAACAATTTTAGAAAAATTCCCCCTTTTCAGTGGGGGGGCCCTGTGATGGGGGGAATGAAACATCACCTGGGTTACAACTGCATTTAAATAGACATCGTCTCCCAAAAGACTGAAAAAGTCGGGGGACGGTTTAAACCCCCGGGAAAAAAAAACAAACAAACTAAAAAAAGGTTGACAATGAAATTTTAAAGTTTTGTCAAAAACTTTTTTTTTACGTTACTTATTTAATATCAGTTGAAGCATTGTGTTACCCCTAATCCCTTTTTGGGGTTTTGAACATGTTTTATTTTTTTGACCGTTGTTGAAACATTGCAAATTTTCCCCACTTTATTGTTGTCTATCGATAAAATTTTTGAAAAAAGCTATATTCCAAATTTTTGATTAAAAAGTAACCCATGTGAACATATTTGTTATAGTACCCTGTAATTTAATTTTCCAGCTTGGATACCAAAAGGGGTTTTATAAGTGTAGACGTTTGGGGAAAAAAAAATGTAACAAATGTCATCCGTTCAAAAACGCTGCAAGCTTAATTTTGGGCTGTAAAAGGGGGCGTTCACACAGTGCCATTTTTGGCTCCCCTTTTAGTCGGGCAGCGCTACGAACGAAAAAAGAAAAAGTCGGGAAATGCTATCCCCAATTTCCTTCATTGTCGGAAAGCAGTCCCTATATGTTCGTAAAGGTCCCACGGATCGGGAAAAGGGCCGGTGAGGGGCGGCCCCGCATCCGGGCAGGTTTGGTGCGTCCCGTAACATTCGGGAAACCCCAGCCCAAATTTTTTCTGTCGGATTACAATTTGTGCTATGTCGTGACAGATTTGCTGTATCGGATCAGAAAACGGATTGAGAAGGGATAATTTGGGACGAATTCTGTGGAAACGGCTGGATCGGGGCGGCCCCCTTTTAACAAATCTGATTGTTGTGATTTTAAAAAAATGTTTTTTCAAATTTTAATTAAAAATTTGAATTTTTCCCGCCCCGAATCAAAAGGGGTCTTGATCAGAATTTTGACCCATTTTAACGGGAATGGTCCTTCAGGCCCGGGAGTAAAAATCCGAATTTGACCCAGGGGTTTAGCTAAAAGGGCAAAAAATTTTGTAACTTTGGGGTTTTTACGTCGTTCGAGTATGTACAAGCGTTTTTTGAATTTTACAAAACGAGGCTACCCGGTTTGACGATTCTATTGCCCTGGTAGCTTTTTCTTTTCATTCCCGCGACTGTACCCGAAAATAAAAAATAAAATTTTAAAATGGGGAATTGAGGGTTTAAGTTTAATTGTTTAAAATTTTTAAATAAATATAAAAGTAGACCCAAATATGCTTTCAAAGGAAAAACAGGCCATTTATTTTGGTAATAGAATAGTAAAATTGGGGCAAGTTATAAGAAAACGATTCAAAAAAAAGGGTTTATTTATTTTTGGGGAAAATTTGGCTTATTTCCCAAAAATTCTGCATGAGAAGTCCATACGAAAAAAAAAAAGTAAAAGGGAGGGAATTTAATATATTTTTTTCTAACGGTATTAATCTTTATATTTTTTAAAGTTGCAGAAAAAAGTTTTTATTCATTCGTATCTCCCAATTTAAATCTAGTTTTTGGACTTTTTGCCCCTTTTGGGGAAATTCCCCATTGGGTTTTTTTGTTTTTTATTAAATTTGGAAAATTTTTGCCCACAGGCAGAAAGTTATTTGGGGTTTTTACTGTTTTTTTTTTTTCCCTTTTTTTTATTATTATTATTTTTTTTTTTTTTCCCGTTAAAAATTTTTTTAATTTTGAGGTGTTGCCATTGACTCGAACAAAAGAAAAATTTTTTTGGCTTTTATTTAAACCCCTTTAGCTTTCGGATTTAATGAATTTTTTAAATTTATACGACGTTTATTGACGTCAGGGTTTGAAAGTCAGGTGGAAAAAAATTGTTCGCGGTCTACAAACCCTTATTTCGGAAAGATTTTCATCAAAATTTCACAGAAAGTGTATGTTAGGCTCTAGTTGGGATCCCTTTTGTCCGTTTTTCAAAATTCGAAAAGTCCATGGTTTATAGCGAATCCCCAAAATTCGAACCCGGGCGTAAATTTTAAAATGGGTTATAAAATCCGTCCTATTTAAGAAAGAAAGTTGATATTTAGTCAGTATATAGGTCTCTAAGTTTTAAAATTTTTGTGAAAAAAAAATGTCATATGAGTTTGTGCGTCCTTATTTGTAATATTTTCCAATATTAACAGAATATTTCTATATGTTTAAAATTGTCGAAGGGCAAAGAAAATTTAATGGGCACATGTTCAAAGGGGAAATTTTTTTCTTTGATTTTCATATGCCTATGGGGTTTATGACGTCACACTTGAAAATGAAAAAAAAAAGTTTGTCGGGTCTACAGCCATTGTTTATGAAAACCCATTTTTTTTTCAAAAATTTTTACAGAATTTTGTATATTAAGTTTTAGTTGTCATTCGGTTTTCCGTTTTTCAAAATTAAAAAAGTCCAAGGTTCTATAGGAATTTAAGATTCCCAAAAAAAGGTCGTAAAATTTTTTAATTTCTTTTTAAAATTTGGGGGTTTTTTTTGAGATAGGAAAAAATGATATTTGGTCGGTTTTTGGTTTTCTGGGAGTCTTAAACATTTTTTGAAAAAAAAAAGTCACATTTACGGGCACTTGACTCATTATATGTAATGTATTTCTAATATTAATTTGGGGTTTTCTATTGTTGAAATTTTCGAAGGGGAATGAAAATTTAATGAAAAAAAAATTCAGACGCTGAAATTTTTGCTTTTTAATGGTTTTTAGGGAAACCTATGAGTTTATTTGACGTCACATTTTAAATTTATACGGGAAAATTTTTTACACGGGCCAGGCCCTTATTAATGGGCCGATTTTTATAAATTTTCACAGAATGTGTTTATTCGTTCTTATTGGGGTTTTACCCGGGGTCCGTTTTTCAAAAAATTTGGGAAAAATCCAAGGGGGATCTATGGTGGATCCAGTTTGAACCAAGGGCGTTTAAAATTTTTAAAAACCCTTTTAAAAAACTGTCCTAAATTTTAGTTAAAAAATTTTAAAAATTTTTTCGTTAGTAGGTCTCTGGGGTGTTAATAATTATGTGAAAAAAAAAAGCATATGAGTCACGTGACGTATTTTTTTTTTAAAATTTTTTATTCTTTTCTTTTTCCTAAATAAAAGCCCATTTTTAAAATGTTGCAATTTGTCCCAGGGGCCATGAAATTTTTATGGGTTATTATAAATGAGGGAAAAATTTTTTTTCAAAGGTTGTCAGCAGCCATGGGCGTCACATGACGTCACAGCCCAAAAAAAGTGAAAAAAAGGGTTTTTTGCGCTCTTCAGCCGGGATTTATAGTCGGATTTTCTTCATATTTTCCAGATGGTTTCTTTTGAAACTAAGGTGTAATATTCCCGTCCCGCTAACCGGAAAATTTCCCAAAGCCGAAGTTTGGGGGCTGGAAAAAAAGATTCAACATAGGACCGAAAAAATTTTATTTTAGGATTAAAAAGCTTCAGGATGAGATAGAAAATTTAAACTTACAAAGTTTGCGTTCTGCAGAATTTCTAAAATATATTTTTTTTCCTGGCGTTTATATGAGTTTAAAATGACGTCATAAGATTTTTTTTAATTTTTATTTTAGGGCAATGATATGACCTGATGCCGTTGTTCAAAAAATAATGAAAAATTTTAGATTTTGACAGTAAAAGGGATGCCCCTTTTTAACAAAAGCATCTTCAAAAACCCTATGGGCGTTTATTTGACGTCAGAGCTAAAAATTTGTGAAAAAAAAAGGGTGTTTCCGTCTACAGCCGCCATTTATGGTCGGTTTTTTTTTCAAAAATTTTTTCCAGATGGTACATCTTGAAACTAAGGTGTGCATATCCTGTCAGCTTTCCCAATTTCCCAAAAAAACCCAAGTTCTGTTTGGGGAAAAAAGATTCGAAATAGGCCCAAAATTTCATTTTAGGTTTTTTTTTTTAAAAATTTTTTTAAAAATTTTTTTTTAAAAATTTTTTTTTATTTTTTTAAAAATTTTATAATATTTTTTTTTTAAATTTTTTTGATATTAATAAATATTTTAATTTTATTTTAAATTTTTTTTTATTTTATTTTTTAAATTTTTAAAATTTTTATTTTTATTATTTAAATTTTTTTTTTTTTTTTTTTAAAAAAATTTTTTTTATTAATTTTATTAAAAATTTTTTTTAAAATTGGGTTTTTTATTAATTTTTTTTTTTTTTTTTAATTTTTTAAATTAAATTTAAATTTAAATTTTAATTTTTATTTTTAAAAATTTTTTTTAAAAAAATTTTTTTTTTTAATAATTTTTTTAAATAAAAATTTTTTTTAATTTTTTTAAATTTTTAAAAAATAAAAGTTTTAAAATTAAATTTTATTTTTTTTTTTTATTTTTTAAATTTTTTAAATTTTTTAAATTTTTTATTTTTTTAATTTTTTAATTTTTTTTAAATTAAATTTAAATTTAAAATTATTTTAATTTTTTTTTTATTTTTTTAATTTTAAATTTATTTTAATTTTTTTTTTTATTTTTTTTAAGTTTTTAAAAAATTAAAAATTTTTTTTTAAAATTTTTTTATTTTTTTTTTTTTTTTAAATTTTTTTAATTTTAAATTTTTAAAAATTTAATTAATTTTTTTTTTTTTAATTTTAAAAATATTTTTTTTATTTTAAATTTTTTTTTAAAAAAAAAATTTTTTTTTTTTTAAAATTTTTAATTTTTTTTTTTAAAATTTTTTTTAAAATTTAAAAAAAATTTTTAAATTTTTTAATTTTTTTTATTTTTTTATATATATAAATTAATTTTTTTTAATATTTTTTTTTTCTTTTTTTTTTTTAAATTTTTTTAAATTTTTTTTTTTAAATTTTTTTTTAAATTTTTTAAAAATTTTTTTTTTTTATATTTTTTATATAATTTTAAAAAATTATATATTTTTTTTTTATTTTTTTTAAATTAAAAAGTTATTTTTTTTTTTTAACAAAAAATTTATTTTTTTATTTTTTTTTTTTTTTTATTTTTATTTTTTTTTTTGAAAGACTTTTAAAAATTTAAAATTTTTATTTTTAAATTATTTTTCACAGAGGGTACAATTTGAAAACTAAGGTGTACATATCCTGGCTTACCGAAATTCAAAAAACCGAAGTTTGTGGTGAAGTATTTCGAAATAGGACGAAAAATTTCATTTTAGGATTGAAGAGCTTCAGGATGAGATAGAAAGTTGAAACTTGCACAGTTTGCAGTTCTGCATTATTTCTACAAATATTTTGAATCGTGAGTCAGAGGACGTATAAGCTTTCCACTTATTTTTAATTTGGGGCAATGTTTTCGACATGATGCCAATTGTCAGAATATGAGTTATTGCAGTAAAGTATGCGCTTTTAAGCAACAGCATTTTAAATTTCCCTATGACGTCACGTGACGTCAGAGCTAAAAATAGTGAAAAATGGTGTTCGCGCTCTACAGCCGCATTTATGATCAGATTTTCTTCAAATTTTTACAGATTGGTACATCTTGAAACTAAGGTGTGAATATTTTGTCAGCTAACCTTAATTCCGAAAGACCGAAATATTGTGGCTGAAGTAAGATTCGAACATAGGACCAAAAATTTCATTTTTAGGGTTTAAAGAAACTTCAGGATGAGATAGAAAGTTGAAACTTACACAGTTTGCAGTTATGCAGAATTTCTTAATTATTTTGAGTGTGACGTATATGACGTCATAAGCATACTACTACTACTGCTACTTTCTTTTTTTTTCTTCGAAAACTAAACGCTATTTAAAATATAATGTCAATTAATCACCATGAACATGAATACTCCCGAGGTGATACCATTACATGAAACTTCTATCTCCTGCTTTTTGCATTAACACAGGTTACAGAAAGCCCTATCATTCGTTTAGACGAATGACCCCCTAGTTTTATATTTTTTTTCTTCCTCTTGTATTTGTGTTAATTTCGAGGTTTTTGCCATTGACTCAGAACAATGAAAATTTTATGGGATATATTTCAAACCATGAGCTTTCGGATGCAATGAATTTATTTCATATGACGTCACATAACGTCAGATTTGACGTCAGGTGAAAAAGTTGTTCGCGTTCTACAGCCATTATTTCTGGACCGATTTTCATGAAAATTTCACAGAATGTGTATGTTAGGCTCTAGTTGTGCATCCCTGTGTAAAATTGTATATATGCGTTAAGATTCGAACCAAGGTCGTAAATTTTTAAATGCTTATAAAATCTGTCCTATTTAAGATAGAAAGTTGATATTTAGTCAGTATATAGGACTCTAGAAGTTTTAAACATTTTGTGAAAATAAATGTCATATGACGTCAAGTAACGTCATTATATGATAATGTATTTCTAATATTAACAAGAATATTTCTATATGTTGAAATTATCAAAGGGCAATGAAAATTTAATGACACATGCTTCAAACGCTGAAATTTTGATTTCTATGATTTTCATAGGCCTATGACGTCATATGACGTCACACTTGAAATATGCAACAAAAGATTGTACGCGGTCTACAGCCATTGTTTATGAACCGTTTTCATCAAATTTTCACAGAATGTGTATATTAAGTTCTAGTTGTGCATCTCGGTGTCCGTTTTTCAAAATTCGAAAAGTCCATGGTTCTATAGCGAATTCAAGATTCAAACCCAAAGGGTTTCGTAAATTTTTAAATGCTTATAAAATCGGTCCTATTTGAGATAGAAAAGTGATATTTGGACAGTATATAGGTCTCTGGGAGTCTTAAACATTTTGTGAAAATAAACGTCATATGACGTCACGTGACGTCATTATATGATAATGTATTTCTAATATTAACAAGAGTATTTCTATATGTTGAAATTGTCGAAGGGCAAAGAATATTTAATGACAAATGATTCAGAAGATGAAATTTCGATTTCAATGATTTTCAGAAGCCTATGACGTCATATGACGTCACATTTGAAATTGACTTCGAAAGTTTGTACACGGTCCAGAGCCATTATTAATGGGCCGATTTTATCAAATTGTCACAAAATGTGTATATTAAAGTTCTTATTGTGTATACTGGTGTCCGTTTTTCAAATTCGAAAGGTCCAAGCATCTATGGCGGATCCAAGATTCGAAACCAAAGACGTCAATTTTTAAATGCTTATAAAAACTGTCCTATTTGAGATAGAAAGTTGAAATTTTGTCAGTTAGTAGGTCTCTGGGTGTCTAACAATTATGTGAAAATAAACGTCAATATGACGTCACGTGACGTCATTTTTTTATTATTATTATTCTTTTCTTCTTCCTAACTAAACGCTTATTTTAATATGTTGCAATAGTCCTAGGACGATGAAATTTTTATGGCTTATTAGTCACGTGAGGCCATTTTGATTTCAATGATTTTCAGCACCCTATGACGTCACATAACGTCACAGCTAAAAATAGTGAAAAAAATGTGTTCGCGCTCTACAGCCGTCATTTATGGTCGGATTTCTTCAAATTTTCACAGATGGTACATCTTGAAACTAAGGTGTGCATATCCTGTCAGCAAACCGAAATTCCGAAAAACCGAAGTTCTGTGGCTGAAATAAGATTCGAACATAGGACCGAAAATTTCATTTTAGGATTAAAGAGCTTCAGGATGAGATAGAAAGTTGAAATTTACACAGTTTGCAGTTATGCAGAATTTCTACAGATATTTTGAGTCGTGACGTCATATGACGTCATGTGACGTCATTAGTTTACTTCTTAATTTTCATATTATGGCAATGATTTCGACATGATGCCAGTTGTTCAGAATAATGAAAAATTCAGAGTTATGACAGTAAAGTATGCGCTTTTGAACTAAAGCATCTTCAGCACCCTATGACGTCATGTTACGTCACAGCGAAAAAATAGTGAAAATTGATGTTCGCACTCTACAGCCGCCATTTATGGTCAGATTTTCTTCAAATTTTCACAGATGGTACATCTTGAAACTAAAGTGTGCATATCCTGTCAGCTAACCGAAATTCCGAAAGACCGAAGTTCTGTTGCTGAAATAATATTCGAACATAGGACCGAAAATTTCATTTTAGGATTGAAGAGCTTCAGGATGAGATAGAAAGTTAAAACTTACACAGTTTGCAGACCTGCATAATTTCTTAATATATTTTGAGTCGTGACGTCAAATATCGTCGTGTGACGTCATAAGAATACTTCTTAATTTTCATATCAGGGCAATGATTTCGACATGATGCCAGTTGTTCAGAATATGAAAACTTCAGAGTTATGACAGTAAAGTATGCGCTTTTGAACAAAAGCCTCATCAGCACCCTATGACGTCATGTGACGTCTGAGCTAAAAAATAGGGAAAAAAAAGTGTTAACGCTCTACAGCCGCCATTTATGGTCGGATTTTCTTCAAATTTTCACAGATTGTACATCTTGAAAACTATGGTGTGCATATCCTCTCAGCTAACCGAAATTCCGAAAGACAGAAGTTCTGTTGCTGAAATAAGATTCGAACATAGGACCGAAAATTTCATTTTAGGATTAAAGAGCTTCAGGATGAGATAGAAAGTTGAAACTTACACAGTTAGCAGATCTCCATAATTTCTACATATATTTTGAGTCGTGACGTCAAATGTCGTCATGTGACGTCATAAGAATACTTCTTAATTTTCATATCTGGGCAATGATTTCGACATGATGCCAGTTGTTCAGAATAATGAAAAATTTCAGAGTTATGACAGTAAAGTATTCGCTTTTGAAGAAAAGCATCTTCAGCACCTTATGACGTCATGTGACGTCAGAGCTAAAAATATTGAAAAATGGTGTTCGCACTCTACAGCCGCCATTTATGGTCGGATTTTCTTCAAATTTTCAAGATGGTACACCTTGAAACTATGGCGTGCATATCCTGTCAGCTAACCGAAATTCCGAAAAACCGAAGTTCTGTGGCTGAAATAAGATTCGAGCATAGGACCAAAAATTTCATTTTAGGATTGAAGAGCTTCAGGATGAGATAGAAAGTTGAAACTTACAGTTTGCAGTTCTGCAGAATTTCTACAAATATTTTGAATCGTGAAGTCATAGGACGTCATAAGCATACCACTTAATTTTAATTTGGGGCTTGATTTCGACATGATGCCAGTTGTTCAGAATAATGAAAATTTCAGAGTTATGACAGTAAAGTATGCGCTTTTGAACAAAGAATTTTCAGTACCCTATGAGCAAGTGACTTTGAGAAAAAAAAGTGAAAAATGGTATTTGCGCTTACAGCCCCCATTATGTCAGTTTTTCTTCAAATTTTTAAGATGGTACATTTAAAATGGTTGAATTTTTTTTCAGCAAACCTTAAATTCCAAAAAAACCCAAAGTATTGCGGCTGAATTAAGTTTCAAACTAGGCCCTTTAAATAGAAATAAAATTTTGCGTATGTCCGAGTCATATGAATCATTTTCGTCACAGACTAATACTTAGTTTTATCTTTGCATAATTTGGGAAATATAATGTAAATTTTTCGCATGAAAAATGAATACTACCAGAGGGATCATTACATAAAAATACTATCTCCTGCTTTTTGCTTTAAAAACACGCTTGCAGAAACCCTATCATTCTTTTGGACGAATGAAAATTAGTTCTTATTCTTCTTATTCTTTTTTTTCTTTGTATTTGTTTTAATTTTGAGGTTTTGCCATTGACCGAACAATGAAAATTTTAGGCTTATTTCAAACCATGAGCTTTCGGATGCAATGAATTCATATTCATATGACGTCACATAACGTCAGTTCGACGTCGGGTGAAAATTTTGTACGCGGTCTACAGCATTATTTCTGGCCCGTTTCCACAAAATTTCACAGAATGTGTATGTTAGGCTCTAGTTTCCCTTTTTCCGTGCCCCTTTTTTCCCAAAATTCGAAAAGGAAAAGGTTTTATGGCGAATCCAAGTTTCGAACAAATGACGTAAAATTTCAAATGCGTCAAAAATCGTTTCCAGAAAGCTGAAAGCTGTATTTGGACTGAATTTTTGTCGTCAGATTTTTAACATACTAAAAAAATGAATCCTATGACCACATGACGTCATAATGTTTTAAAAACTTTGTATTAAAATTTAAACGGTTTTTAAATCCCTGTAGGCTTTTTTTTTTGTATGATTTGTTAAAATTTTTGTTGAAGATGCAGTTTAGTTTCTATGGAGCCATGTCACTTTCTTTTTCGCAAACCCCAAAAGGGTCAAGGTCATATATAAATTTATGGGTTTTTCTTGGGCCTTTTAATACCCAAAAAAAACGGAAAATTTATCGAGACACTATGCGTTAATTTGTAGCGTTAAAAAAAGACCTTTCAATGATATTTGTTTTTGAGATGGGGGTTAAATCGGTTTGGTTAGGGGGAAAACCAAAATTTTTGGAAACCCCTCAGTGTGTTTAACGGTTATATCTCGGAAGCTTTTGTTTTTTGAAAAATATGGATGTTTTATTTGTAGAGCAATGTTTGGCCGTTTTTTGATGTTTAAAATTTTAAATGATTGACCTAAGATTTAGGGAAAGTAAGGGGAAAAAAACGAAATTCTTGCATATGCTTTGCTGATTTTTTTTTTTTTTCAGGGGTTTAAGGCGTATCTAAAAAGTAAAATATTTTCCTGACAAAAAGGTGTGATAGTATAAAATTTTCAGACGTTTATTTTGGTACCTAAAGTTTTGAATTGGTCAAAAAAAAGTAATTTACATCAAAAATAAAAATTTAACATTAGGATTTCAGCGATTTTGCCGTTTTATGTAAGAGTTTCAGGCTTATATTTTAAATATTTAATGAATTTAAGTAAACACATTAAGAAAGTGAGATGTAGAAAATTTTTAAAGACATTATTTTGGTACCTAAAGTTTTGAAATTGATCCAAAGAAAAAGAATTTTAAAAAAAAAAATACAAATTTAAACATGAAGAATTTCAGCTTTTCTGCTGTGTTGTAAAATTTTTTCGGCTTATATCTTAAAACCCATTAGAAATAAGTCAACACCTTAAGCGAGTGAGATGTAGAAAATTTTTTAAGACATTATTTTGGTACTTAAAGTTTTGAAATTGGTTAAAGAATAAGGAAGTTACATCAAAAATACGAATATAAACCCAAGTGTGAGAATTTCGAAAAATATCCTACTTTCGCTTTCACGTTAATTGAAGTATTTTCGGAAAATGTAAGGTAAGCTATGTATTAGTCATATAAATTGCAAAAAACTTTTTACTTATATCATATTGATATTACTAGCTAAACAAGCGTACCCTTTTGGGTGGCCGAGTGGTTAGAGCGTCCGCCTCGGGAGCGGAGGTCGTGGGTTCTACCCCCGACCACGACATACCAAATCGTAAAAAATGGTACTGTTATAGCCCCCTTATTTGGCGCTCAACATATATGGGTATTTGCAGGACGGTTAGCTCGGTATCAGGATGATGTGAGGGTGTGGTATCACACATGTCTACGGCGTGATACTGCAGTGTGGCAGCCCTATACCCGCATAAAAGTAGACATCGTCTCCAAATGACTGTTACTGTCGGAGGGACTTAAACCCCAAAAAAACAAACAAACTTAACAAGTGTTGAAAATGATTTAATGTTGTGTCAAATCATTTTATTTACTTTACTTATACATATCAGTTGCAGTATTGCGTTACCAAAAACCTTTGAGCTTTTTTGACACATGTCATTTGGGACCGTTGTTGAAAATTGCAATTTTCCCGACTTCATTGTTCATCAACCCAAATTTATGAAAAAATGATAAGCATGTGAAAATATATGTTATAGTACAATGTAATTTTAATTGCCAGTTTGAGATACAATGGGCGTGTATAGTGTAGACGTTTGAAACAAAATGACAACACATGTCATCCGTTCAAAGTCGCTGCAAGCTAATTTTTCCGTTAGCAAAAAGGGGGCCAAATGGAGAAAACTGTAGAGTTTCCCCGCTATTTCTATCTAATCAGTGAGCCCAAAATTTCAAATTCCTGGTCGATATAATTTGTTAAAGTTCGAGATTCGCGAGACTTGTCTATTTAATTTTGTTTTAAAACTGTTAAGGTTTACGGGCGAAATGCGCATGTCATTATTTCAAATTATTCTTCGCCCTATTCACGTGATATCATATATGGCAGTGTTTACTACACCGATCCCTACACACGAGGTGTGCCACTGGCGGATGTTGACGTCTTTTGTAAACATTTAGTACAGTTGCTTAAATAATCATGTTTATAGATAAACATTTACATAAGAATGAGGATTTCGGAAATATTTTTTGCAAATGACTCCTAAGGAAAGAAAAAAAGATGCTAAATTAAATACTAAAATACAAGTACGTTTATTTGGTTTAACGTCCCCCGACAGTATTTAAGTGTTTTGGAGACAATGTCTACTTGAGACAAATGTAGTGTTGTCACACTGCACAGTATCACGTCGTAGACAGTTGGCATGATACCACACCCAGTCACTTATCCGGACACCGGGCCATCAGTCCTAGAACCCCTTTTAATCTGAGCGCCAACCCCAAAGGGGCTATACCAGTACCCATGTTTACGAATTGGTAAAAAACAAGAATTGAAATATTGATATAACGTTTTCAAACAACTTACAGGTCATGTATTAACTCGTTTGATTTGGTATTTCCGGTATTCCTAGTCTTGATATCTTCCGCTGACACAGACTTTTTTAAACGATTATTATTTACATTTTCGTTCTTTCCTTAATGTCAATCTGTTGTTTTTCTGATGTCTCAACTAATTAAAAAAGATAAAAAAAATAAAAAAAAAAACGGCCATCAATAAATGATTGAAATCTGAAAAAGAAATGAGTCGACGGTCAAAAAATGCGCGAAAATGTATGGTTACACCATATTTGGAAAGCACGTGCACGTGTGTGAATCTTTAACAACACGCTGACGTAACACTTATATGGCGCCATCTCCCAATATAGCACAAACGCAGTAAAACTCTAAGTTGTCAGTGTTAATTAAGTAAGATTATGTTTTTTTTTTAGTAAGCATTAATGAAATTAAATCGGTCAGGGGGCGGCGAAAATTTAATGGACTTAATGCTTACTAAATAACACTAACCTTCTTAGTGTTTGAAATTATGTTTTGAAATTTAACGCAGTCGCACATTTCAAATATAGTATTGATTATTTAGACTCCGCCTATCAACCTGTTCCCAGCTGAATTACATCACGTGACATGTAACAGTTATGTCAAAGGTCAATGCGTCGCTCTAGCTGGTATAGCTGGTAATCTACGCTCGAAATGAGCATTAAAACCGGAAGCCGACTTTGATCTCTCCGGCAAAAAAAGTGGTGATTAAAATTTTTAATAAAAGATACTGTTTAGAAAGTTCATATATCTGCACCTATATAGGTTGGTTTTGGACATTATTTTTTTTTTTCATTTAAGGAACCCTTGTTTGTTAGTGTTTTTTTTCTTCTCTTCTCATTATTTATATACTTTTTCATTTTGAATTTATTTAATCGGATTTTACTTAATTGCTTTGTTTAGTAATTAGTTATATATTGCCCATTCTGTGTTAACATGTAGACATTAAAAATTACACAAGTGTCTTTAAAGCGATGACCGATACTAATGTGTTAGAACTTGTGGTCAGACCCTCTTACTTATTTTTTTAAAATCTTCAATGTTGCACATCATACTTAGGCAATAATACATGTTTAAAACTAAACTAAGGGGAAGGGTAAGTTCTTTTGTTATTTTGGTTTAAAATCAGAATGCTAGTGAGTAAATGTTTGTTCTCTAGGGTTGTATGTATTATATTTTGTCGTGTTCATGCGATCACATCAAAAATCCCTGAAAACACGTTACACATGCGTGATAGGACTAAAACCCACAATTTAAATTTCTAATTTTCTATATAAGCAAAATACAAATGACAATTTCTGTAAGGGAAATTGGCATCCAAACTTACCCTCATTAGAAGACTATTCAAGAGAAATATTTCTGTACATTTTAAACATGGGGTCACCTGACTATTTTTAAACCTATTTAAGGCCAAGTAACATGCAAATGAATTTAGATGCACCGGTCGGGCCATTTCACACCATTTTTCTCAAAAATTCCCCTCTCGTAATGCTAAACTATTAGATTGTTTGTGCATAATGCCCCCAAAAATTGGGCATTTTATGACTATTTAACTGTGTTCTATAAATTAATTTTTTATTGCATTCTTTCATCAAAAACTCACCTTAAATTAAGCATTAAATAGGGTCACTGTTTTCTGTGTAGGCACACCGGATACCGGTAACAAGGGCAGGTAATTGTGGTCTTAGTCCATATTGGTGAACAAATAAAGCTCCCCTTCTCGACACAACTCGACGCACATGCGCAGTGATGGGCTTGAAGCTGGTTTTAACTGATCAGCTGATTTAGCGGAATAGTGTTTAGTAACAAGTTGATGCCAATTAAATGAATTAAAAAGGAGACAAAAAAATTGAAAAAATGGAATGATTTCATTGGACAAATATAATTTCAAACACTAGGAAGAATTTAACAGTTAAAAAGCCGTCATTCGCTACGCTCGTTCTGGCTTCTTAACTGTTAAATTCTCTCTTAATAAAACTAACTATAACGTACTACAGTCGTCTCCATCGTAGTACAAGCATTATTAAAATTTTTAACTCACGTGGCTACACGCGTCGACGATCTTTGCATGTAGCATTTACGGTTTTATTCCCGCGGTACACGAAATTAAAAAAAAAGAATTTTGATATGCAAATTTAATAGGTTTAACTTTAATTGCTTATATTTTGAAAACCTATAAAACTAGACCCAAATATGCTAAAATTTGAATTGTAGGGATTTTCAGGACATTTATTTTGGTCCCTAGAATACTAAACTTGGAAATCTCTCAGCCCCCCCGCTGGGGGTTCGAATTCCGGTAGGGACTTCGGATTTTCCATGTGAGGAAGCCTTCCAGCTGGCTTGCGGAGGTCGGGGGTTCTATCCGGGTACCTCTGTGGGACTCGGGTCTTCCCCCTGTAATTAGCTGAACGCTTGAAATACTATCACAACGACGGTAAACCCAATACAAACAATACAACAACCAACAACAACAACAAAATTGGGGCATGTTATAAAAATGATATCAAAATAAAAATTTTTTTATTTTTGACACATGGCTTTTTTCACAAAATTCATGCATGAGAAGTCCATACGAAAAAAAAATTAAAAGTTTTGGAAATATATTCATTCTAAATATATATATTTTTTCTAACGGATTAATCTTTACATTTCAAATGTTGCAGAAAGTCCTATCATTCGTTCACAATGAAATCTAGTTATTCTTTTTTTCTTCCTCTTATATTTGTTTAATTTGAGGTGTTGACATTGATCAGAACAATGAAAATTTTATGGCATATATTTTTAAACCATGAGCTTTCGGATGCAATAATTTTATATTCATACGACGTCATATGACGTCAGATTTGACGTTGGGTGAAAAAGTTTGTACGCGGTCTAAGCCATATTTCTCGATCGTTTTTTATCAAAATTTCACAAAAGTGTATGTTAGGCTCTTTTGTGCATCCCGGGTCTGTTTTTCCCAAATTTGAAAAGGCAAAGGGTTTTTTGGCGAATCCCAAAATTCGAATAATGACGTAAAATTTTTTAAAAGCGTATAAAATCGCTTCCAAAAAGCTAAAAAGCTGAGATTTGGATAAATATTAGTGTAAAAGATCTTCTTTACATTCTGAAAAGATACGCATATGACGTCACATGACGTCATAATGCTATAAACTTTCGTATTAAAACCCTTTAAAGGTTTTTTAAATCCCTGTAGGTTTATTTTTTTTATGATTTGCTTGAAATTTTTTCTGAAGATGTAGTATTAGATTCTATGGAGCCATGTCATTCCGTTTCCGGAAAATCCCCAAAGGTCAAGGTCATATAATCAATTATCGGGTTTTTCTTCGACCTAAATATCTCAAAAAAACGAAAAAATTCTATCGAGACACTATGCGTATAATTTGTAGTGCTTAGAAAGACCTTTTAGATGATATTTAGTTTTTGTGATCGGGGTTGAATCGTTTGAGTTATTTTGGCGGAAAATGAAAATTTGGTAACCCAGTGTGTTTAACGTTTATTCCTCGAAAACTTTGACTTTTGAAAATTTTGATGATGATACTATTTGTAGAGCAATGTTTTGGGCCCTTCTTTTGATGCTTAAATTTAATGATTGGCCAAAGTTTCATGGAGTAATGGGGAATTCGTGCTATAGCTTTGGTGATTTTTTCATTTTAAGGAGGTTTAAGAGCTTTTATCTCAAAAAGTATTGAAAATTTGCCTATACATAAAGAGTGTGAAATGTAGAGAATTTTCAGACGATTATTTTTTACCTTAAGTTATGAAATTGATCAAAATATAAGGAAGTTAAATCAAAAAAAAGAAATTAAAAAATGTCGAATTTCAGCGATTCTGCCATGTTTCAAAGTTTTTCGGCTAATATCTAAAAAAATAAAGGCACACATTAAGCAAGTGAGATGTAAAATTTCAAAACGATTATTTGGTACCTAGGTTTTTAAAATTGATTAAAGTATAAGGAAATTACATCAAAAAACGAACTTAAACCCAATTGTAGAATTTTCGAAAAATATCCTACTTTCGCTTTCACCTTAATTGAAGCATTTTCGGAAAATATAAGTTTACAGCTATGTATTTAGTCATATAAATTGCAAATAAACTTTTTACTAATATCATAATATGACATTTTTAGCTAAACAAGTGATGACAATAATTTAAATGGTGTTTCAATTCTATTCTTTATCAATATAGTATAGTACATTACAGTACACAGGGCAACCTAGATGTGAACAAAATGGTCGCCCTCGTGTAAAAGGGGGTTTGCCAGATTTATACTTTTAAAAATACAATGTTCTACCCAATAATCAAACGGATTTACTTGGCATAAACCTTAATTTAAACTTGTAAAAGTGAATCAAGCTGGAAATGACATCTTAACCACACTGAATACTAAATACAGACTGTACATGGCATGTTTACATCGAGACCGATTGCAAATGTGACACGGAGGTGAAGAGAATATTCTTGGCGTAATGCATTAATTTGGCTAGTTTGCTGGCAGATAAGTCAGTCAATTGTCAAAATTTATGTGATTTGTCAGAGACCGCTGCAAATCAGATACAAATAGATACAAATAGCAGATACAAATTGATCCAACCCAAAGACAAATACAAAGGTAAGTAAAATTAGTAATGCTTGGGCATTACATTATTGTCTTTTTTCAAAACCTGAATGCACTTTTTTCTTATATATTCTTATATAGTAAAATTCTTTTTAAATTTATTTATTTTTGTTTATCAAAAAATAGGAAAAAAATGCCGAACAGATATCTGTAGGAAAGATGGTATGTGTAGGCAATTTGAAATAATGTTTATTTTAACCCAAAATAGCATTGCTCTTTCTTTTTTTCATCTTGTAGGTTTTGATCTTGAACATATTCTGTCATAATGCGACAACCATCAAATTACAGGTCATCTTTTTTAACAAATGTCCAATTATACTGCTAGTTCATTGGTGTTAAAATATTACATGAACTAAGTATACTCCAAAATGTAACGAAACAGTCATATCTTTTGAAATCATATAGAGCTCCGTTAAGATTATATAATAGAGAAGGATTTCAATCATTAAAACAGGATGACCAAAATTACAGACTAACAGACGTTAAGACAAAATAAATACAAATTTTTGCTCTGGGAAGTAAATCAGTTGTTTTATTTTCTTTATTTGCTGGCTACCTTTCGCGTTTGACATTCTTGTGATCATTCCGGGGCCAGTTAATTTTCGTCTTTTTAATGACTTCTTTTTAAATTTTTTCCCTTCAAATTTTACGGTTGTCTCTTGGACATTTTCTTTATATATTAATGCTGTAATCAGTGCTATCACTCTTTTGGTAAAATTAATGCATAATAATTATCAACACAAACATGGCGTATCACGGTCAAGAATTAGTTATGCATGGATGCTGTGATAAAATTCAACACGCCCTTGGCTGATCTGTCAATCAATTGCATGTGACAGGTGATTTGGAGAATATATACACACGCGTGTGTATTTGAGTGCATGTAAACATGGGTCCCAGTAGGGATTATGATATGTCGGCAAAATCAAAACATGTTGCACATCAACAAGCTAGTCACAAGCGCATGGGGAAAACCCATTATGAAACCATTATGAAGTTGAACTGAGTAAACGGTGCAGACAAATCATTAATCATTTTGCAAGCAACCCTGTTCTAAAAACCTTAAGATTTATTGATTTATTTTTGTTTTGAAATGAAAACCCCTATATACCAGCACAAATGGAAGAGAATCACCCTGTTGGTCGGTTGGTTGGTCAGTCGGTTGGTTGATCAGTCGGTCATGCGGATTTTAAGCAAAATCTTGTCCGGTACATTCAGCCATTTCACCTGATATTTGGCATAAATATTTATCAGAATCAGGGCTACAAATAAGGTTTGTGGTCAATTGGGTATTTACTCATCAATTTTTCAAGGATTGGGTTTTCACAATTTTAATTGAGTAATGAAAATATGGTTACTCCATCAAAATTAAGTCAATTGCTTTTTTTTTCATCAACTTAATTTTGGAATTGAAATAACAGTACATGTTCTTACTGGTATATACACCTGCTGTTCTTGTATGCAAAATGTCAATTTAACAATTATCATATGCAGGATTTATCATTAGCTCCGCAGCAATTAAATAAAACAAAAACATTCAATCATATTTGATCTTCCTGATCCAAAGATTTAGCACTTTTAACTGTTGAATTAAAACAAATTATTTACTGGTTAACATGGAATTGGATGCTATCAACTTTGGCCAAATTAGCAGAAATCGTTTGAAGTCTATTTTGCGGATTCGCAAGTAACCAGTCAAACATATACGAGTATTTGTAAACATCACTCTGATTCAAAATGTTGCTGTCACAAAATAATGTTGACGTGGCCTGAAAATAAGCGTAGATTTAGAGTACGTTGTATTTGTCACATAGGCCAGAGTGGAACTGTGTTAACCGATTTTGGTTATATAAGGTTTATACTGTTTTGCTAAGTTTTAAGTGTATTAAGACAGATGTTTAAGGTTTTGAAGTTTAAACCTATAGTTTCTTTACATAAGCCCTTTTTATCAGTAAACCTCAGTGTTGTCAGTGTTTTTCGGAATGCTCGGGATTCAGCGATTTACAATTTATTGCACGATTCACGTGATATTTGTTTTTTAAGAGTAAATCGGGGGGTTTTAGTATATAAGCTGATTTGTATGGAGCCTCAGTGTCAGATATCGATGGGAGCTACGGAGGATACCTGGTCCAGTCTAGAGTAATCTGACCAAATTACATTACGGAGCTTGTGTGAGTAAAATTTTATTTTGTATTTCATTTTTGCAGGTAGATATGAAACTTAGATTTTATTTTAAACATTTATTTTGTAGATTGTTGTATTGTTTCTTCTCAGGGAAACAAGTGTACAATCGTATTTAATTTTTGGTAGTTTTCGAAGTTTTGGTTCTATAGGCCAAGGAATCTAAGTACATAGCTCTGTATTATTATGTATATTTGATGTAATTTTGAGAATAATTATGTTAGTTTATAGGTATGTCCTTAAATTTGATATTACCTGAATATACAGGAAGTATTTGTTTTGGAATTTAGAAACGTGGAGTTGTATGGAATATCTGTCTGGTATATAATTGCTAACGAGGACGGTTCTGTTTTTAATGCACTGATGTAATTATGAAATGTGGATATGTATGGTATATCTGTTTGGTATATAATTGCGAACAACAAGGGCAGTTCTCTGCGTTAATGCGCTTATGTAAAACCATAAAATGCGCTTATGTAAAACCATAATATTGTTGTATGGTATAAAATGCACGTATGTAATACCAGAGATTTGTTATTTGGTATGAATGAAGTAATACAGTGTCTGCACATTATATTTGGCGTGATAAGTAAATGAGAGCTATTTATTGTTTGTAGCCGTATTTAGTTGGGGCATGGTGCCTATGTAAGCTGGAAGGTTACAGTCGATACGGGACCCCATTGGTAGACTACGTCGCAAGGACGGGAGAATCTACGCATGCGTCATATGGACGACAGGGTGTCTACGGTGGACTAGTAGCATTTAGTTATGTAATCTGGGTGGTCGCAGTCGATACGGGACCCCATTGGTAGACTACGTCGCAAGGACGATAGAATCTATGTATGCGTCATATGGACGACAGGGTGTCTACGGTGGACTAGTCGTAATTAGTTATGTAATCTGGGTGGTCACAGTCGATACGGAACCCCATTGGTAGACTACGTCGAAAGGACGGGAGAATCTACGTATGCGTCATATGGACGACAGGGTGTCTACGGTGGACTAGGTAGATCACGTTTACTGAAGGGACAGCGACGACAGGAAGTCGGTCCAGTGTTCATCAATAAGAGCACGTGTTATAGTTTATGAGTACTGTGAATTTAGGAATCATTTTGTGAATGTGGCACATTGAAGTGCGTTTGTATCAGTAAGCCATTATGTAGTTAATATGCGGGCTTAAAGTGAAAACAGAACATTCAGTGCAGTTATTATTTTATTATTGTACCAACAGATAAAGAGACAGTTAGCCGGCAGTTGTTGTTTTTTCATATTCTTTAATTCTTTTCTAATATTCTCGTTGTTTATATTTTTATATTAAATATAATATTAAAGAAAGTTGTTTGGTATTTATTCTACCTTAGAGAGTTGTCCTCCCTTGGTCATTTTGTTACAGTTGCGTACCAGTACACTTTAATATTTTGGATATTTGAGTAATCTAATTTTTTAATGCTTTTTGATATGCTAGAATTTTAAAAGAATTGGGTTTTTATCTATTTTATTTGCGTAATTACGCAAATACGCACCTTATCTGTACCCCTGGACAGAAGCACTAAGTGTGCAAGACGCAAATTTCACTTCATTCCCACAAGGATTACGATGTTATTGCCCCTGAATCAACTTGAAATGTCTTGTCCAGTGAATTCCTCTTTCAATTTCAGTCTGATTCATCTAATACTTTGCAAAAAAATGTTTTTCA
This sequence comes from Solen grandis, assembly GCA_021229015.1. Classification (NCBI taxonomy): domain Eukaryota; kingdom Metazoa; phylum Mollusca; class Bivalvia; order Adapedonta; family Solenidae; genus Solen; species Solen grandis. The sequence continues at coordinate 37,612,578 of CM037779.1, read as the reverse complement.
TTAGCAGTAGATGTACAAGACGCAAATTTCACTTCGTTCCCACGAGGATTACGCAGTTATTGCCCCTGATTTGACTTTAAATATCTTGTGACGCGAACTACATTTCTTAACCGACTCAGTTCAAATGTTGTGTGTGAATTGATAACCAGGTGGATAGGTGCGTGTCATAAATTTCACTTGAATTGTCTTAAGGATCTCAGAATTATTGCCCTGGTTTCATTTTTGCATTATCTCCCTTTGGTTAATTTTGTTTTTCTTGTCCGGAACATTGCTCAAATATTATACAATGTATTGACTTGAAATTTAAAATGTAACCAGAATCTGATGGCAACTAGGAAAAGTGCAGTGTCCAAGAACTGTAACTCTACCTGGTACCATTTTTTAATTATCTTCCTTTGTTAAATAGCTTTTTTTTCTTGTCCCGACATTAACTTAAATATTTTACATGGTATTTACTTGAAACTTAAAATGTAAACATGGCACTAGGAGAAGTGCAATGTCTAAGATCTGTGACTACACTTTAACCCTTTCCCTCATAGAGGAAACCATGAAAAGACCTATGCGAACAACATAAAACCAAATCAGCCTGCGAGTAACTCGCAGGCTGATCAGGTTTTATGCTGTTCGCTGCTTCTCAGTGGTCTGGAAATGAGAACTTTATAATTAAATTTGGTAAGGTTTAACTGTGGTTTTCTGCAGATCAGGCTTTATGTGGTACCTACTGAGTGCGTCAAAATGAGTCTATATGAGGGGAAGGGGTAATACTGCTGTGCCAAATAACCATAACTGATTCTCTATCCACTTTAAAAAATGACTTTACTTACTTATTGATTGCTATCATATATAATATACTAATGTAATATTTATTTATTTATTTATTTATTTATTTATTTATTTATTTTACCTTTTTATGAAGGTACTAAAATTTGGTTGAGCTTTGCCAAGTCTTTGGTAGTTGTTCCCCTTGATTATTTCTAGAAAATTCTTCTTTAGCGTGAGCTCCTTATTAGCACGAGATATTAAGGTAAATATTTATTAATTCTAAATAACTGTTTATTTTTATCTAATTAATTAATCACATTGATTTCCTAAAGTATGTGTAGTTATTTCGTGTGAGAAAAATATTTCATTAAGTTTCGAGTAATAAAATAAGTCCTTTTAGATGTCTACAGGGAGATGTGTACGTGATATTAATAATTTGGATTTTATTTGAATTACCTCCCTTTAGTTAAACCATGTGGAAAGATATAATTCTCTCAAATATATTGTGTGTCAAAGCAGACTGTTTGTCCAGGAAAGTAAGAAAGACAGTTGGAAATCTTTTATAACCAGCATCTCTCATGGAACTACAGGAAAAGAAGTCTGGGATAAGGTTAGCAGGATAAAAGGTCACGAAGTTAGGAAAATACCAGACTTACAAATCAAAGACGAAATAATAAGCTCTGATAAAGATAAAGCCAATATTTTTAATAAACACTTTCAATCTGTCAGCTCAAATGCGGGGCTGCCCACTAAATTCATAGAGAACAAAGGAAGGGTTGAGAGGGAGATTGACAAAATCTTGGCCGAAGATAAAACTATGGTCAATGATCAATCTTACAACCGACCCTTCACAATGTTTGACATGAACATGGCACTCAACCAATGTAAGAACTCTGCCCCTGGGGAAGACGGAATATCATATCTTATGATTAAAAATTAGGCAAACTAGCAAAGTCAAAACTGCTAGATATTTTCAATCAATCATGGGAAACGGGAGTGATCCCCAGTAGCTGGAAAGTGGCCAATATAGTTCCCATACCTAAGCCCGGCAAGGACCCTCACGATCCAGCATCATATAGACCCATATCCCTAACATCTACCCTAACTAAGATAATGCAGAGAATGATTAAGCCAAGGCTTGTCAACTTCTGTGAAAGCAATAATCTCATATCACCAGAACAATCAGGATGCAGACCCGATCACTCTTGTGAAGACCACTTAGTTAGATTAGAAGCAGCATGTAGAAGAGCTCAATATAGGAGGAAGGTGCTGTTAGCAGTCTTCCTAGATCTGAGCAATGCATTTGATAAACATTGGAATAAAGGCTGTCTGTTAAACCTGCATTCCATTGGAGTCAAGGGAAATATGTTAAGATGGGTAGGAAGTTTCCTCGAGGGCAGAAAAATTAAAGTTAAAGTAAAAAATGATCTATCAGAGGAATTAGAAACAGAGAACGGATGCCCACAGGGATCTGTCCTCTCTCCAATAATATTCTCCTGATAATGAATACTTTAAAGAAATATATTGATAGGGTAAATAATAAACATAAAAAAGAAAAAGTAGAACTGTCCCAGTTCGTGGATGATGGCGCTGTATGGCATGAAGCAAGAACTCCCGAGCTAGCACAGAGACACATGCAAAAAGTACTAAATTCAATTGAAGAATGGTCACAGAACTGGGGTTTCACAATCAACCCAGTAAAAACACAAGTATTACTTGTCTCAAAAAACCCAAGTTTAATTCAAATGCAAAATGTTCCCAAGTTAAAACTTCACGGGAAAATTCTAGAATATCTAGCATCAGCAAAATTTCTAGGAAACCATTTTGACCAAGGCTTAACATGGCACAAACATATAACAGAATTAATAGCTAGATGTGAAAAAGATCTAAATCTAATGAGGTGTGTCTCTGGGCAAAGCTGGGGAGCTGATAAGATCACTCTGATCATGTTATATAAAACGTTGATTCTAAGTAAACTCAACTATGGCAGTATAGTCTATGCATCAGCCTGCAAAACCCATTTACAGAAATTACAACTCATCCAAAACAGGGCACTCAAAATAGCCCTAGGAGCCCACAGAACAACAGAAACTATGTCATTACATGTTGAGGCAGCAGTTAAACCTCTACATTTAATGCGAGAAATGAACCAGTTAAAATACTGGACCAGGTCAACCAGATTAGGAGATAGACTGCCAGTTAATAAAGACATTCATAACACAAACTTTATTAAAAGTAGAATTAACAAAAAAGGCTTCAAAAAAACTAAACCTCCTTATGCTGAAACCATACGGGGCACAGTCGACGAATACGGACTAACCAACGTTCCTGTGACTAAACCTAGTTATAGGGACATAAATATAAACACAAACATTGAGCCAGACCTCAGCTTGGCCACAAAAATCTGTAAAGCCCAAGGAATTTCGGAAAATGATAAAAAATTCATACAGAAATATATTACTATACAGATGGCAGCAAGATGGACATGAGAAAGTAGCAGGGGCAGGAATAGCAATAAGACACAAACATTTATTAATTAAAAATATCAATTTCAAAATTGACCATAGAGTGTCTATTTACACCTGCGAACTTGTGGCCATCCTTAACGCTTACAAATGGATCAAGCAAAACAAACCGAAAAAAGCTACAATACTTACAGATAGCCTAAGTTCATTAACATCAATACAAAAAGGCTACTCTAAAGATAGACAAGAAATAATTAATGAAATTTATTTAATACATCAAGAACTAAAATCCAAGGGCTTAGCAGAGGTTAAACTGGTCTGGATTCCTAGCCATGTGGGGATACAGGGAAATGATCAAGCAGACGAAAATGCAAAACAAGGCTCCAAAAATGGTTACCCGCTTAATATAGAACTTAATAAAAATGAGTATATTCATCATTAAACAAAAGGGAAAAAAATTCCAAAAACTCTGGGAAGAAAGTCACGACTCTATGAAAATGTTCGTTCCTAAGATTAAAAATAAGTGCTATAACTACAGTAGTGTTAGGAGAGAAGATGTAGCACTAAACAGGTTAAAACTAGGAATGTCTGGGATAAGAACACAAAATTTCTCAGAGGAAACCAAATGTCGTTTCTGCCCTGAAACAGAAACAGTGGGTCATATTTTCTTTGACACCACTAAGAAATGTCACCAACTCACAGAATTCAGAGAAGGCTTAAAAAATAGACTGTACAAAGAGGGAATAACAAGTCTGACTATCAAATCCCTAGTGTACCCGGATGGCAAAGATTCAGAAATCATTATTAGAAATGTATTGACGTTTCTGAGGGAAACGGGATACAATAATAAAATCTAAATAAAGTAAACTAGAAATAAAACAATGAGGTAGTGGTGAAGGGGGAAGTAACATGACTAAAAATAGGGCAGTCTCCATTGTGCTGTTTGGAGGGGACAATTCAGAGACCTTAAGTCTCGTTGGGCGTACTTATACCCATCCCCTCTGGACATCACAGTGGGGACCTAAAATAGCAAAACAGCAAAATAAGGTATAACCAAATCACCCCATAACCTAAATCTATATATAATTTGAATAACCAATAACCAAACAAGATAGGGAAAGAGATAAAAACATACATTCAAAATAGGGCAGTCCCCATTGTGCTGTTTGGAGGGGACAATTCAGAGACCTTAAGTCTCGTTGGGCGTACATATACCCATCCCCTCCGGGCATCACAGTGGGGACCTAAAATAGCAAAATAGCAAAACAATGTATAAATCAAAGTATCTCTGGTGGGATATTCATAATAAGTAGGTGACAAGTGACACCAGGAAATAGTACTACCACAAGGTGAGGATGGGAAGGGTGGGATATTCATAATAAGTAGGTGACAAGTGACACCAGGTCAAAGAATAGTCACAAGTCACAAAAAGGGTGGGAATTAAAAGAAATGCGCGACAAATTAAAAGACAATTTTAATAAAGAAAGCATATTAAAGGAAATTACGGAGTGATGTAGAGGGCAAAACAGAACAGTCTGTATGCCCAAAACACCAATCCGTAAACATGAGCAAGAAACGCGCGGAAAATTTAAGATATTACCACGGACACGAAGTAACATAAAGTCGGCAATTTTCAATAATTTAAATAATATTTGTAAAACTCTTATAAGTAATAATATGCCGACAAAACTCTAAATTAGAGTTTAAATTTAGACACTTTGGCTGAACCATTTATAAGGAACTCTTCCTTACTAGCATATTTGCTATCAAAATTCAAAAAAGGGAAATTCCCCTTTTCTTTTTCTTCAATGTCGTTCTTTTTCTTTTCTCTCCTCAGAGACCGGAAACAGAGGTAGAAGGGTGTACATCGACCTGATTAAGGCCAATTCTTTTCTAACTATTACAATTGTCTATCCTCTGACTATAATATAAACCTACCAAAAAAGCAGCACTCTCTTGCTGCTGGAGGTTACTCTGGTCCGACAAAGAAACAAAAAGTCTACCCCTATGAGCCCTTTTGGACCACAGTCCAAAAGGGACAAAATATAAATGTACACCCGGATATCTCTAAAAGCAATTTATTTGGCAAACTATTTTCAAGGACTTAATCCTTGCTAGCTTAAATCAAAGCTATCAAAATTCTAAATTAGAACTTATTTCCAAGACCTTTCTCAGTTATTTGGCACCTTTTTGGCAGCTAGGGATTATTTTATTAAGTAAAACGTACTTTTTCAAAAATTTACATTCGAAATTCAAAATTAAAAGACTTCGCATAATGCCGAGCCGCCTATGGCTTAAGGCTGTGAGTCTTTAAACACTTAAGTAAAAAAAAAAAAAAAAAAAAAAAAGACTGTTTGTCCAGTCGTTTATCTTTTCATGCGTGAGTGCGTAAGGTAATACGACAGTTTCAGATTGTGCTTTTCTCATTCTGGTCACGACCGTTGAAGGTTAAGGTTGTAGCCAGCACATTCAAAACACCTCCTTGCATTTATTGCGCAGATTGCATTGCGCTATCTGGTAAGTTTGCAAGACTAGAGGTGGCGAACCTGCTGGCCGGGTAGCAGTAAGGAGTAAATACGTTAAGGTTCTTAAGGTAAGGCTACCGACGCACGCAGAGAGCATTGCGCTATCTGGTGTGAGGTAGCTTGATAGGGCTTAGGGTTACACGTATATTTTTATGTAAATTGAAGCTTAGGGTTAGATATTTAGAAGTAAGATAGAGCTATTGTGTTAAATTTCGTTTATTAAGGGAGTTAATTAAGTTCAGGTAGTTTTCTCTCTCTGATTCTTAAATTAATTAAATGTTAATCATTTAAGACAGTTATTTGTTGTAAAAATCATTTTAAAATCGGCCTTGTATATATTTCGTAACTTACCTTTTATTTATCTAATCAAACGACCAGGAGAGTCACAAGGAAAATTTAGTTTTATATAAATATAGTGTTATTCAGACCGCTCGGACACGTTACAAAAATTGGTGGCAGCGGTGGGATATAAAGATATTCTTGATAATGTCTGACCCACTTGATAAAATGAGTTATGACAATTCTTCAAAATACTTAAGAGAGTTAGAAAAGTTGCGACTTCAAAATGAAAGCCTCAGACTTCAGTTAGAAAAAGAAAGTTTAGAAAGGCAACTACAGAGCTTGAACAAGTCCGGGGATAGTGTTACGGAAACATCGTTGTTGCATTCAAGACCTTTGACTAGTAGTACTCCATTTAATTCGGTTTCAAGAAAGGTTCAATTTGAAGAACCTAGTTCAAAAACAGACAGTAATGAATGGGATAAATTTATCACAAAAAGGGCTGAAAAGCAGAATACAAAGCCTTTCTTAGGGGGGATATCAGATTATATGAGTCCTAATTCCGAGCAAAAAGATGGTAAAACGTATATGAAACCAGCTACTTTTGATGGCTCGGGCTCATGGCTTGATTATAAAGCACATTTTGAGGCTTGCTCTGAAATAAATCACTGGACTTCCAGACAGAAAGGATTGTATTTAGCTGTGTCACTGAGAGGACAAGCACAAGGAGTGTTCGGAAATTTAAGTACAGACAAACACAATTATACTGAATTAGTGACTGCATTAGAAGAGAGATTTTCTCCACCTAACCAAACAGAACTATACAGAGCTCAGTTGAAAGACAGAAGACAGAGGTCTGCAGAAACATTGTCAGAACTTGGACAAGATATTCGACGTCTAGTCAACTTAGCTTATCCGTCAGCACCGACTGATGTGAGGGAAACTCTGGCCAAAGAGCAATTTGTTGACGCATTTGTAAGTGTGGACATGCGCTTGAGAATAAAACAGGCCCGGCCTACTTGCTTAAACGATGCAGTTAGACATGCGGTGGAACTAGAGGCATTTAACAGAGCTGAGAAGAAGAATGCTGAAACACAAGGATACATGAGAAAAGTGAATATGCCGACAAAAACTGGACGTCACGTAGAGGATGATATGGCTGAAATGAAGAATAATATAGATTATCTGAAGAATATGATAGAGAATTTGGAACGCAATAATAGATACAGAACATATGAAAATCCATCACAGCCCTTCCACAGGTATGACAGACAGTCACAAGGGTATAGAAGAGGCCCACCAAATAACCACAATAGCAACAGACAATTTAAGGGTACGTCTTTCTCTCAAAATAAAGCAAGATCTACCGATAATGAAAACAAAAACTTTAAAACTTTTGGTAACCAGAGTAATGCAAATGAAAATAAGCAGAAAGATCGAAATGTAAACTGTTCTGGTCGACAAGGCTCTGGGATGTATGTAGCTGCAAAAATAAATGGAGTCAGAGCACTTTGTTTAGTTGACACTGGGGCAACACTGAGCGTTTTATCAAGTAACTTTGTCAAGTCTTTAAAACAGTCACTGACCTTTGAACAATTCGATAAAGATATTACAACTGCGTCAGGGGATCATTTGAATGTTGAGGGAATGACCAAAATAGAAATAGAGATAAAGGGCTTTTCAACATTAACAACTGTTATTGTTTCAAATATAGACAATGATATGATATTGGGTCTTGACTTTATGAAAGAAAATGATGTGACAATAGATGTTGGGAGAAATATAATGACCTTCAGACAGCATCAGGTACAACTCAATTGTACAGGGTCTCTTGGTTGCTTCCGTGTGGTTGTGACTAATAAAGTAAATCTGCCACCTAACACGGAAATTATCATTAAAGGAAGAGTTGAAACTTCTGGAAACGAATTTGGTTTGTTTATAACAGAACCAACTGAGAAATTTCGAGACAGTAAAAAGGGGTTGGTAGCTCGAGCTTTAGTAAATCTCAAAGAGGAAGTTCCGGTAAGAGTTCTAAATCCATCAAATGAGGAGCACGTCCTGTACCCCGGAACAAACGTTGCATTGCTCTCACCTGTAGAAGATGTTAAAAAACAATTCAATCGATCACGAGATAGGACTTTCTCAAAAGTTCCACCTCATCTTCAGGATGTATTTGAAAGAGCTACAACTGGATTAGATCAATCACAGACCTTGCTAGTAGCTAAATTACTTATTAACCATGCTCATGTATTTTCGAAATCTGACAGTGATATAGGTCGGACAGGTATCATACGCCATCAAATATTTACAGGAGATACACGGCCAATCAAACAGTCGATACGAAGGTTACCAGAACATATGAAAGGAGAAATAGATAGACAAATTGACGATATGTTGGACCACCAAATAATTCAGCCTTCATCAAGCCCATGGTCAAGTCCTGTGGTAATGGTAAAGAAGAAAGATGGTACACACAGGTTTTGTGTGGACTATCGCAAATTAAATGAAATCACTCAGAAGGATGCCTACCCACTTCCGCGTATAGATGAATCATTAGACCAGTTAGCTGGAGCTCAGTGGTTTTCCAGTCTTGATTTAAGCTCTGGCTATTGGCAAGTAGAAGTGGACCCAAAAGACAGATCTAAAACTGCGTTTTCCACTAGACAAGGTCTCTTTGAATTTCAAACTATGCCGTTTGGGTTATGTAACGCACCAGCCACATTTGAAAGGCTTATGGAAATAGTATTAGCAAAGTTACATTGGAAAATTTGCTTGATATATTTAGACGATATCATTGTCATAGGAAAAACTTTTGAGGATATGCTGCAAAATTTAGAGCTAGTTTTTCAAAGACTTGAAGATGCAAATTTAAAATTGAAACCAAAGAAATGCAATCTTTTTGCTAAAGAAGTCGAATTTCTCGGTCATATTGTTTCAGCAGAAGGTATTCATACTGATCCGAAAAAAAACAGAATGTATCAGGAATTGGCCAACACCAAAGAATACCCATGAAGTAAGATCTTTTCTGGGACTTTGCAGTTATTATAGAAAGTTTATAAGAAATTTTTCTGACATAGCAAAACCCTTGCACAAATTGACACACAAATCTAAAAAAATTGAGTGGGCGGCTGAGCAGCAGAATGCGTTCCAGACACTGAAAGAGAATCTTTCAAATCCACTAATTTTGAAATGCCTTTCATTCTTGATACAGATGCGAGTGATCAAACAATCGGAGCAGTACTGTCACAAAAGTTTAATGGGAAGGAATACGTCATTGCATACGCTAGTCGAACACTGTCAAAGTCGGAAATCAGATATTGTGTTACACGAAAGGAATTGCTTGCACTCGTATTTTTCGTGAAATATTTCCGTCATTACTTATATGGGAAGGAATTCACAGTTAGGACCGACCATGGATCATTGAGATGGTTGATGAATTTCAAAAACCCTGAAGGACAAGTAGCCAGATGGATAGAAATTCTGTCTACCTACCAAATGAAAATTGAACACAGGTCTGGAAGATTGCACGGAAATGCAGATGGAGTTAGTAGAATCCCATGTCGTCAATGTGGAAGTGATACTCATATACAATATAACCGCGTTTCTGGAATCTCAGTTCTGAAAAGTAGTATTGACATTAAAGAAAGCAAAGTTCAATTGTCCATGAAAGAAGCTCAAGAGCAGGACCAAGATATTATGAAGGTTAGAACTTGGCTAGAAGATGGAAAATGCCCAAAGAGAGGGGATATTGAAAAAGAGAGTTACTACCTAAAATCCCTTTGGAACCAGTATTCGAGGTTGGCAATACGAGAAGCTCTTGTTGTTCGACGATGGAACGTTTTAGGCACAGATTTGGTCAGATGGCAAGCAATTGTTCCATTAAGTTACAGAAGAAAAGTTCTGACATATTCACATGACCTAAGATCTTCTGGTCACCTTGGTGTAACTAAAACGATCGCGAAAGTTAGGCAGAACTACTACTGGCCAGGATTACAGAATGATGTAAGGATGTACGTTAGTGGATGTGAAATGTGTTCTAAAAGGAAAGGACCACAACAAACCAAGAAAGCGCCAATGCAGATAGTAAGGTCAGGGTATCCTATGGAACGGATCGCAGTCGACATATTAGGGGTATTACCAGAGACAGAAAAAGGAAATAAATATATTTTGGTGATATCTGATTATTTCACAAAGTGGACAGAAAGTTTCCCAATGCAGAACATGGAAGCCATTACAGTAGCAAAAATCATTGTTGAGGAAGTCATTACTAGGTTCGGTATACCAAAGGTGATTCACTCTGATCAGGGCAGACAGTTTGAGGGTAAGTTGTTTGAAGAGATGTGTGAATTACTTCAGATAGAGAAGACCAGGACGACTCCTTACCATCCCCAGTCTGATGGTATGGTCGAAAGATTTAATCGAACTTTGACAACAATGTTGAGTATGTATGTTCAAGATCACCATCGGGATTGGGATTTACACTTACCATACGTGATGATGGCCTATAGAGCGACAGAACATGAAACTACTGGTATGACTCCTAACATCCTTATGTTGGGACGTGAAACCACAATGCCTTTAGATCTAGCATTTGAAATGCCCTCGAGCATCAAGAAAATACCTGATACACAATGGGTCTGGCAGTTACAAGAAACGTTGGAAACAGTACACAATGTAGTCAGAGATTATACTGGCAAATCTATTTAAAGACAGAAACTGTACCATGATACAAAATTGTCTTATGAAACATTTGATCCTGGTGATAAGGTGTATGTTTATTTCCCAGTCAAACGTGTCGGTTGCTCCACGAAATTTACATCATTTTGGCAAGGTCCTTTCGAAGTAGTTAGTAAACTCTCAAATGTGTTGTATAAAGTTGACTGTGGTCGATCACACTCAACTCAGGTCATACATGTGAACAGAATGAGAAAAGCTAGAAATCAGATTATTTCAAATGAAGGATTTAGTTTAGGCACCGATATTGGTTTTCAAAATAGTAAATCAAATCAAGATACTGAGATAGTAGAACATTATGATACCGATTCTGATCAAGAGATTGTTCTAACAAACAGATATGGTAGAGAGCTTCGTAAACCAAAGTACTTAAAAGATTATGTCTGTTCTACTTGCAGTATGGCTAAAACCAAGACAACCCCCAGAGAGATAGTTACAACAGTTTGCCCGTTGTGCAAATTGAATATTCCACAAAATGAAGACTTTTCAGAACATGTCAAGAAGTGTAACGAGAAGAGGTTCGCTTGCGAAAAGTGCGGGGTTACCTTCAAGAAAGTGTTGTATCTTAAACAACACAAGAAGAGGTCACATCTGGATGATCAAGCAAAAGTAGAGCCAGATTCCGAACATGATTCAGACTGGGATGAAGAACCAGACATCAGTATCGAGGCTGAAAGAAATGTTCAAGGGGACAATATTGTTTCTGTAGTGGAGGAAGACAAACAAGGTGCTAAAATTCATAATGAGATTCAGAAACAAGAGAAAAGTTATGATGACTTCTATTGTGGTAGAGTAGTACGTAAAGCCACCCAACCTTTGTCAGTGTCCTCAAAGAAACGACAGATGGAAGAACCATATCAGGATTAGAGCAAGAAAACATGCACAGAATCGTTTGCTACTCGTGACGCTGGAACACAGTATGAGAACAGTTCAGCAAAAACGCAGGTAGAACAAGTCAAGAACGAGATGGCTTGCCAGACAGAATACCAACCTATTCCGGATGGGAATGTAGGCCCAGCTGAAAAGAAAGGAAACAAGGATGAGGACGAGCATTACATTTTTGGGCTGCATGTTGCACACGAATTGAGGCAGATCAGTAATATCAAAGCTTTAAGACTGGCTAAACTGAAAATCCAGCAAGTGTTGTATGACGCTCAAGACAGTGTGTAATCTTGTTGTTGTTTTTCTCTCTGCTTCGCTGTAACAGTGAACTTGTTAATGGGACAGATTTACGAGTTTGGAAAAAGTTTTGTATTGTATAGGTAATAAAGATGTTCTTGGATATATATATTTTAATTCATTTGTTTGTTTGGAAGTATTGCATTAAACAATCGAGACGATTGAAATCGGAGGCGTGGGTAATGTAATATTTATTTATTTATTTATTTATTTATTTATTTATTTATTTATTTATTTTACCTTTTTATGAAGGTACTAAAATTTGGTTGAGCTTTGCCAAGTCTTTGGTAGTTGTTCCCCTTGATTATTTCTAGAAAATTCTTCTTTAGCGTGAGCTCCTTATTAGCACGAGATATTAAGGTAAATATTTATTAATTCTAAATAACTGTTTATTTTTATCTAATTAATTAATCACATTGATTTCCTAAAGTATGTGTAGTTATTTCGTGTGAGAAAAATATTTCATTAAGTTTCGAGTAATAAAATAGGTCCTTTTAGATGTCTACAGGGAGATGTGTACGTGATATTAATAATTTGGATTTTATTTGAATTACCTCCCTTTAGTTAAACCATGTGGAAAGATATAATTCTCTCAAATATATTGTGTGTCAAAGCAGACTGTTTGTCCAGTCGTTTATCTTTTCATGCGTGAGTGCGCAAGGTAATACGACAGTTTCAGATTGTGCTTTTCTCATTCTGGTCACGACCGTTGAAGAGTTAAGTGGTATTCTCCTCTGTTACATGTTGTAGCCAGCACATTCAAAACACCTCCTTGCATTTATTGCGCAGATTGCATTGCGCTATCTGGTAAGTTTGCAAGACTAGAGGTGGCGAACCTGCTGGCCGGGTAGCAGTAAGGAGTAAATACGTTAAGGTTCTTAAGGTAAGGCTACCGACGCACGCAGAGAGCATTGCGCTATCTGGTGTGAGGTAGCTTGATAGGGCTTAGGGTTACACGTATATATTTATGTAAATTGAAGCTTAGGGTTAGATATTTAGAAGTAAGATAGAGCTATTGTGTTAAATTTCGTTTATTAAGGGAGTTAATTAAGTTCAGGTAGTTTTCTCTCTCTGATTCTTAAATTAATTAAATGTTAATCATTTAAGACAGTTATTTGTTGTAAAAATCATTTTAAAATCGGCCTTGTATATATTTCGTAACTTACCTTTTATTTATCTAATCAAACGACCAGGAGAGTCACAAGGAAATTTAGTTTTATATAAATATAGTGTTATTCAGACCGCTCGGACACGTTACACTAATGTCACAGTACCGTTAACTCACAATAGGGGAGAATCATATTGTAAGTGGCCGGGTAGCTCAGTCGGTAGAGCATTCGCCCTGTAAGCGAAAGGCCCCGGGTTCGAGTCCCGGTCAGGCTGCATATTTTTCTCACCCTGTGACACTATGTATACAGGTGCTTATCTATGCTCCGTCTGGAGTCTGGCTTCTCCTGTATCAAAGCATTTTGCGGGGGTATTAATGACCCACAGTGCAGACATAGGTGCCGATATCAGTGCTATATTGGCCCGATAACTTCTGCTGACTGGATATATTGTGTAGTTAAAGGCAACTATGAACTAACCTATACTACTTACGGGTACTTTTCTATGTTGAAGCGGAGACAAAAGTTGGCAGTTTTTTCTTGGTTTTGATGCCTTTAGTGATGTCCTGGTCACATGGTATTGCTACACTGTAAGTTTAGTATTTTTGGAAAATAGAAAATACCCTACTTTCAATTTTACATAATTTTAAATATTTTCGGAAAATGTAATTGGCAATGGCCCAGAACAGTGAAAATTGTATGGCAAATATTTCAGACCATGTCTTTTGAATGCAATGATTTTCAAATTCATAGGACATCATAGACACTAGATTCGACGTCAGTTTAAACGGGTTTGTACGCGCTTTTGAATGGATTTTCTAGTAAATTCACAAAAGATATAAGTTAGGATTTTGTTGTGCATCCTTACTTTCGTTTTCAAAATATTGAAAAGACAGAGGTTCTGTGGTGAAACCATGTTTAAAAAAATATGACCTCGAAATTAAATTTAGTACAATCTGACTAAAGTACACGATCTTCCTACGATCTTATGTAGCGTAGCGTATATATAGGAGATGACTTTAGTCAGATTGAGTACTCCATATGAGATAAAAAGCCAAAATTCACACATATTGTAATTTTAAAGGTTTTCATCAGATTTTCATAGGCCGGACGTCATTTGACATCATGGGGTTATTATATGTTTTCATTTCTCGTGCAATGAATTCAGTGTGATCCCAATGGTCCAGAACTACAAAAAAATTATGGCATATATTAAATATGCTGAATTTTCATATGCAATTATATTCAAATCCATATGACATCAGAATAGACGTCGGATCAAAAAGTTTGTAAGCGATCTGAAACATAATAACTTGATGAATTTTTCGAAAATTTTAAAAGAATGTATAGGTTACACTCTAGATACCTAATATTTTCTGCGTATTCTGTATTAATAATTTTCAGTTTGATTGAGTTTTAAACGGTTTGCAGAAAGTCCTATCGTTTGCCGTGCAAACGAAATCTAGTTATTCTTATTCTTTTTTTCTTCCTCTTGTATTTGTGTTAATTTCGATGTGTTGCCAATGGCTCAGAACAATGAAAATTTTATGTCTTATATTTCAAACCATGAGCTTACGAACGCAATGAATTTCATATTCATATAACGTCATATAACGTCAGATTGGACGTCAGGTGAAAAAGATTTTACGCGGTCTACAGCCATTATTTCTGGACCGATTTTCATCAAAATTACACAGAATATGTATGTTAAGCTCTAGGTGTGCATCCCGGTATTTGTTTTTCAAAATTCGAAAAGGTAATGGTTCTATGGCGAATCCAAGATTCGAACCATTGACGTCAAATTTCAAATGCGTATAAAATCGCTTTCAGATGAGATAGAAAGCTGTTATTTGGACAGAATATAAGTCTCTACGTCTTCTTTATATTCTGAGAAGATATATGTCATATGGCGTCATATGACGTCATGAGGTGAAAAGAAGTTTCTATTTGTTATGTGTTAAATTCTACATGTTACAAACATACGAGCACAATGAAAATTTAATAGCATATGTTTCACATTTAACATTTTGCGTTTCAATGATTTTCATTTGCTTATGACGTGTTTTGACGTCAATCTTGACGTCGTCGAAAAATGTTTGTACGCGGTCTACAGCCATTACTTCTGGACCGATTTTCATCAAAATTACACAGAATGTGTATGTTAGGCTCTAGTTGTGCAACCCGGTGTCCGTTTTTCCAAATTCGCAAAGGCAAAGATTTGATGGCGAATCCAAGATTCGAACCATTGACGTCACAATGAGTATAAAATCGCTTCCTGATGAGTTAGAAAGCTGATATTTGCACAGATTATAATTCTCCAAGTGTCTTTTACATTCTGAGAAGATGAACGTCATTTGACGTATATGACGTAATAAGGTCAAAAAGAATTTCTTAGATCTATGCCTAAATTTATATATGTTATAAAGTTTCCAGGACCATGGATATGTAATCGCATATGCGTCAAACCATGTGCTTTGGAATGCATTGAATTTCATATCCATGTGACGTTATATTACGTCAGATTTGACGTCAGGATAGAAAGATTTTACGCGGTCTACAGCCATTATTTTTTGACCGATTTTCATCAAAATTTCACAGAATGTGCATGTTATGCTTTATTTGTGCATCCCGGTGTCCGTTTGTCTAAATTCAAAAAGTCAAAGGTTATATGGCAAATCCAAGATTCGAACTATTGACGTCAATGTTTAAATACGCATAATATCGCTTCCAGATGTATTATAAAGCTGATATTTAAACTGAAAATTAATCTTTATGACTTCTTTTTATTCCGTTAGGCAGAACGTCATTTGACGTCATATGACGTCTTAAGGTAAAAAAGAATTTCTAATATCTACGCGTTTATTTCTATATGTTGCAAAAGTCCCAGGGGCATGAAAATTAATGGCGTATATTCAGATACTGAATATTTCATTTCATTGATTGATTTATGCCTATGACGTCATATGACGTCAAACATGATGTTGTCTACGAAAGATTTTTCGCATCTACAAACATTATTTTTGGACCGTTTTTATTCAATTTTCACAGAGTGTGTAAGTGTGTGAAATTTTGACTGAATATAAGTCTGCGTATGTTTTACCTTATAAGAAGATGGTTTTTACGGCCTATAGGCCTGATTTTTTTTAATTTGCATGAATTTTTTACTGAAGGTGCAGCATTAGATGCTATGGCATAATGCTACTTCCATTTCCAAAGAAAGCAACGGTTAAGGTCATATTTCAATTATCGATATCTTTCTTCGGCCTTAAAAATCTCTAAAACAATAGATATTCTATATTGACACTATGCATATAATTTGAGGTGCTTTGAAAGACCTTTCAGCTTTTAATGATCGGGCTTGAATCAGTTGAGTTAAGGCTGAACTATGAAAATTCAGTTAGCCTTAATGCGTTTAACAGTTTATATCTCAACAATTTTGATTTTCGAAAATATGAATAATATTTGTAGAGCAATGTTGGGTCGTTCTTTTGATGCTTTAAGTTTAACGATTGACCCAAAAATAAATGGAGTAATGCAAATAACAAAATTCGTTTATGCTTTTTAATGATAGACCCAAATATATTGCAATCAAATTGGATGGATTTTAAAAACTAGATAACTGAAATAAGTCAACTTGTAAGAAAGTGATGTCAAAATAAGAATTGATGTTTAGTTAATTTTGCCATGCAATATGAAGCTCTTACGTTTGACAAATTTAGCAGAAAGTCCTATCATTCGTATCAACGAATGAAATCTAGTTATTCTTCTTCTTCTTATTATTTTTTTTTTTTTCTTCCTCTTATATTTGTGTTAATTTTGAGGTGTTGCCATTGACTCAGAACAATGAAAATTTTATGGCATATATTTCAAACCATGAGCTTTCGGATGCAATGAATTTTATATTCATACGACGTCATATAACGTCAGATTTTACGTGACGTAAAAATATTTGTACGCGGTCATTACAGCCATTATTTCTGGACCGATTTTCATCAAAATTTCACAGAATGTGTATGTTTGGCTCTAGTTGTGCCTTTCGGTGTCCGTTTTTCCAAATTATGACGTCAAATTTCAAATGCGTATAAAATCGCTTCCAGATAAGCTAGAAAGGTAATATTTCGATTAAATATTAGACTCTATGTCTTCTTTACAATCTGAAAAGATGAACGCCATATGACGTCACATGACGTCATAATACTAATAAAACTTTCGTTTTAAAACGTAACAGTTTTTAAGCCCTGTAGGCTTTATTTTTTGTATGATTTGCTTGAAATTTTGTCTGAAGATGCAGTATTAGATTCTATGGAGCCATGTCACTACCGTTTCCGGAAAATCCCAAAGGTCAAGGTCATGTATCAATTATCGGGTTTTTCTTCGGCCTTAAATATCTCAAAAACGGTAAATATTCTACCGAGACACTATGCATATAATTTGTAGTGTTTAGAAAAACCTTTCAGATGATATTTAGTTTTTGATGATCGGGGTTGAATTGGTTGAGTTATGGCGGAAAAATGAAAATTTGGCAACCTCTAGTGTGTTTAACAGTTTATACCTCGAATACCTTTGATTTTTGAAAATATGATGATGAAAATTATTTGTAGAGCAATGTTTGGCCGTTCTTTTGATGCTTGAAGTTTAATGATTGGCCTAAGATTCGTGGAGTTATGGGGTGTAAAAATGTTGTATATAGATTTAGAAAATATGGTTGTGATTATTAGTACATGTTGTTGTTGGTTTATACTTCACCACCTTAAGGATTGCTGATCACTCTAGACTCATCATTTTAAAGACCACTTTAGCCCATGAGCCTATGAAGCAGAGGGTCCAGACCAGCATTTAACTAGATAAGCCACTGACAGACATGTACAACCCTGATAGGGAATATTTTGGAGATCAGTATGGAAAATTTTCTTGGGGTTAATTACAGATATTAATTTTGTTTTGGCGCTAATTTTTATGGACAGGGTCAAATTGGGGAAGTTAAATTGGTTGGAGGTATTGGGAGAAAGCGTCTTGAGAGAGGGGCGAGAGTCAGTTGGGTATGAGCCTGTAAGGAGATAACAATATTGAGGCCCGTGGGATTGGTTGTGATAATCGAGGGAAAGTCTAAACACATCGATGTTTGAGAGACTAAGGAACGAAGGATGAAAGGGAAGTTATAGGAAGGAAGAACAAAAAGGTATGGTATGTGAGGATATGTTTTTATATGATTTGTATTTTTTTAAGTCTGATCTTGATAGTTATGTACATGTTTTAGAAAGCAATGTTTCATGAAGTTTAATTTGAAATAGGAAATCTAATGCACTTTATGGTTGTATCCTACATATAAATGTTAAATTACGGTTATTAGATAAAGTCTATGTAAATCTCAGACAAGTAAGAATTGTCTTACTTGTAGATCCAGGGGACCGGAGGCAGAAGGCCTAGGAGGGCAGCCAGGTCAATGATAACGGTTGGATAAAGAGAAGATTTATAAACTGTGCACCCAACAGAAGACTGTAAACATTAGTGAACCAGAAGACTAACATTTGTTACTTATGAAAGACCTGCTTAAGTTTGAAAGATCATTGTGTAATCAGCATTCTTGTCAACTTGTTTTTTTTTGTTTTGTTTATTAAATATTATTGTAAACTACATTGTATCAGTTCTGGTTGCATCTAACCCCAAAAATTAAGTCATCCACTTTATCGCAAAAGGCATCGTGACAACTTTGGTAGTACGGGTGGGGTGATGCTATTAAACACCAGATAATTATACTGATACACTGTGGTCAATGCAGATGAAGATCTCAGCGTTAGGTGTATTTAGATACGCTGTGTACTACAGATAACGGGTATTCTGCTGAGGCGTTGTTTCCACTTATCAGTTCCATTTGGTGTCTGCTTGGCCAAAGTGATTTATTGCCTTGCATTCCAGTGGTCAGTGAACATTTGAAGGGAGTTGTAAAGGGAGCTTACCCCTAATTGTTTTTCAACATTCTTTAGGATTACCGGCTCGAGTGTAATTATTAAAACATATATTCTTGTATAATATGTAACATTATTGTTCAGAACAAAAATCACTGTTTAGGGTCAGTAAGTGTAAGACTTTTGTAAAATCGTCATATTTAATCTTCAATTTATTGTAATTGTTATTTGATTGTCAATATTATTTGAAAAAAAAAGGTATGGATTTGCTTTGTGAGAATTTGTTGAAATTAGGGAAAGAGATGGGATTGAAAGATGAAGAATTAAGAAATTTTGTAACTGAACAAAGTAAATTAGAGAAAGAGAAGCTGGAAGCAGAGAGACAGGAGAGAGCGTTTGCTAGAGAAATTGAGAAAGAGAAGCTGTCAATAGAGAAAGAGAAATTAGAGAGTTAGAACGAGAGAGGATAAAGAGAACATGTGAGAACAGAGATCGGGTAGAAGAGAATGAAGGGTGTAAGTCACGAATACCTAAACTTCCCCCATTTGATGAGACCAAAGAAAATATAGATGAATATTTGCTTCGTTTTGAACGCTATGCTGAAACTGTCAGTTGGAAAGTGGAAAACTGGGGTCTTAATTTGAGTGCACTTTTGAAAGGTAGGGCTTTAGCAGTATACTCCAGGTTAACACCTGCTGAGTCTGCTGATTATTCTGTGCTGAAAGCAGCCTTATTAAAAAATTTTGAATTAACTGAAGAGGGATTTCATCAAAAGTTTAGAACAGCAACACCAGCTGTTGGTGAAACTCCAGGTCAGTTTGTTTCTAGAGTTCAGCATTACTTAAGTAGATGGATGGAGTTGGTGATGTTGAAAAGTCATTTGATGGCTTAAGGGATCTTTTTGTTCGAGAGCAATTTTTAGAGGCTTGTAGTCCTGCGCTTAGTACATTTCTTAAAGAGAGGAAATTTGGTTCCATAGTGGAAATGGTTCAGTTTTCAGAACAGTATCTTGAGGCCCATGGGGGTAAGAGCTTTATGTTTCAGGGTAAAAATAGGAAACCAGAAGCAAGGAAGGCTTGTTTCCAGTGTGGATGCCTAGAACATAATATCAAGGACTGTCCTTCAGATAGGCATAATCAAAATGTATCATATGCTTATAAGGGAAGAGAAAGAGGCAACCACAACCCAAACGGTAAGTATCAGGAAAACTTCAGAGGTAAGTATACTGATAGACCCACAGGTGAGTTTAAACCTAGAGCAGGTAGAGTCAAGAGTGACTTATCAGCTGGTTGTGTGTCACGTGGTGTGGCAGAATTAAAATGTGGGCATAATATACCAGTTATGTCAGCTGCATG
>CM037779.1:37556102-37583505 GCA_021229015.1 Solen grandis | reverse complement strand
GGCTGCAATATCAATCAGCTACAGAGACTAAGTTTCAAGGGACACAAATCTTGTAAAAATCAATGAACCGGAAAATCACCACTTCATGCATATCTATTCATTATAGTAATGCCACTGATCAAGTTTTGAAAAGATTCATTCAGAAACGTAGGAGGAGTTGCGTTCACAAGGCTGCAATATCAATCAGCTACAGAGACTAAGTTTCAAGGAACACAAATCTTGTAACAAGAGGGCCATGATGGCCCTTAATCGCTCACCTGAGAAATATTGCTTTCAATGGTTTATAATATGAACATACTGAAAGTGGGACCAATTTTGACACAGGGCCATGATTTGAAAAAAAACTTGATAGAGATGTACTAAACAATGCTACACACTAAATATCTTAACTCTTGACCTTGTGGTTTCTGAGAAGAAGATTTTCCTTTCTTCCTCTATACAAGCCTATGTAAAATCAAGTGACACCTGGGGCGGACCCAATTTGGACCCAATGGCCATGATTTGAACAACTTTGGTAGAGATCCACTAGACAATGGTACAAGCCTTATATCTAAGCTCTAGGCCATGTGGTGTTTGATAAGAAGATTTTTCTAGTTTTTCCCTATATAAGCCTTTGTAAAATAAAATGAGCCCTGGAGCGAGGGCAATTTTGACCCAGAGGTCATTATTTTAACAACTTTTGTAGTAGTTCACAAGACAATTCTACATACCAAATATCCAAGCTCTAAGCCTTGCAGTATTTCAGGAGATGATTTTTCTATTTTTCCTATGTAAAATCAAGTGACCCCTAGGGCAGGGCCATAATTTGAACAACTTAAGTAGAGATCCACCAGACAATACTACATACCCAATATCTTAACACCAGGCCATGTGGTTTCTGATGAGAAGATTTTTCTAGATTTTCCCTATATAAGCCTATATAAAATAAAGTGACCCCTGGGGCAGGGCAAATTTTGACCCTAGGGCCATGATTTGAACAATTTTTGTAAAGGTTTATAAGACAATTCTACATGCTGTAGAGGCCTTACAGTTTTGCAGGAGAAGATTTTATAAGATTGCATTTTAAAATCTATTTTTAGCTCCTGTGACCTACTTTTTCAACCAATCATAATAATTTGTACAATTTTGTTAGAGGACATCATAAGGATGATTCCTGTGAAATTTTGTCAAAATCCCTTCAGCGGATTAGGAGATGTTGTTTAATGGAAAAAGTTGATGCAAGACGCACGCACGCACGGACAGATGGACGGACGACAGACGCCGGACAAAAGGCAATCATAAAATCTCACCATGAGCACGTTGTGCTCAGGTGAGCTAATTATCTAAGCTCTAGGCCTTATTGATTCATAAAAGAAGATTTTTAAGATTTTCCTATATAACTCTATGTAAAACAAGTAACCCCTGGTGCGGGGTCATTTATCACCGTAGGGCTATGATTTGAACAATCTTGGTAATGAACCATTAGAAGATTTTTAAAGTTTTTCCTATACAAGTCTATGTAAAACAAGTGACCCCCGGGGCAGGGCCAATTCTAACCCCAGGGTCATAATTTGATCAACTTTTGTAGAGATTCATTAGACAATGCTACATGCCAAATATCTTAGCTCTAGGCCTTATTGTTTCATAGAAGAAGATTTTTAAAGTTTTTCACTATATAAACCTTTGAAAAATAATATGACCCCTGGGGCGGGGCCAATTTTGACCCCAGGGTCATGATCTGAACAACTTTTGTAGATGTTCATAAGACAATTCTACATACCAATTATTAAAGCTCTAGGCCTTACAGTTTTGCAGAAGAAGATTTTCTAAGATTGCATTTTAAAAATCTATTTTTAGCTCCTGTGACCTACTTATTGAACCCAATCAAAATAATTTGAACAACTTTGATAGAGGTCATGATAAGGATGATTCCTGTGAAGTTTGGTCAAAATCCATCCAGTGGTTTAAGAGGAGAGAAGTCGTTTGAACAAAAAGTTGACGACGGACGCACGCACGGACGCACTGACGCACGGACGATGGACGACGGGGCGATCACAAAAGCTCACCTTGAGCACTTTGTGCTCAGGTGAGCTAAAAATCATTGAACCGGAAAATCGCCACTTCATGCACATCTACCCATCATAGTAATGACATTGCCCAAGTTTTGAAAAGATTTATTCAGAAATATAGCAGGAGTTGCATTCACAAGACTGTAATAATCAGCTAAAGAGACTAAGTTTCAAGGGACACAAATCTTGTAAAAATCAATGAACCGGAAAATCGCCACTTCATGCACATCTACCCATTATAGTAATGGCGATGTATATAAACGGGCTCTGCCACCTGGCAGCCATGTTTTTCCATCGATCAAAATAATTTGAACAATCCTGGTAGAGATTGACCTAAGGAACATCTGTGCCAAATTACTTTGAAATCTAGCCAGTACTTTTAGAGAAGATATTTGAAGGTTTATCTATATGTACATATAAGGAAAACAGGCTCTGCCACCTGGCAGCCATGTATTTCAACGGATCAAAATAATTTGAACAATCTTGGTAGAGACTGACCTTAGGAACAACTGTGCCATATAACTTTGAAATCCAGCCAGTACTTTTAAAGGAGAAGATATTTGAAGTTTTTACTATATACTTATAAGGAAAACGGGCTCCTGCACCCCCTTGCAGCCATGTTTTTCAACGGATCAAAATAATTTGAACAATCTTGGTAGAGAGTGACCCAAGGAACATCTGTGCCAAATAACTTTGAAATCTTTCCAGTAGTTTTGGAGGAGAAGATTTTCAAAATCTTCATATGTTTTTTCTTACTGTTTCCATGGCAACCAGAGTTTTGCATGGAATCAAATTCTTTGAACAACTATGAAATGGTTTTACCCAAGGAACATTCCTGTGAAGTTTCTTTAAAATTGGCCCAGTGGTTTAGGAGGAGATGTCGTTTTAAGTTAACTATTGACGACGGAAGACGGATATTCATCGGTCACAATAGCTCACCTTGAGCACGCTGTGCTCAGGTTAACCAAAAAACATAAACATTATTTTGATACATAATTATAGTATTTAGAATGCATCATTCTAATTTTTAAGTCTTTGATTTTTTCAACAGATTTTAGCAAACAGTGATGTTTTACCATAAGTTAAGCATGATGATCCCCTTTTTTAATTCAAATATCGTTTATTTATAGTCTGAAGTACTCATTGGCAAAATTTTAGAACGAGGGAGCCATATGGCTCTAGATTGCTCACCAGAGTACATCATCTTTAAGTTTAAAACAATTCAATTTGTTTCTATAAGGAAACTACACGACCCCCTTGGGGCCTCATTTTTCAAGGGATCAACTTTATTTTATATATATATATTTTTAGCAATTGGGGTGATCATTTCTCTAAAATGAAATCAAATTCTGACCACTGGTTTCACAGAAGAAGAATTTTGAAATGTTCAAGAGTATATAAGGAAACTAGCTGACCCCAAAGGGGCCTCAGTTTTAACAATTACGGTAGATATTCGTGAGGTGACCATTTATGCCAAAGAAAATTTAATTCTGACCATTGACTTCATAGAAGATGAATTTTGAAATTTTCTATATAGAGTATAAAAGGAAATTAGGGAACCCCCTATGCAGGGATCAATTTTTTTTTTCCTGAGCCACTCGTCCTGCAGGACGAGCGACTGTTAGATTTTACTTGTCCTGCATATTAGGCTACTCATCCTGCATTTCATGCCTGATTTTGAAAATTAACTGTGTAGCTTAAATTTATTTATAAATGTATATATTAATGAAGAATGAATGTACTCATTGATCAATTTGACACAGGGTAAGTAAAGACCGCTAGAATGAACATATTTAATATGCTTACATTAAACACACATTGACTATGATGGTTCTAGCAGTCTTCTACTTCGACAATTTTCCACTCGTCCTGTCGGATGAGCAGGTCATAATAAGACTCATATTTTTCTACATGTCCTACAGCAAACTCTACTCATACATACAAGCGGACGAAAGAAATTTTCGATCCCTGCTATGGGCCTCATTTTTCATGGGATGAACTTTATTTTAGCAATTATGGTAGACATTCATTAGGTGACCATTTGTGCCAAAGGAAATTAAGTTCTGACCATCAGTTTCAGAGGATATGATTTTTAAAGTTTTCTTTTTTTTTCTTTCCGTTGCCATGGCAACCAGAGTTCTACATGGATCAAGTTTATTTTAGCAATATTATGAAGGTTCATCCAAGGATCATCCCTGCTAAGTTTAATCAAATGCTGTTCAGCGGTTTCAGAGGAGATGATGTTTAAATATTTAAAACAAATTGTTGACAACGCACAATGCACGACGGACGACGATGGATGCAGGTTGATCCTAATAGTTCACCTTGAGCACGTTGTACTCTGGTGAGCTAAAAGCCTGTCTGATCGAAAAAAAACACTGAAATGTCTTTAATATCTATTGATAATAAATATAATATGCAGTAAGAATAAAACAGTTTACCATAAGGATTTAACTCAATTAATTTATTGATTGATTTCAACACCTATTTAACTACATACACATGTTATTTAAACCGCCCAACAAAATAAGCCGCAAATCTATGACCAAATTAATCATAAGTAACACACGTCTTTAATCTTTAGGTAATCATTATAAACAATATAAGAGGCATTTGACACGTATTTGGGAGATGACAGGGGTTTTCTTAAGTGGACGCCCGCTTGCCCGTGCCGGGTTAAAATCACCATGGGCAAGTGATTTTTCCAAGGAGATAGCCCGTCGGGCAAGTTTATTTTCGTAAATGAAATCTTTCGTGGGTTTTTTTATATCTTATTTTTTACATTATATTTATATAGGGGGTGAGTTGCTTGCAAATTGTCTTTGATACATGTTACTAAAACTCATCTTAATACTACACATATTTAGTTTTAAACATTGACAAACACTAACTAACTTAAAGATCGGACAAGCTGTTTTCACTAGGGGCAAGTAGATGTTCAAAGTAACTTGCCCTCTGGGCAAGTGAAAGACAAGTCCTTAAGGAAACCCCTGGATGATTAGATTTGCCTTAATTGATTGGATATGTGTGTACAGTACATACTTTATACATTATACAAAAAATAGAAAATGATCTTAAATAACTTAATGTACAAACAACAAATAAAAAAAAAACATTATAAAATAAAAAATAGTTATTTTGAAAAGAGAAAATGATCTTAAAGGTTCATTATTTCTCAGAGAGTGTAATAATTTCAATACCAGAATTGCTACGCAATTAAACAAGATAGTAGAGTTACCTAAATAGTACTTAGTGACCACATATCTGATCTCTGCTGACTTTTCATTGCTTAAAAATACATCAATTTTAGTATTTTGGATGGATGTTAAAATACTACCTTTGTTTACATTTTGCAATTGGCAGGAATTCCGACAAGAAGAACGTTTTTCTCTTCTCAACTCCAAATATTTAAAGCAGCTCGTTCACAGTTGATTGGTTTAAATTTAAAAAAAAAAAAATTACTCCCCCTCATTCATGTTGGCAAAGTCTTTGTTTTCTGACAAATAAACTTGGTAAGTGTAGGTCACATTGCTCCGGAAGCGCTTTTTCACTTGCTGTACCTCATGACATGTCCCGCAACGCAGCATCTTCGCCAGTTCCAAGTAGTGAATTTGTAAGTTCAGACTCTAAAGTTTAAACAAATGCGCTAAGAGTGAGTGTGATCAATCGTGTGACGGCACACGAAAATATAATTTCTAAAGATAGGTTTTATAATTCTGAATATAGGTTTAATACCATTTGTACCGCTATTGCCTGTGATGGAGTAATCACCCATTCTTTCGTACAATCACAGGATGTTGCATTGGGTGACCATGCGTCTGTAGATGGGTATTGACAGACGTATACACCAGGAGAGTTAAAAATCAAATTCTTAGTGAATGACCATCTGTGAATGAGCTGCTTTCATACAGAACAAAATAAGCTCTCACTCTAGATATTCAGATTCCTTTTAAATATTCCGTGCACACATGCTTTCCACACTTAAGTCATGTCTCATCTGAATATGTTTGCATTTCCGACGGACAATCTTCAAAAATGCCCGCCAATTACAAAATGTAACAAAGGTAGTATTTTAAAATCCATCCGAAATACTAAATTTGATGCATCTTTATGCGATGCAAAGTCAGTGGAGATCAGGTATGTGCTACCATTTAGGTAACTTTGCAATCTCGTTTAATTGTGTATAGCATTTCTGGTATTTATAAATAAATTTCAAATAAATATGATATTTTTTATCTATAAATAAACTTTTAATATACATAATTAAAATTACAAGTTAATTTTTGGTATATATAACTTGAAATAACCCAACCAATAAACACTCAACACATTTGTCACACTGTATTGCTTTGCTTTAAACACGTTACCTGAATCAAATTATCTAATTGTTCACACATTTATAATGGGACCATATAGGGCCGTTTTGACCAACCTTCTCACCCACCTATTAGCATACCTTAACAATAGATTACAGTTAGATTTTGTCCCACAAAAACGATGTTAACAAAGGAGCACATGTTGTTGTTTGTGGCCAAACCTATTTTTATTCAAATAAAAGTTAGGGTCAGGGAACTATCACCTTGGGTCCGTTTTTACTCGAGACCGTTTTGATTGGTAACAGTTGATATCGGCCCAGCTGGCAAGAGTCACGGCCATTTAAGTTTTCCTCTAGCATCAAACGTTTTTTAAGATTTTTAAATCGCACTGAATAGTAAAAAGCCTAAATATCTGTATAAAGTACAGGTTTTATAATCCTTCATGTTTTCTGAGCGCTTCGCAGTCTTTCGTCAAAAGTTAAGAAATGCACCGGAAGGAAATTTTGATAGGCTCAAACTCTTGCCATTAACTGTTTCAATTTGTTAATGGATTATGTTACTGAAAAAAAAATATACCCGCAGTAATGCTGTTTTTACTATTATGGAAACCTCGTACGACGGCATTTTGTTCGGCCTGCACAGTGTATCAAGATTGACCTCCAAGGATCACGAATTACCGAATTGGATAGGATCGAACCGAATCGGAGAGAATCGGACCGAAACAGACAGACCGAATCGGACGGGAACGGACCGAATCGGAGGTTGATATTGTTATGAACCAAATCACGACTATGATTTATTTGTTCGATTCTATATATATATATATATATATATATATATATATATATATATATATATATATATATATATATATAATTGATCTCACTATATAATCATTGATATCTCCAAATCATTTGTAGATATCATTAATTAAATTAATGGTCTCAACAATTGAATCGAAGACCTCTTAAATTCAATAAATGATATAATTCAATAAATGATATATACATATCATTTGTAGAGCTCTACAATTATATCAATGAATACTTAGCCATAATTAATTTGAATATATATCAATAATTGAAGTATAGATCTCTTTAATTTTATCAATAATATGGGCATTAATTCGGTACAATGTAAATTAACAAACATCAAATATGAGCGTTTGTTTCTTTATTCACGGTTACGATATAAAAAAAATCCCATTCTTACAGATTTAAAGTGTCATAAATTATAATATGGCAAAAATACTTATTACATCAGGGAGAAATCATTATCTAAAAAAAACGAATGATATCAAGAATTGATTTGAAAAGCTCTACCATTAAAGGGATTTGTAGATATCAACAATGGTTTCATTAATTAAAATGAAGAGCTCTTCAAATCTATTATTGATACTGTCAATTGACTTAATGATATCAATAATTCAATTGTGGAGATCTCAAACTATTTGTAGAGCTCTTCAAACACACGTTGTATTTGTGTTTATTTAGATTTAGCGTTCCATACTATATAAACAATCCTTTTTTTTTTCTTTTTTTTTTTTTTTTTTTTCGCGATCTAGGCATTAATGTACTAGAGAAGTTAAATTTTAACAACCGTATCGAATTTGTAATAGGTTTTCGTGAACTGATGAAACGTGTGAGAAATAGTTGATATATAAATAAATTGATATAGATAACTGAAAAATGGTTGATTTGCTGTCCATCTTCATTTACATCATATTTTTCAAGTGATGCGAATGGATCTTTTTTTTTTCAAATTCAACAAAAATGACATTATTTTTTTGTGATTTAAACTATTAAACAGGACAGAGATTTTATATTTCGATTATCACTTTGAGTTCCCTCTCATGTCAGCCCTGTTGTCAAGATATAATAGCTCTGCTGTTTAACAAGAACAAAAAATATCTTTAAAAGATACTCGGCGCTGATGGGGATTGCACATGTGGTAAAATAATGTTCAACAGCTACGCGAGGTGTAATTCAATCTTTATTATGACTTACAATACAGTCCTTGTGATGTTTGCCCTGAAAATATGCGGAAAGGGGCTTGAAATATACAAAATATCTCCACGTATGTAAAAACATGAGTCTATAAAAAGATGATAGTAGTTCACACTTAAATAATTTCACAGAAAGCGATATTTACTGTATATCTATAGCACAAAATAAACATTTTCCTTTACTACTTCCGATATATAATATTGGATATAAGAAGGATCTACATTCTGCCGTGGCTAAATCGTAAATGAGTTAGAGGACAACAACGAAAAGGATCATATTTTTTTATTAAGTACTGTAACGTTCTCTTTTAATTTATTCGTTTGATTTCGTCTGACCCGTGTAGGTGAAATCATCAAGGAAATTTTGAATAGAGCCTATATAGAATTCTCACTTCTTAAGTGAATTCATAACGTTTGATTTAAATTGATAATTATTTTCATCGTGATTTTATCATGAATACATTTCTAAAACAGACATGTTTGTGAAATGTGAAATTTGTGCAGGTCAGAATATAATGTTAGTCGATGAGCAATTTTGCTTTACAAATTTGTTTTGTTACGTTCTTTTTGTCGATGAGCATGATACTTTGCCATTATCTAAAAAGATTAAACCCATTAAATCATAAAAAAAGGGTACAATATATACATACATCCTCAGAGGTCCTTACCGCGTCCCTCATTTTTGTTATGCTTTGTTTTGCGTGAGATACGAAAGTTATATATGCTCTTGCGTAGTGGGAAATTAGTTAACTAAATCAGTGTGATTTTTCCCTGCAGAATTTGATTGAAAAGTGCGAATATTAATAGAATATAAACACCAAAAATGATTTATTTTTGCTTTTCCCAACATAATTTGTCTTTCTGCTTTGTTCACATTTATTTTATGTAAGATCCCGGAGTTTTAGGCCAAAGTATTTCATTTTTTTTCCATGCGACAAATGTTTGTTAGTTGTATTAAGGATTTTATCATATTGCCAGTTTTGGCCTAACAACATGCTTTTTTTCCAACTCATAAATAGAACAACACAAGCAAAGTAAACTGGACCCAGTGTTACAAATATGTATAAGCAAAAACAGAAACTACTTCGCCAGTGTATCATGGATTAAATATTTTATGCAAATGGCGCGTGTTAACATTCAGTGAAATCATAGGTTATTCAGAAACAAATAGTTATATCGTCGAAATCGAACGTTGATGTATTTCTTTCCAGAAAATGTCACGTAAGTATACGGTCACGAAAAATGATTACTGGTCTTATGCTGGGCGTGGCTGATATTTTTCAGATGATGTTGTAACGTATATCGGGGTTAACTATCTCTAAATATGTACATATACTTATTTTTTCTTAGGCTTATCTAGCCGATGATTAGAAACCAATGATTCAATAAAAACGATTATGATGACACAAAAATCACGGGAATCAAACAATATAATCAACAAAGATTGGTTTAAAATAAATATGAAACCCTACAATTAATCCTGCCTGGGCTATGCAAAATTAGAGATGAAAACCACCTTAAAATGATGTCTCGGGTCACCTTAATATTAATAGCTGATAAATGAAAATATCCTAGGATGATAAAACCCTACGTATATGACAATCTCTATACCGACAGACAAGCAAACGAAATTGACGCTATGTGAGCTCCCAAACCCAAGTTACAGATGTATCGGAACCCTTGGTATCAAGAATGTTCTGAATCTTTTCGCCCCTAACAATACTCGGTGACTACTCAGGAGACGGAACTTGCATCGAGATACCATGGCCTAATAATCAACAACGATATACTTGTGCTATCAGAGATCTTACGCTGATGACAGTTGAAAACAGACAGACTAAAAATTTGAGCGGACCCCGCCTTATATACTTTTGTACAAGTCACGTGACCGACAAAACAGGGCGAAACCATTTCCGTTAAATAAGAATAGTCAAAGGGGTGTCAGCTTATACGAGAGACTAAATGGCCGTGATTTAAGCATTTAAATCGAATTAATGAATTTAATCAATGAAATATAATAACATAAGCTATTTAAACTTACGGCTTGATGTTACTTTATATTAATGTGGCTAAAATAATGGAATGCCTGCGTTGAAAACATCGAATCGGGAAACCGGAAGTAGAAACTTCGATAAACTTTACTAGAATTATTTTGACGAAAACACTTACAGATAAACAACTCTTTTTTTGAATTTTCGCCCACAGGGCTTTATCAAAAATCCTGAAGAAGTACAAAAGCACTACATTATTGCATTTTGAATAAAAACAATATGGCGTAATGTAAACATAAACAGGAAATGACGTCATAACGCTGACGTCATATATTATTGCGCCAAAAATTTATAGGAATTTTGTACAAAGCAACAGATTATATGATCAAGCATGCAATTCATGAGGGACATACACATATAGATACATACATGCATGGACACTCATACACATATACTTGCACATACCTTTTATGTATACATCCATGCATACCTAAATACACCTACCCACTCTAAAGAAAAAAACAACAATTTCGGCGCAATATTAGCATACATAGGGAACGACGTAATGACGTTGACGTCATATATTATTGCGCCAAAAATGTAAAGAAATACAGAATTAGTAATATATGTAGCAATATGTTCCTCAAATAATGGTTCCTCAAATAATGGTTTGTTAGTCATGAAATATAGGTTTACATACAGAATTGTGTATGTATATAGATGTTCCTCGGGTGGTGCATGGTTAGTCATGTGATCATGGATTCTGTATTATTACAAAGTAAGGTCTTGTTAAACGAGTTGTCATTATAATACAAAAAAAGTCTAAATAATAATAAATAGTAGTAGTAGTAGTAGCAGTAGTAGTAGTAGTATACCTTTATTTCCTCCATCACTGAAGATTAATACAAAACATACAACTGAGCAAACAAAAAATACAATCACAAAGAAGAGAAATAGAGATTATATTTACACAATTACAGTAAGTTCACAAGTGATACCAATACATAATAAATATAGTGCTAACATTACAACACTACAGGCAGGACATGCAAATGCACAATACATGAGCATCAATACAAACAATTAACATTCATGTAGTCATTTTCATGCTCATATCAAACAAACATTATAAAGATATGTACTTTAACCAAATAACATGAATATGGAAGATTACTATACTAAAGAAATCATTATAGTATTGTTGTAAGCAGTTCATCAAAGCTGTAGAACTGCGCGATCCCAATAGAGTATTAACGAGTGATGATCTGTCCATTTCATTCAGACAAGATCATACATTGTTACCAAATACGTCTTTAAATCTTTTGAAGAGAGTTTGACACAAAACCTTTACATACGGACAATCAAGAATGACATGGTTTGTTAAGCAAATCTCACTGAACTGACCATTACATATCATGCAAAAAGTGTCAAATCTAGCTAGGTAAGCAATCAGTTTACCAACTGTTTTATATTACATTCAAAACTGTGGATTTCTTGATGCATATATGCATAACTCACACATTTGATATTGATAATGAATAGATCGAAATCTTCTGCACTCAGCGGACATGATACGAATATGCCAATCTGACTTAACTTTGTTGTATATCATATCTTTTGCTATTTTCCTCCACATGTTTTTATTTGGAAAATTACCAGTCATGATATATGCATCTAGATAATGTTTCAATCTGTATTAATTCAAAATGTTAAAGATGTCGGGAATATACCCCATTATTTAATTATGTAATTGTTGCAAGCAGATTCTTAATAAGAACATTTTCTTCACAGTACAATACCTGGATAGGTTACACAACTGCCCCAGTAAATTAAGTTTTCTTCGATCTATCTCAGCTTCTTTTGGAAGACAACACAACATACTAAGGGCAATATCCGTTTTAGTTCTGACATTCATTCCTTGCATACACTTAAAACATAATCTATGGGCCCTTTCTAAACAGATTATATCATTAGCAGAAATATTATATAAGCACTCGCTGCCATACAACGCCTTTGGCAAAACAATGGAAGTATATATTTTCTTACAAGTTACAGGTTGTAATCCATTCTCATGTAAACCGTTATTTACCAGACCAAAAAATGTTCTTAGTTTATTGGCATACTCCTTGACCATACCTGGTATTTTTTTCCACTGAGTAATAGTCGATTCCAAGATGTTTATACTGATTAACTAAAGGTATGTATTCATTTCCTATTGTAAATTTCTTACTTTGACGCAAAGTATACCGTTCCTTCTCATTAAATATCATTACAGCTCACTTACCCGGGTTGTACTGAAAACGCCACTGACATGAATAAACATAACATACACCAATCATTTTCTGAAGTTTATCCATTGATAAAGATAACAAAAGCATGTCATCAGCTACAGTAGGTGCTGAAAAACAGTTCTCCCCTATCGAGAAACCAAATCTCAAATCAGCTAACTCTTTAATTAAATCATTTATGAAGCATAAATATAAATATGGAGAACAGACCCCGCCCTGCCTGGTTCCCTGCAGTACTGTGAACCAGTCTGACTGGAGTCCATCATACATAACACAACTGTACATGTTGCTGTGCAGCTCTACAACAGTCAACCATAGACGTTTTGATAAACCCATCATATATAATTTATGAAATAACCCATCACGCCAGACTCTGTCAAATGCTTGTCTAGCGCCCAGATAACATGCAAAAAGCCTGCTCTGGTTTTCCTTACAATAATTTACACACTCTTTTACCATGTAGTTAAGTCATATTACAGCCCATATTAGCCTGGAAACCACCTTATAATTCATGAATAGGTTATACCATATCGTGTTTTAATCTGTTTAACAGTATATGTCGCAGGGTCAGTTTGACTGCGGATATTCTTTAAAGAAACCCCATAGTCATATTCATTCATTTTCATAACCTCATTACATATAGTCATACTCATTCATTTTCACAGTTTCATTACATATCGTCATATCTATATCATTTATTTCAGTCAACTATATTCTCTAACCTTTAACCCTGGTGACGGATGTACTTACTTCCTCTTTTTAACCGCGCATGCGCACTCTATTAAAACTGGTCAACGTCGAGTGCCACGCTTTCGTTTCTCTTGAAACCTAAAACTTCTTAGAGCGCGCCTGCCTGTATTTTCATGTATGTGAGTTGTTGGGAGTTATAGTTGAATGTATTATTTACATGTTTTAATTCATTACTTTTCATGACATTATTGTTTTCATTGTTTTTGAATACTTTCTTCCTTGCATGTTGCAAGGGCACTCTATTAAAACTGGTCAATGGCGAGAGCCACGCCTTCGTTTCTCTTGAAACCTAAAACTTCTTAGAGCGCGCCTGCCTGTATTTTCAGGCTAAACCCGACTATCACAGCCCAGCCGAGAGCTGAACCCGAATGTGGTTTTTGTTCAGAAACCTGACAATTTCACTTCGCAACATTCGTACAGCTTCAATATGGAAGAACATAATGTAATTGCTCTATAACTTTTAGGATTGTGCTTATTTTTATTACCACATTCGAACAAAGTTATAATATATCCCTTCTTCATGTTCAAGGGGGAGGTGAGAGGGGCGCCGTGGCCGATCGGTTACAGTCGTGGACTACAAATGTCTCAGCCCCTCATCGCTGTGGTTCGAATCCCGGTAGGGACTTCGGATTTTTCATGTAAGGAAGCCTTCCAGCTGGCTTGCGGTAGGTCGGTGGTTCCACCCGGGTACCTCTGTGTACTCGGGGTCTTCCTCCCCCTGTAATTAGCTGGACGTCGCTATATGATTGAAATACTATCGCAGCGACGGTAAAAACCAATACAACAATAACATGTTCAAGGGTATATATACATGTTTACACATAACATTGAAAAGTTTAACAATTACATTCACCAGATATATGCCTCCGTGAGACAGATGCTCATTATAAATTCCATCCAAGCCACACATATTACCTTTCTTACGTGTCTTATCAGAGTCATGACTTCTTCGCATGTAATAACACCGTCTACTTCAGATTCCAAATCTGACGTTTTTTAAATCGTCAACAGTGTTTTTAACATCATCAAAGAATACATCATCATAATTAACACATTCAGTATCACTATATAATTTTGAAAAGTAATCTCCCCATGCTTGAATGATCTCATTTGAATCGCGAATCATTCCCCCGCCGAAATTCATCTCACTTCCTGTCCGCGATCTCTTTTCTTTTAGAATTAAATAGTCTCCAAAACAAAGCACTATCTAAACATGCTGCACGATCTATATCTTCGTGCGATTTACGCAGGTAATCCAAAGATGCATTTCGATTAAAAGAACAGAACAGAACATATATTTTATTGATTTGTACCATGTACATCACCAAGTGTGTAAACATTCAAAATTTCACCAATTACACTCCAAAGTATGATAATAACATGCTGTCACGTAATAAAATAATACTTTGTACATGTTATAATTCTGTTTTATAAATGGGACACACACACACACACACACACACACACTATATGCCATAAGAAGTAATTTCCTAATCCAGCAATTTAAAGAGGATGAACCATAATATTCAATCTTTATTTATATTTATAATATAAGATCTTACAGATAATGCATCCTTCATATAATGAGCTAAATTTATCAGAGTTACTTTGTTAAATTAAGCCTTATGTTATTTGGACGATTATAATAATAATGTTTTATATATTATTTTCTAATATCCTTATAACAAGAACAGATAAGTATAAAATGTAATTCATCTTCGACATAATTACCATTACAGCATTGACAAAGTCTATATTCTCTTGGTACTCTATTTTTTGCATATCTTCCTGTCTGAATCCTTAACGAATGAGGTGATAATCTAAACCTAGTAATGAAAGATCGTAATGAATAAGGAATAGCATCTAAATACACTGAATATTCAAAATGTGTTTTAGCAAAGTTAAACAACGATAAAACACTACTATTTACTTTTGCGGAGTACCAGTTTTGTACAAAATTGTCTTTTAATGTTTGTTCGAATAAGCATAAAAACAAGTCGTTTGTTTAAGATACAAACGAAGCGGCTTTCCGTTTGCTTATTTCAAAGGTATTAAATATATAAATTTATACAAAAAAAAATGGAATAATGATGCATAATATTTTTTTTTTTTTTTTTTTCATTTTCATCTTCTTAAGAAGATATTAAGAAAGCATAAATATGGATCTTATTTGATTATGCACCCGTTTTCTATCATTCAGGAAAAAAAAAAAAAAAAAAAAAAAAACAGGAAAATTTTGAGATAATAATATCCTCAAGAATTGTTTTCTTACGTTATTCAATCGATTTTAATTTTTTTTTATTCTTTATTTAATATCTTTTTCTTTGTAAGCATATGACTTAACCTGTATTCATTGCAATTTCATCCACAATTGAAATTATAATAAAGAAAAAAACACTTTAAAATCGATTACTTTCAACCTTTAAATTGATTGAGTTTTACATTTGTAAGCAAAATAATGAAAATAATTTCTTATTTCTATGTAATTAACATTATAAAAGTCTTGAACTTTCAGCTATTCATTTGCTTTGTATATTTGCTTATTTTTACAGAAAAATCGATAGGAAGTTATACATGTATTTGTCATTTTCTTCAGGTTTGCAGAAGCCGTGATAGCAAATGCAATAAGATATCCGTATAGGTTTTCTGGCTCTAGTATAATTATACTAATTCATCGTAAATGCGACTCATTTACTCAAAAAACGTATCACAATTCACTATTCAACGCAGGCATTCATTCCTGCAAAAGAACAATCGGACAACAAACAACCAACTCAATGACCACTTACATTTCTTTCTGCAAATTAATAGATTTCCATGAATTAGCCCTTTTACGAAAAACATGAATAAGTCATGTTTGATAACGTAATCACTTGAAATTTTCTGGACTTTTTGCGCATGTTAAGGTACGGCATTATTACTTATTTAAAGTTAATATATACAATCTTTTGATCTTTTTAATATATTTTGCTTACACATCAATGTTGTCATAAACAAGTTACACAACATAAATTCGTTAAGGAATGCTTAAGATAGGCATCAATACTCATGACGCTAGAGCGCGAATACGTATTGAAATGAATGATTTTTATATTTTATCGACGTCAAAATCAAGTGAATAAAGAAAAATATCTTTTTTGCAAGGACATGTTCAGCTAACGTTCTATTAATCAAGAAAAAAAAAGTATCTTCGAGAATGCGAACAGGTTTGTTTTCACATTTTCAAGTAGGCATTCCATCAAACATGAATAACTGCCATGTTTGATGACGTAATCACTTGAAATTTTCAAGACCTTATGAACATACTAAGTTTCGACATTTTTGAAAAGTTTAAATTCATTGGTCTAATTGGCGATTTTATATGATTTTTCAAAATAACTCTTGCTTAAGTATGCATGACGTCATAATCACGTGACAAAACAAACATTTCT
Organism: Solen grandis; assembly: GCA_021229015.1. Classification (NCBI taxonomy): domain Eukaryota; kingdom Metazoa; phylum Mollusca; class Bivalvia; order Adapedonta; family Solenidae; genus Solen; species Solen grandis. The sequence continues at coordinate 37,566,676 of CM037779.1, read as the reverse complement.
TGCAGTATGCATCACTTCAATTTTAACTCTGTCAATTCTGAAGATATAATTAAGATTGACTTTAAATTCATGATACCAGAGCGAATGAAATCTTTAAAAATATTTTTTTTTTGTCTTTTGATGACGTCATAACCACGTGACTAAAGAGAAAATCATTCAGAAAATAGAATGTAAACTTCTATGCCGATATGCTGTCCAATTTTCATGGTTGTAAAGCATCAGGGGGCTTTGTAACATTTAAATTTATTTTTTGACCAAAGTTCGAAACTCGGTATTGCCATGAAATCTTAATCTTTTCGAATTTGGAAATTTGAATGCCAAGGTGGACATCTACATCCTAAAATACATCTTTTGTAAAAAATATCAAGTTAATCGGACCAATATTGAAGGCTCTAGAGCACGAACAAACTTTTGAAGCTGACGTCAAATCTGACGTCATATGACGCCAATGAAAATTGAAAATTATTGAATGTATAAAAAGATACTTTTTTTATCGCTGCAGTTTCAATTTCATTAAAATTGACTCAAAATGTATGATGCCAGAGCCAGGGAAATCTTTGAAAAAATAGGATTTTGTCCCTTAAATGACGTCATAACCACGTGACTTAAAAGGAAATCTTTCAGAGAAAAGAAAATAGACCTCTGGGCCAATAACCTGTCCAATTTTCATGCTTCTATCTCATCAGTAGCCTTTGTAACATTAAATAATAGTTTTAGGACCAAAGTTCGAAACTCGGTTTTCCCATAAATTCTTAAATTTTTCGAATTTAAAAATTTGAAAGACAAGGTGCACATCTACATCATAACATACATCTTCTGTGAAAATATCAAGATAAAATATAAAAAAAATAAAGGCTCTAGATCACAAACAAACATTTGAAGCTGACGTTAAATATGACGTCAATTGACGTCATTGAAAATTAAAAATTATTGAATTTAAAAACTTATACTTTTTTGTCGAGGCATTTTAATTTTCATGTTGCTTAGACACTGACAACTTACCGAAATTAACTCTTAGATTTGGTTGGAAAAAAGGGAATAATAATAACTAGAAGTCGTTTGTTTAAGATACAAACGAAGCGACTTTCCGTTTGCTTATTCAAAGGTATTGAATATATAAGTTAATACAAAGAAATGGAATAATGATGAATTATAATGTAAGATTAAATACGAAAATCATCACATTCATTAATTATGTATACTTATTTACAAAAATAAGCTTTAAATCTTTTTTTCTATTTATTTTCATCTTCTTGAGCAGATATTGAGAAATTATGGATCTTATTTGATTTCACAACCGTTTCCTATCATGCAGAAAAAAACAACAAAAAAAACAAAACAACAACAACAAACAACAGGAAAATAGAAAATTTTAAGATAATACTATCCTCAAGAATTGTTTTCTTACGTTATTCAATCGGTTTTAAAAGTGTTTTTTTTATTCTTTATTTAATATCTTTTTCTTCGTAAGCATATGACTTAACAAGTGTTCATTGCAATTTGATCCACGATTGAAATTGTAAAAAAGACACACAAAAAAAACACTTTAAATTCGATGACTTTCAACCTTAAAATTGATTGTGTTTTACATTTGCAAAATCAGATTGAAACAAAGGCAGAGGTGTAATAAAAAAAATGAAAATAATTTCTTATTTCTATGTAATTAACGTTATAAAAGTCTTGAAACTTTTAACAATTCATTTGCTTTATACATATGTTTATATTTACAGAATTAGAAAAAGAAACCGTTAAACATTTAGAAAACATAAAAAATCGATAGGTAGATTACATATATTTGTCATTTTCTTCAGGTTTGCAGAAGCCGTGATAGCAAATGCAATAAGATATCCGTATAGGTTTTCTGGCTCTAGTATAATAATACTAATTCATCGTAAATGCGACTCATTTACTCAAAAACGTATCACAATTCACTATTCAACGCAGGCATTCATTCCTGCAAAAGAACAATCGGATCATGCTCAACCAACTCAATAACCACTTTTATTTCTTTCTGCAAATTAATAGATTTCCATGAATTAGTCCTTTTACGAAAAACATGAATAAGTCATGTTTGATAATGTAATCACTTGAAATTTTCTGGACTTTTTACGCATGTTAAGGTACGGCATTATTACTTATTTAAAGTTAATATATACATCTTTTGATCTTTTTAATATATTTTGCTTACAAAAACAAGTGACACAACATAAATTCCTTAAGGTATGCTCAATATTGGCATCAATACTCATGACGCTGGAGCGCGAAAACATATTGAAATGAATGATTTTTATATTTCAACGACGTCAAAATCAAGTGACTAAAGAAAAATATCCTTTTTGCAAGGACATGTTCAGCTAACGTTCTATTAATCAAGAAAAAAATATCTTTGAGAATTCGAACAGGTTTGTTTTCACATTTTCAAGTAGGCTTTCCATCAAACATGAATAACTGCCATGTTTGATGACGTAATCACTTGAAATTTTCAAGACCTTATGAACGTACTAAGTTTCGACATTTTTGAAAAGTTTAAGTTCATTGGTCTCATTGGCGATTTTATATGATTTTTTAAAATAATTCTTGCATAAGTATGCATGACATCATAATCACGTGACAAAACAAACATTTCTTGCAGTATGCATCACTTCAATTTTAACTCTATCAATTCTAAAGATTTAATTAAGATTGACTCAACATTTTTGATACCAGAGTGAGAGAAATCTTTAAAAAGAAATGCATTTTGTCTTTTTGATGACGTCATACCCACGTGACTTTAGAAAATATAATTCAGAAAATAGAATGCAAACCTCTATGCCACATAACCACGTGACTAAAGAGAAAATCATTCAGAAAATAGAATGTAAACTTCTATGCCGATATGCTGTCCAATTTTCATGGTTGTAAAGCATCAGGGGGCTTTGTAACATTTAAATTTATTTTTTGACCAAAGTTCGAAACTCGGTATTGCCACAAAATCTTAATCTTTTCGAATTTGGAAATTTGAATGCCAAGGTGGACATCTACATCCTAAAATACATCTTTTGTAAAAAATATCAAGATAATCGGACCAAAATTGAAGGCTCTATAGCGCGAACAAACTTTTGAAGCTGATATCAAATGTGACGTCATATGACGCCAATGAAAATTGAAAATTATTTAATGTATAAAAAGATACTTTTTTAATGCTGCAATTTAAATTTCATTAAAATTGACTCAAAATGTATGATGCCAGAGCGAAAGAAATCTTTGAAAAAAATAGGATTTTGTCCTTTAAATGACGTCATAACCACGTGACTTAAAAGGAAATCTTTCAAAAGAAAATAAAGTAGGCCTCTGGGCCGATGGGCTGTCCAATTTTCATGCTTCTATCTCATCAGTAGCCTTTGTAACATTAAATAATAGTTTTAGGGCCAAAGTTCGAAACTCGGTTTTGCCATCAATTCTTAAATTTTTCGAATTTGAAAATTTGAAAGATAAGGTCCAAATTTAAATCATAACATACATCTTTTGTGAAAATATCAAGATAAAACATAAAAAAATAACTGCTCTAGAGCGCGAACAAACTTTTGAAGCTGACGTCAAATCTGACGTCAATTGACGTCATTAAAAATTAAAAATGATTGATATTAAAATTATGAAATTTTTTGTCGAGGTAATTTAATTTTCATGTTGCTAAGACACTGAAATCATATTGAAATTTACTCTTAGATTTGGCTGGAAAAAAAGGAATAACAATAATAATAACTAGAAGTTCTTTTGTTCTGACAAAAGATGGGACTTTCTGCGACACTGAGTCAAACTTGAGCGACTGAGTCACTTTGATCCTTTTACACATGCTATCTAAATATCAGTATCCTTGCTCATCTGGATAAGATGTTATGCTTGAATGGATTTTGACGTTGTCTTCTTCCAAAGATTCTGTCATTTTTTTAGTTTTGGAAGATGAAGACTGGGATGCACAACTACATTGTAATATACACGTTCTGTGAAATTTTCATCAAAAACCCGTCCAGAAATAATGGCTGTAGAGAGCATACAACCGTTTGTTAATATAGAAATTATTTTCATGTAATTACGTCATGTGTCGTCATATGACGTTCATTTTCACAAAATGTTAAAAGTTATCCAGAGACCTACATATTGACAAAATATCAACTTTCTATATCATATAGAACCAATAATATAAGCATTTAAAATTTGACGTCCTTGGTTCAAATCTTGGATATGCTATAGGACCTTGGACTTTTCAAATTTTGAAAAACGGAAACCGGAACGCACAACTAGAACCTATTATGCAGATTCTGTGAAAATATGATGAAAATCAAGTCTTTAATAATGGCTCTGGACGGTGAACAAACTCTTGTAGTCAATTTCATAGTGAGGTCATGGACCTATAAAAATCATAGAAATCGAAATATCAGCGTCTAAAGCATATGTTCATAAATTTTCATTGCCCATGGACCATTGTAGCATATACGATTTTCTTGTTAATATTAGAAATAAGTTTTCATGCAATGACGTCATATGACGTTCTTTTTCACAAAATATCAGTCACCGAGAGACCTACATACTGACAAAATTTCAACTTTCTATTTCAAATATGACCGATTGAAAAGCATTTAAAAATTGACGTCCTTGGTTCGAATCTTGGATTTGCCATAGTTCCTTGGACTTTTCGAATCTTGAAAAGCGGACACCGGGATACACAATAAGAACCTAATATACATATTCTGTGAAAATTTGATGAAAATCGGCCCATTAATAATGGCTCTGGACGTTGTAAAAACTTTCAGAGTCAATTTCAATTGTGACGTAACATGACGTCATAAGCCTATGTTAATCATTGAAATCGAAATTTCAGCATCTGAAGCATATGTCATTAAATTTTCATTGCCATTCAATAATTTCAACATATAGAAATATTCTTGTTAATATTAGAAAAACATTTTCATATAAAGACGTCACGTGACGTCATATGACGCTCATTTTAACAAAATCGTTAAGACTCACAGAGACCTATATACTGACCAAATATCAACCAAATATCTAAAAAAGGACCGATTTTATAAGCATTTGAAAATTTACGACCTTGGTTCGAATCTTGGATTCGCCATAGATCCTTGGACTTTTCGAAAGTTGAAAAACGGACACCGGGATGCACAACTAAAACCTAATATACAGATTCTGTAAAAATTTGATGAAAATCGGTCCATTAATAATGGCTCTGGACAGTGTAAAAACTTTCTTAGCCAATTTCAAATGTGACGTCAAAGGCATATGAAAATCATTAAAATCGAAATTTCAGCATCTGAAGCCTGTGTCATTAAATTTTCATAGCCCTTCGAAAATTTCAACATAAAGAAATAATCCAGCCAAATATTAGAAATACATTATCATATAATGACGTCACGTGACGTCATATGACATTTATTTTCACAAAATGTTTAAAACTTCTAGAGATCTATATACTAACTAAATATCAACTTTCTATCTTAAATAGGACAGATTTTATAAGCATTTAAAAATTTACGACCTTGGTTCGAATCTTGGATTCGCTATAGAACCATGGACTTTTCGAATTTTGAAAAAAGGACACGGGATGCACAACTAGAACTTAATATACACAATCTGTGAAAATTTGATGAAAATCGGTTTACAAATAATGGCTGTAGACCGCGTACAAACTTTTGTAGTATATTTCAAATGTGACGTCATATGACGTCATAGGCATATGAAAATCATAGAAATCAAAATTTCCTCACGTGACTAATAAGTCATAAAAATTTCATCGTCCTAGGAGTATTGCAACATAGAAAAATAAGCGTTTAGTTAAGAAGAAAAAAAGAATAAAAAAGAAGAACTAGATTTCGTTTGCAAGGCAAACGATAGGACTTTCTGCAAACCGTTAAAAGCTGCAGTTATAGTGCTGCCACACTGCAGTATCACGCCGTAGACATGTGGCATGATACAACACCAAGTCACATTATCCTGATACCGAGCCAACCAGTCTTGCAATTACCCTGAGCGCCAAGCATGAGAGCTATATCAGTACCATTTTTTACGACTTTGGTATCGAATCCACGACCTCCCGCTCCCGAGGCGGACGCTCTAACCACTCGGCCACCGGGAACGGTACGCTTATTTAGCTAGTAATATCAATATGATATGAGTAAAAAGTTTTTTTTTTGCAATTTATATGACTAATACATATCTGTAAACTTACATTTTCCGAAAATGCTTCAATTAAGGTGAAAGCGAAAGTAGGATATTTTCTGAAAATTCTTAAAATTGGCTTTAAATCCGTATTTTTTTATGTAACTTCCTTATTTTCTGATTAATTTCAAAACTCTACGTGCCAAAATAAGCGTCTTAAAATTCCCTACATCTCACTTGCTTAATGTATGGACTTATTTCTAATGATTCTTAAGATATAAGCCATAAAACACTGACATGACGGCAAAATCGCTGAAATTATACATGTTTAAATTCTTATTTTTGATGTAACTTCCTTATACTTTGATCAATTCCAAAACTTTAGGTACCAAATTAATCGTCTTAAAATTCTCTACATCTCACTTGCTTACATAGATTTACATAGACTTTATCTAATAACCGTAATTTAACATTTATATGTAGGATACAACCATAAAGTGCATTAGATTCCTATTTCAAATTAAACTTCATGAAACATTGCTTTCTAAAACATGTACATAACTATCAAGATCAGACTTAAAAAAATACAAATCATATAATAACATATCTTCACATACCTTTTTGTTCTTCCTTCCTATAACTTCCCTTTCATCCTTCGTTCCTTAGTCTCTCAAACATCGATGTGTTTAGACTTTCCCTCGATTATCACAACCAATCCCACGGGCCTCAATATTGTTATCTCCTTACAGGCTCATACCCAACTGACTCTCGCCCCTCTCTCAAGACGCTTTCTCCCAATACCTCCAACCAGTCAAACTTCCCCAATTTGACCCTGTCCATAAAAATTAGCGCCAAAACAAAATTAATATCTGTAATTAACCCCAAGAAAATTTTCCATACTGATCTCCAAAATATTCCCTATCAGGGTTGTACATGTCTGTCAGTGGCTTATCTAGTTAAATGCTGGTCTGGACCCTCTGCTTCATAGGCTCATGGGCTAAACTGGTCTTTAAAATGATGAGTCTAAAGTGATCAGCAATCCTTAAGGTGGTGAAGTATAAACCAACAACAACATGTACTAATAATCACAACCATATTTTCTAAATCTATATACACCATTTTTACACATCCCCCCACTTAAGATGAAAAGCCTCACTTTTCATTCTAAAACCACATACTACTTAAGTTAATTACACTCTGCTCAAATAGTCAGCACCAATATTGTCTGACCCTTTAATGGCAACTATTCTAAATCTAAATGCCTGAAGAATCAGAGCCCACCTCATGACTCTTCCACTGCTGTCCTTTGCCTTATTAAGATATACAAGTGGCATATGATCCGTTTCCAGAACAAACTCTTTGCCGTAAAGAAATGACTGAAATTTCTGTATGCCCCAAATTAAGCAAGACATTCTTTTTCCATAACAGAGTAATTTACCTCTCGGGGTAAAAGCTTTCTGCTAGCATATGCAACTGGAAACTTACCCATTTCATCTTCTTCTAGCAGGACTGCTCCAAGTCCACAACTGGATGCATCTGTCCTAAGAATAAAACACTCACCTAAGTCTGGTAATCTAAGTATCGGGGTTTTGATCAAACTTTGTTTCAATGATTGAAAAGCGGTTTCATGTGGCGATTGCCAAATAAGATTGTTTGGTCTACCTTTCTTGGTCAAGTCTGTCAATGGAACAGCAATTGTTGCAAAGTTTGGGATAAACTTACGATAATAGCCTACCATTCCCAAAAATGACCTCAGCTGAGTTTTTGTGTTTGGCCTCGCCGCCTTAGTAATAGCACTCACCTTTTCAGGCTTGATGGAATGTCCTCCTATCAAATGTCCTAAAAACTCAAGCTGTTGGTAGCCAACCAGCCATTTAGAGGGCCGTGCTGTAAGTCCTGCAGACTGTAACCTATCAAATACTTTTTCCAAGACACAAAGGTGCTCTTCCCATGTTTCCGAAAATACAAGGATGTCATCTAGGAAGTTTCTTTCAGTAATTTTCTCATGATTCGATTGAACACTCCGGGTGCTGTGGCAAGTCCAAAGGGCATTCTGCAAAATTGCCAAAGCCCTTTGCTAGTGGCAAAGCTGGTAAATTGTTTGCAGTCTTCAGTCTGCCAGTAAGCTTTTGAAAGATCAATTCTTGTGAAATACTTACCTTTTGTAAGCTTAGAAAATATTTCCTCTGGAATTGGCATAGGTTCAGCATCAAAGACTGTCATCTGATTGATTTTCCTGAAATCAATGCAGAACCTATTTGAACCATCTGGTTTTTTAACAATAACTACAGGTGAACTGTATGACGACTTTGATGGCTCAATGATGCCCATCTTAAGCATATTTTCAACCTCCATGTCAATGGTTTCCTTCACCGCATGTGGGACAGGATAAGGTTTGGTCCTTATCGGTACTGCTGACATCAGTTTAATGGTATGCTCACCAAGGTTTGTTTTTCCTGGGACGTCAGTCAGAACCCCTTCCCATTTATGAAATAATTTCCCTAGTTGCTCTTTCTGAGTAGAATTGAGATTTTTGCCTATGATAACATCTTGAATTCCTTCTGATCATTCCACAAGTGGATAATCAATTTCTCTACATTCTTTGTGAAAATCACTTATAGCAGTTGGTTTAGTTTTGGTGTTATTTTCTTCCGGCACATCTGCAATCATGGCTGCCGTAACTTGTTTCAATATTCCCGGATTCTGTTGACTGTCATCTAGATCATAGACTCGCTCTGTATATCTTTTGAGCATGTTGACATGATATGTCTTCATCTTTTCCCCAACTTGTAATTTGTAATCTGTCTCTCCAATTTTCTCTGTAACTGTAAATGGCCCCTTCCATTGCATTAACAGTTTGTTTGTGTTTGTAGGTAATAACACCAGTGCCTAGTCTCCTACTTTCAATTTTCTTTCCCTTGCTCTCTTGTCATAGTTCCTCTTGTATCGTTTTTGCGATTTGCGCAATTCCTCATTTGCAGCTTGAAGTGTCTTCTCCAGTCTTGTGCGCAATTCCAACACATACTGGTAGACAAATTTCACTTCATCTGTATCAAATTCTTTGGTCATTAGCTCTTTCAAAATCATCATTGGTCCTCGCAATGTCCGACCATACAGCAACTCAAACGGAGAAAATCCAGTACTTGCTTGTGGTGCTTCACGATAAGCAAATAATGCAGGTGCCACATACTTGTCCCAATCTTTAGGCCTCTCGTTTGATAATGGATTTCAAGGTGCCGTTAAACTTTTCCACAAGTCCATTACATTGGGGATGGTAAGGTGTTGTTACTAACTGCTTTATTGAAAGCAAACGGCTGACTTCTTTCATCAAGCCTGATGTGAATTGTGTCCCTTGGTCGCTGAGAATTTCTCTGGGAACACCTACTCTTGAAAATATCTGCACCAGGGCCTCGGCTACTGTCTCTGTTTCAATATTTTTCAGAGGTGTGGCTTCTTGATTTCTGGTCGCATAGTCCACCACTGTCAAGATGTATCTGTATCCTCTCTCACTGACAGGCTTAATTGGTCCAATGAGATCAATTGCTACCCTCTGAAATGGAGTGTCAATTACAGGCATTTCCACCAATTGAACTTTTGACAACTTCCCTTTTGGCATCATACGCTGGCATTTGTGGCATTAGGCGCAATAACGTTTCACATCGGCAATAAGTCCTGGCCAATGAAATTGTGAAAGAATCTTGTCTGCTGTCTTTTGTGTCCCTAAGTGACCTCCAAATAGACTTTCATGTGCTATTTTCATGACATCTTTCCGATATCTTGTCGGTACCATTATCTGCCTAATCCCTTGCCCGTTTGCTATCTTTGGCGACTTGAATTCTCTAAAAAGAATTCCATTCTTTTTAAAGAATCTGTAAGTATTTAACTTACCTGAATCTCTGGTCTCTCCTGATCTGCAAAGCTCTCTCGCAGTATCCAGGGTTTTATCCTCTTCTTGATGTGCCCTCAGATCTGTGGAATCTATTTCACCAATTTCTTTTGGAACCTTCATTGGTTTCACTGGCCTCATCTTCTCCCTCTGCACTTGACTTCTTGTCTTGACTGCTGCCAAATTCACAGCTGACTTTTCACTCCTATCCTTGATCATCTGGCTATCTTTAATGCCCTCACTGATCCCAAGGTTACTAACATTTCCTATAATCAAATGATAAACAGGATTTTGCATGCAAAGTGCTTTAATCTTACCTGTAAAGAATGGTGTCTGCACATACACCTCTGCAGTTGGGAATTTTCTGACCGTACCATCTATCAGAACACAATGCTGCGCTTCCCCAGTGTACTGATGGTCTTCATCCAGGGAGGATTTAACCACTACGGTAGAACACCCCGTATCTCTAAGTACATTTACTTTATACTTACCTACATACCCTTCTGCTTCTGGCATGTTTTGTCGCAACTTGGATCCA
>CM037779.1:37506002-37556002 GCA_021229015.1 Solen grandis | reverse complement strand
TCTTAAGCTATTTTAAAATTAGCTTAATATTTTTCAGTGCATTTTTTTTCCAAAATTCATTTATTTACATGTTAATTTTTTCCAAGTTCTTCTTTTCATGTAAAAATTTCCCTAAATGGAAAGGAATCAGAAACAATACATGACAAGCAGCAATCAAGTCAGTGATGTAAGATGTTACAAAAATCTCACATGCCATGAGCCTGACAACTTTGATTGAATCAGCCTGAAGCCATGGCCAAATGACCACTTAGGCCTCACCAACACTGTGGGCAGAACAGTCCCTGGTTCAAATGCTCTTCTGTTGTTCCTTTGCAACAATCAATTTTCTGTCTTGCTTCAGAATTTTTAACGTAATTACTTACTCTTTAGTAAAGAACTTCATCTGGCCTAGAAAAGACCCCCCACCACCCCCAATGATGATCTTGGCCTTATCATTCCCATACAAATCCAATCAATCCAAACCACATACAAATTATATGTCAAGGTCAAACTACTATTGTACAATTTACAAGACAAAATGGTTTTCATGTGAAATCTAATAAACCAATTTCACACTAGTCTGCTCGTCAAGGGAACTTTCTGATAAAGCGCAACCTTTTCAGGACCTATCCACTGGGAAGGAATAAAAACCGTTCTTGAAGAAGGATGGTTGCTAAGGTCATGCAAGAAAATGGGAAGAACTGAGTGTCTTTCATGTTACGGTGTTTTTCATGTTAAAAACCCACATAGATTTAAACAATCCTCTGTTGGGCGAATGTTATTAGGGTATACTTGATTGGTTTTTTGGGTTTGACATACATCTAGAATTCTTGTCTACATGAGCCTGATATAATGCTGCCTTATTGAGATATTATATTGCAGACATGAGGCATGGTATCGCATCCAGCATTATCTTCTCACCACACCAAACCAATTTTGGAGCTACCCTTATATGCTTTGTACCAAGCACAAGGCTGATGAACAGCTTTAGTATGCTGAGGCTTGGGATTGAACACCATGACCCCCATAAAACTGGGCACACATGTAATCACTCAGCAACACGGCCCTGTCCTACCTGGCATGAAAAATAGAAACATTAATGTAGCTTGAGTGTAAGATGTGACGTGATGGGTATGGAATGACATGACAGGACATGACATGATGGTATGTCACAGGATGTGACAGGATGGGACTGGAGTGATGCGACAGGATGTGACAGTATGTAACGTGACATGACAAACAGGATAGGACTGGAGGTGACAGGACATAAGGGGTTGGGACTGAAGGTGATGTGCCAGGACATAAGGGGATGAGACTGGAATTGATGTGACATAAGGGGATGGGACTGGAGATGACATGACAGGACATAAGGGGATGGGACTGGAGATGACGTGACAGGACATAAGGGGATGGGACTGGAGATGACGTGACAGGACATAAGGGGATGGGACTGGAGATGACGTGACAGGACATAAGGGGATGGGACTGGAGGTGATGTGACAGGACATAAGGGGATGGGACTGGAGATGACATGACAGGACATAAGGGGATGGGACTGGAAGTGATGTGACAGGATCATAAGGGGATGGGACTGGAGATGATGTGACAGGACATAAGGGGATGGGACTGGAAGTGACATGACAGGACATAAGGGGATGGGACTGGAAGTTACATGACAGGACATAAGGGGATGAGACTGGAAGTGACATAACAGGACATAAGGGGACTGGACTGGAGATGACATGACAGGACATAAGGGGATGGGACTGGAGGTGATGTGACAGGACATAATGGGATGGGACTGGAAGTGATGTGACAGGACATAAGGGGATGGGACTAGAAGTGATGTGACAGGACATAAGGGGATGGGACTGGAGATGACATGACAGGACATAATGGGATGGGACTGGAAGTGATGTGACAGGATGTGATGGAATGTAACCAACTCGATTCCTATACAGTCCCAATTTCTGAGGATAAACTAACTGTGGTATTAACCACTAGTCTTCATAGCAGACAAGCTCTTCCAGTATACTGTCTCTGTGCATCCTATTCACCTCTAGAAACAATGTTTTGCAGCAAATACAAACTGACATCTGAGACATAAGTATAAATATGTAACTGCCGCTGGATATGCAGGGGAACTGAACGAGAGACCAGATCCCAGCGGGTCGAACTCCTCAGCGTCATCTTGTTAAACGAGATAAATACATGGTGACAGTCCCATATCCGAAGGACCTATGGACTATTCACCGCTGGTTATTAATCTGTCAGGCCGGGTGAGAACACTCCCAAGGGGGCGCTACCACAGAAAAACAAACCAAATGAATTTATGATGCGCTAATGGTACGAGAGTATGGCTAAATTTGGAAATGTAATTGAAATCAAGCCAGTATTGAGCAGTTCCAGAGCAAAGACTGGGACGCTATTATGTGCATTATGTGTGGTACGAAACAGCTCCAGAGATCAATAAGAATGGTCCCTTTACCAGGATCATTTTGTTAACTGCTACATTCCAGAACTCAATTGGTTCCAAGCTGTTCGTTTTGAGTTTGTTTGAAGGCTTTACAATATGTATATAATAATTGGTTTGCTTTTGTGTTCTTTGTATCCTGACAAATATCAATGGACAGCTCAGCATTTTCCGATAGGATGCAAAATGCGCATTTATAAATGTTCTGCCAAGACAGAATGCATTCTGGCACAATGGTATATGATTAAACATTGTTTGAATTTGGGTACCCCAAATTGGATATGTTCCCTTTATAATGCATCCTTAACATAAAAATGGTCATTTCAAATTTTGTAGAAAAAAATTCTCTGTAGTGAGTAAACAAGACTGCTGGTTATGTTGTTGTTAATCTGAAGGGCACTTATAATTTCAGTCAATTAGCGTTGATCAGCTAATTACAGTTAAAGAAAGACACTGAGTACCAGGAAGAACTAGCCACAAACTGCATGCCAACTGGGGAAAAGTCCAAGTGACCTGCCTGAGACTTGAACACAAACCAGTGAAGAAGTTAGAAAAATTAAGTCATGGACTATAACCACTCAGCCATGGATACCCCCTGCTGGTTCTGTGCTACGATATCACGCAATGTCACTTCATCCAATTATGTCATTTTTTTCCTTTCTCCACCATACCAACCTCTGTTTTTTTACCGCATGAATATCCATGACCAATTTATGACAGTAGAACTTAACCCTTTCCCTCATATAGACTCATTTTGATGCACTCAATAGGTACCACATAAAGCCTGATCTGCAGAAAACCACAGTTAAACCTTAACAAATTTAATTATAAAGTCCTCATTTCCAGACCACTGAGGAGCAGCGAACAGCATAAAACCTGATCAGCCTGCGAGTGACTCGCAGGCTGATCTGGTTTTATGTTGTTCGCATAGGTCTTTTCATGGTTTCCTCTATGAGGGAAAGGTTTAAAACTGAATATGAAACAATGTATTCTATGCAATGCAGACTGTGTAGAATCTGAGCTACAATTTTGATTGAGCAAACAGAGGAAACCCTGATCAGACAAATTGAGCAGAGAGGGAAAACCCTGATCAGACAAATCCTGGAACAGGGTTTGCTCCGTTAACAAATGTGACAAAACACATGTATAATGAACAATCATTTAAAATTTAGACATGAGTTGCTATTTCATATAATTTTTGTTAACAACTTCAGGAAAACTGTTATTAAGTGAGCCATTTGGTAGAGCTTAATGACAATTTTCCTGAATACAATTCAGGAAATGTCAACTCATGTTTCTGTGTAGAAATCATACTGTAAACAGATCAATCAATAATGCCACATGTTACCTCAACATGGATATTCATGGGGGAAAAAATCTTCATCATTAACCGAACATTTTTTTTTATTCTTTCCACTTAAGACTGTGTTTAAAATAACCTCTTCATTTTATTCATGTTAGGTCCCTATGCACCAAATTAATCACAACACTTAACTATTGACAAAAAACATTTTTATATATAACTGACAGTGTCCTTGACCCAAATGGCACCAAACCAATACCAACTTAGTCTCGCAAAAGTTACTGAGCAGAATGAACTGAGACCTGCCCAAACTCAACTTATCTTTTATTACATTGATACCTAAAGAAGTTCTGAAACTTTTACTTATCCAGTACAAGAAGCTAATCAAAAGTTATTTTTAGCTTATTAATCTTTTTGTCAAATGGAGAACAAGTTCCAAATTCTAACACCTTATATCAATCCTCCTTGACAGTTCCTGGATTGGACTAGTACTGGAAATGTCACGAGAGATTCTCGCCCCCAACAGGGTTTGAACAAATGATTTTTGGATCACCGGTCATGTTCACTACCACTGAACCACTGCACCATCTGGTAATGGTAATTTAAGGTAAAGTCCCTGTAATGGTTCCGCTACATTTCGGACCTCATGGCCTGTCAAAGAAACAACCAAGGTTTCTTAATGTTCCATTAGGGTTCCTTGGTTATCTTGGTAGAGGTTTAGTGGTCCAAGATGTAGCAGTACCATTACAGGGACTTTACCTTAACCCTTTCCCTCATATAGACTCATGGTATCCTCTATTAGGGAAAGGGTTCAACTATCACCAGGCTTGATTTCCACCAACAATACTTATATCTAAGTAATACTTAAATACTTAGGGACAAATTTCAAAATGCTATTGTTGTACCCAAATATTTGATACAAAATATTAACAATTGCTAAATGACATATATTCTTTTATAATTTAAACAAAAATGCTGAAATTTGCCTCTAAGTATTTAAGTATAATTCTTAGCGTTAAGTATTGTTGGTGGAATTCAAGCCAGGTTTGTTTAATACATGGACAATCAGACACTTGCACATCCCAACCTCCTATCCCAATCTAATATTCTTGTTCGGGCCTGAGGAGAAATGACACACTCCATTTATTGCAGAATACAAGTTTAAAACAGATTCAATTTCTGGGGAAAACACATCTTTGTCACCTGCAATCAGGATGATATTCAGTAATAAATTCAGTTACTTGATAAAATTTCAAAGATTCAAATTACTAGTAACAGTCCCATGATGCAACTGCAGAATTCACGTATTTAGGTTTTATAACGTACTAAGGCCTGTCAATAAGCTCATTACAGCTGCAAGGATGCAGCTCTCTGCAGAGTTCCAACAGTGGGGTGAATTTATGTAAAGGTCTCTAATATTTTCTAAGACAACACATGCTTTGAAATCATATTTTGTCCTATACCGCTGGATTCCATTTAATTTCACATTAATTAATCAACAGCAAAGGACCACTGGCTCATAAAAGATATTTGAGCCCATAAAAAGCTTTGAAAGCCAAGAAATTAAAGAAATGGCATATAATATAATGGGTGTATCGGTTGAGTATACCATCACTGTGGATTTCAGCCATATTGTGACAAGCTGCTTGTGACAGCAGGGGGGTGGCAGATCACAGGTGTACAAGGGGCACCTAGAGGAACCACAGACCTATCAATTTTAAGGTAATCTATCCATCATTAAATTGTGGTCAAAGTCCATCAAGTGATCATGGAAATTTTATAACAAATGCAAGACTTAAAAGACTTGGAGCAAATAGCCTATAAAATACAAATCAATGGATGCACTGTGGTCTTTTTAATCATTAGAAGAACCATGATTCTAATCTAATGACAGATGGGTCACCTTAAGCAATTCATAATTACCATTCATGTTTATTACTTTCAAAATTGATGGTCACTGGTACATACAATATTCCCATAAACAATATTTTTATTGATTTTAACAATTTTGAAATATTGTTCAATTATCCTTAAATTTTAGGAGTAGACCTACAGGAGACTGCTCACCATTACTATGGTTATGATATGCATTTTGTACTTTAAGGATAATTTACTCTAAGTACATAAAAAAAGCAGGTACCCATCACTTACAATAATAGAGATGGGACTTCACATTACTCTGCAGTCTTTTTTAATGCTGCATTTTTTTTAAACAGAATCTCCGGCATTTCCCTTCCCAAATAAGTTTTAACTCGAGTTAAACCCTGCGGTATTGGCACCGGGTTTAAAGTGGGTCTTTTAGCTTACCAAGTAGGTTTTTTCTGGGCAAAAACCAGGTTTTAATGATTGAAAAACCCAGTTTATACTTACTTCTGTGTTTTTTCTTGCTGAAAAGCGGGCTTTAAAACACACTTTTCCAAGAGTTGGTTTTTTCTGAGCAAAAAAACCCAGAAAAAACCTACCATAGACCTACTTTTTGTGTTTTTTTAAGTTGGTAAAAGCAGGTTTTTTACTGGCCTTAAAGTGGGTCTTTTAGCTTACCAAGTAGGTTTTTTCTGGGTGAAAAGCAAGTTTTGATAATTAAAACCCAGTTTACACTTACTTGAGTTTTTCTTTGCTGAAAAGTGGGTTTTTATTGGCTTAAAACGTTTTTTATTCTTACGCTTAAAGCAATTTTTTTTCAAACAAGAATGTTAAAAGTTGTTTTCTTTTCTGGTCTAAAAGTGATTTCTCTATGGAAGTGAGTTAAAAAAAAAAAACCCTTTTTTTTTAAAAGTATTTTAATTGGTTTTTATTAATAGTTTCAATATGTTTTACAGTCAATTTGACATCATATATACATTGTCCTCAGCTTGCACAATGTCCCACATATGTCCCCTTCAACCTGGACCACTGGTGAACTTCCATGAGATAATATCTGAAATGAGATAGTAAGAACCATCTAAGGATCATTCCTGTTAAAGTTTCATCAAAATCTGCTCAGCGGTTTAGGAGTAGATGTCGTTTAAAGCAACAGTAACTGTTGATGACTGATGATGGACAAAAGTGGATTACATTAAAATTTAGCTAAACCTTGAATCATTGAACATCCCAAGCAGGGAAAATTAATTTGTTTGAATAATGGGTTGTTTTAAGTTTCTGGACCTGATGTGTTGAATCACAAATCACATCAATCATGTGTTAAGACAGTGTGATGAATATTTATTTTTTTTAGTTAATATCCAGTTTTTTAAATTGAAAATTTATTGGACTGCAGTATGTGAATTTTTTTTTTTGTCCAGGACAACTTGTCTTGTTGTGTCTACCAGTTACCAGTAGTCAGCTTGGAGCTATGGACCTGGGTCTTCATCATATGATGGTGAACATTATTTTGTGACAAGTAAATTCAAAACCCATCAATAAATGACAACATTATGGACCAGACAATAATTATGACAGATGAACAAAGCAACAACTATATCTTTGTGATTCGGGGAGCATAAACCTGTTATTTATTTTTAAGTTGAAAAGGACCATGATTTTCCAATCCTTTACATCCATTCCTTTGCTACACATGTTGATTTGCCACGGTCAATGTGAACTTAGTTTAATTTATTAACAACTGCATAAATACATTGATGCTGATGATAATGCAAAGGCTATCACAATAGCCAATTAATTTTATTTGAAAAATCTTGATAATAAAGATATAAAACTAGCAGGCCATGATGGCCCTTAATCACTCAATTATTACTGATCATGCCTTTAGGCTAACCTATAATCAAACTTGACTGAGATATCATCAAAACGTACATTCTTACCTAGTTTGAGAAAGATATGTCTAATAATGTGGCCTGGATTATACTAAGATTTGATCTAGTGACCTATGTTTTGACCATTACTAACCCATTACCAATATATCAACACAAACAATTCTGACAAGTTTGACAAATAGTTGGCTAAAAATGTGACTCCCTACTTTTGGACCCCACCCAATCCATGATGGAACTTGACCAAGATATCATCAAGGCAAACATTCTGATCAATTTTGAAGAAAAAAAATCTGCTAAAAAAGTGGCCCCTAGGGTGTAAACATGATTCTACTAAGATTTGACCTAGTGACCTACTTTTTGACCCCATCCCACCCATGACAAACATTGGCTGCGATATTATAAAGATTAACATTCTGAGCAAGTTTGAGAAAGATTGAGCCAAAAATGTGGCCTGATAAGTGTAAACAAGAATTATCCAAGATTTGACACCGTCAAACTTATATGAAACTTGACTGAGACATTGTCAAGACATACAGTCTGAGAAAGTTTGGGGAAGGATTGGTTAAGAATTGTAGCTTTAAGAGTGCAAACATTAAAGTTGTTGACATTTCTCTTAATAATAAAAGGGCCATAACTCCTGACCTAATGGGCCATTACTGAGTCATAACTGAACTGAGAGATTATGACCATAAATATTTCTGTACAGTTTGGAAGAGATTGCTTAAGAAATGAAGATGCTAGATTGTAAACAAAGTGAAATATGACTTTTTTTTTTATATTAAAAGGGGCCTAACTCCTGACTTAATTGGCCAATCTTAGCCGTAATCAATCTTGATCAACATAATTATGATCATAAACATTTTCATAAAGTTTGGAGATGAGGGGGGAAAAAAAATGAAGACCTTCGAGTCTAAGCAAAAGGATTTGGATTTTTTTTATATTAAAATGTACATAACTCCCAACTTAATTGGGCGATTCCAGACATTAGCAGAGTGAGCAGGACATTATAGTTATAAACATTGTCATAAAGTTTAAGGATTATTGCTTAAGAAATTAAGACGCTAGAGTGTGAGTGTTAACAGTAAATTTAATGATGTGAATGTCTAAACGACACACATACAGACGACGGACACTCAACGGATCACAAAAGCTCAACCTGAGTGTTGCTCAGACAGGTGAGATAGAAAGAATGATAATTCTGTCAATTTTACCAAGAGGATCAGGTGACTTTTAGACTTTTGACTGTTTCTCACATCCTCAGTGGATTTGGGCAGTCTTCTGTTTCTCATCTGATGATGACATGTGGCGATCTTTTCCAGGAGGCGGTTCTTCAGAACTTGAAATAGTTGCTGTCATCTTTTATCTACCAATCACAATGATATATGACAGATCATAGCAGGTTAAGAATTTATAACCAAGCAATTATTATACTTCCATGCTCCTACCTTTTGATTTTTTTAGCTATAATGTGTAAAACAACCAAGCCAAAATAGTTTAAAGGTTGTGACAGTGTTTGAAAAGACCACAAAGTTTAGCCAGATGATGCACAAAAGCTACATAAATACTGTCTGTAGTAATTGCCTCACTCTAATAAAAGGATACAGAAAACTAAAAGGCATATTTGTACATTTAGTTACAAGCTAAAAAAACTGGATCTGGGCATAGAAAGAATGAAACTGCCTGTGTTAGGGACTTGTTTCGTAATCAATGAAAAATAAAGTTTATTTTTTAAAGAACAAAACTATTTTGCTGGTGAAAGTAACACAATCCAGAAAGTTTATTACTGCAAACTGATAGCCTAAGGTTACTATGATTGAAAATAGATAGCCTAAGGTTACTATGATTGAAAATAATAACAATAAAGAATTACTTGATGTGTTCACCTTTGCATAAATCAGCATTGGTCCCCCAGTGACTGAGTCTCTTGTTGGGGTGCTCCTATCCCCTGCAATTAAGCATGAAGTCACTAAACAATACAGGAACATGAAAGAAAAATTCCAGTCAAAATGGTTACACAAAATAGATCTATATCTTTATCAGCTGAAGCACTATCTAATGTATTAATGGTATAATTATGTCTTAACGTGATGCGATTTTCTACACATTGATGGAGGTATCCGTTTAATCAATCTTTCGTGCTCATTTCAAATTCAAAGGAAAAAAATCCACTCACCGCCGATCTGATATGTCTGTTCAAGATTTACGCCGCATCTGTGATCTACGTTCAGTTTCGTCGGTGTTAATACAGATATCTAACCGATCACAGAAAACTTGTAATATTGCGATCATTTTCTGACTTTTCTATTTGTAAATAAACATCAAAATTCAAAGCCTTAGTTCGCGCTGAAGAATTTCAACCAATGAAACAACAGCTTAAGTCAATCGGTAATGTCCGGTTGATACCGAAGAACAACATTTTACTTTTTTTCTGTTATTTTTATTTTCCCTATATTTTTATTTTGTTTAAATGTGTGTAATATGTAAATATTTCAAGGAAAGAGTCTTTATAATCGATATGCGATAAAATTTTGGCAAAAATACAGCAAAACACACTATCTCGCATAAGCGTGATTCGAACGTGATCACCTATAAATAACACGTACACGGACCGTACACAATCGAAATCGAAACTAAAGTTGCCATTTCCCGCAAAAGTATACAAACTATATAACTTCGATACTGTAACGTTGCCGATTAGGTGAACAACTTGAGAAATGCAGGATACGAATAAGGTTGCTTTAGAAGGGTGGACAGAAATTTGACCAACGAAAGGATCCAGAAAACAGCCCCTCGTAAGTAGCAAACCTTCGAAATTATTTTCTTACGCATTCTATCTTTCTGTACTGTATGGAACGATTGTCATGGTTGCAAATGTCTGCCGAATCCATAAATATTAAGAAAGAATAATCCTTTTGAAAGAGACATTGTGGAAATATGTTTGACAACCATGTTTTTTTGCAAAAATTACCGGTTTTCGTGGCACAGTTACAGGAATATAAATTAAAAAAAAAATTTACTGATGAAATGTTTTGTTCTTTTTTATCATCATATGGATTATTTGTGATAGAAAATTGGTGAATCATCTTTTATTTATGAACTGGTATAATGTGCCCGAAGTTAATAATTCTAGTTTTGTTGCAGTTTTTATCTTTTGAAAACATCTATTTTTAATCGCCACAATATTAATTGGTCATAAACGACATTGACCCATTGTAAACATTATCTATCAATTGGATGTAAGCCATGCATTTTGTCTGGGGACAAATTTTCCTTGCAGAGACTACACTACAATGCAATATGTATTTTTTTTTTGTATTATAAAATATGTTTTGATGCATGATTCTGTAACATTTCATCTCCATTAATGTCTGTAACAAAATTATGTATTGGTATTATGTGACAAAGAAATGCTGGATTATCCTTTTTTTCATGTATACATTCAATATAGGTCATTACCTTTTTGTTTGAATGAAATAACCTTTGTTGATTATTCATGAATGTATCTTAGCAGCTTGATCTTTTACAGGATCATCTGCACAACACAAAATACGAGTTCCAACAACAATCTGCCTGTGTTATGAAATGCAGCTATGATGTTAATTGGGAATGGTAAGCTATTTTTTCCATTCTTATGCCTCTTTTTGAGAAGGGGCTGCATGATAGTAAGACAAATAGCACTCACCCCCACTGCTGACAGCTATAGTATGCATATTACAATTGATATATTTAGGAAATAATGTTAAACCCAACAAACAGAATGATGTCCATTCCCTAATGTGCAAATTTGTCTATCACAAAATGTACAGAGTTATTGCTTACAAAACATGGCCCTGTTTAATATACTTGTCCCATCAAGATACCCTAAGATGAATGTCATGTCAGCAGGAGGTGAGACAATCATTTCCTGGACAGTACTTTATGGCTGGACTCATGCTGTGTGGTCACCTGGCTGTGCTGTGCAGGTGCAGCCAGCAGTGTGTTTTATGGCCCTGCAGTGTGATATTATGTAACCTGGCCAGCCTTTTAGCTACTTATTTATGGTGATTTCGATGTTGCAGATTTAATTGATTATAAGTTTGATGATGGAAGTTGGTTATCTAAACTTTATTATATCATGACTGGTATACTTTTTGTTAGTTTTATACACTAATTATGATATAGATGCTGGTTTTGAAATTATAATAAAAAAAAACACTTTTCATCAAAAGTTTGGGAGAAATTCTGTGTAATCTAAATGGGAAAATATGAGTGTTGAGAAATGTGAACAGATCTATTCTAATACAATGTGGAAATAAATAAAAAAAATTGTTTATTAGATGTTTAAGATGACATGCACTTCATTTTTCAACATTTTTTTTGTTTGTTTTACCTATGGTAGTCGTTTTTTAATATCAAATATGTTTGTATTCTTCATGTATATTTTTTTTTAAGAAGGAGGTCTAGCTTGTCACAATAAACCTTAAATGTTTACACTAACTTATATCACAGTTTAAAAATGCATAATAATAATACAGTGTCTGATCCATACACTATATAGACAGAAACATTTTTTCTTCTTCAGAACATCCATGGAAATATCATATATGCAGTCAACTTTTGTCCAGAAAGCAGTGACTTCAGACACGTTTTGAGAGCAGACATCCAGAGTCTGTGGCCTGTTTGGGGACTGAGGCAACAAGTTGGAAAGACATGATTCAATGCTACCAACAGCCCTTGTTGAGGATCTTAATCAGCTACAGGTGTATGATTTAATATGAACTGACAAAATATAAAGGCTACCTTGACTTGCTATACCATGGATATCAGATTAAGGTAACTTTATGGAAATGGTGCAGAACATTGGATGGTATGGCTACATCTTTTGTGAAACTCCCGGGAAAGGTTCACAATCAGAGAAAGGACTGATTATGGAGTGCTAACCCAGTGAATGAAAGAGGTTGCTACTCAAACACTAAGTTTGTCGATTTTGTATAAGCATTGCTTATGTTTGCTTGTATATTTTGATATATGCAAACAAATAAAAAGTTTTATAGCCTTATGTTTCACAATAATGAATTATTAAGAAATAGTGCAATGCATTTATTCCATGTTTTTGGGTTTTTTTTAATAAAAATATTAAAAACAAAGTTTATTTGTTGTTCAATGATGTATGTTAATTATACAGTCTAGTTAAAATGGTAGCTAATTTTATGTAATGTAGTTGCTAGGTCCAATGGCCATACAGCAATAAACTATTTCTACTTCTTAGAAAAAAAAAGCAAAATTTTATAAATAAATTGATGATAACTGTATTTTCTGAGATTATTTTTTCATTACAACCTTAATATGAAAAACATTTACATCAGAACATGACTTGGAAAACTGACACATTCTCTGTCTTCATTAAAACACAGAATTATCTAAAGACCCACTTCTTAAGAAGTAGGTTAAAGGTGAGTCTTTTCATAAAATCCTTCCACTAAGAAAAACCAACTTAAATGTAAAAGACCCACTTTCCTCAATGAAAAGACTCGCTTCAAATGACTGAAAACCCACTTCAAATGGAAAAGACACACTTTCTGCCCACCTGTCATGAAAAAGACCCACTTCTTATGTAAAAGACTCACTTTTTGCCCACTTGTTCAGAAAAAGACCCACTCCCTTTGTAAAAAACTCACATTCTGCTCACTTGTTCAAATAAAGACCAACTTAAACCAACTTTTTGAGGTAGAAAACCAACAATAAACCCACTTTCTTCCACAATAACTTACTTTAGACCCTTTAAAAAAAAAAGGAAAAACTCACTTTTTTGTAAAAAACCAAAAACCTTTTAAAAAAAACCCGGGTTAAATTAAATTTTAAAAAACAAAACCATCCTTAGAGGATGAATCATTGTCAAGGACGTGATGAAATATTTCATCAATTTTTTTTCTAAAATTGGCAGATTTCTGTCAGTTTCCCTAGGATCTACTAGTGATGGTTTCTCGCGTTATTACACATTTCACAATGGTTCATTCACATCCTGAAAACCATCTTCCCAGGCTTTTCAGACATGTTTTCTATAAATACACATTGTATTTCCTTCTAAACTCAATTTCAGGCTTATTAAGATTAAAATTAGAAGTTCTTCTGCCGCATTAAGAACTGTGTATCAGTCCAATTAGTGAACTAAATATCAATGTTCAATCTGTTTTCATTTAATAAAATCATTTCGAAAAAGATGTGTTTAAAGTTCAAGTGAAGCTTAGAAAGGAAAGACCATTAAGCTAATAAGGTAAGCCAGCTATAACTATGAAGAAAGAGTTTTGAATTCTCCATATACATGTATCACCTTGACACCCCGCCTCTTACTTAAATAGCAAGATCAAGACATTTAGCATGCTCCTCTACCTCATGAAGACGCATTTTGACGCCTTAGCAAACAGAGCAGATCCAGAGCTGTCTGGTCAGGGTTTCCTCTGTTTGCTCATACAGTATTGTAGCTTAAATTCTATACAGTCAGCACTGAAAAGAAAATCCCCATCATTGCAGATACCATTTAAAGTAAATTTATATTTATCAAGTCATAAATCTACATGAATATTCATGAGGTATTGGGTTATAGAATCGGAAATGTAATCTAAATGATAAAACTTAAAAGCTCAAAAGTAAATAATTATTTTCATTATTTTTTTCATTATACTTCATAATGAGATTGATAATGAACTAGATGTATTTTTTTCTGGCTTTGTTTACCACCATAAGTTTGTCTTTCACAATGTTTCTATCATCCTTGAACATTTTATCTATTTAGCTAATATTAATCATAAATGACTTTTTCTTTACTGTTAAAAAACATCATTCTGTATTCAATCAGAATGTTCATAAAAGTTCATAACATCCTTCTGATATCTGTCCACTCAAAGTATGTCTTCACTAATGAAAGTATCTAAAAGTATGTCTTCATTAATGAAAGTATCTATGAAATTAAAACTGAATCCATTCTAAAAGTAATATTGCATGTTAAAACGTTCTCATTAGCACTTAAGGAATGATTCAACATGTCCTTGATATATAGGAGAAGTACCAAGAGAAAACCCACATGCCCAAATGAGTGACCTAATACACTTTCATATACAACTTCATGCACACCAAGGATCAAACCAAGGTTGTGTAGGTAAAAGGCCAGTGTGTTAACCAATACACTTTCCTAACACTCAACTATGTTGAGAACTGATGATCAGTTTTCTGTCTGACCCATTATTTGTCAACCATTAGTATGGCCAACAGCTGGGACCTGGGGAGTCAATACATGCTGATGACCCACCCACAAATCAATCCTTCCATAATTTCCTTATCCAAAGAAATGTCAGCATGAAAATCATTTTATTGATGGTTTAATGTTTTATATTAGTTACAGTACATGCTGGCATGTTGTATTGATGAATGAAACATGAGGTCAAAGGTGAATGTGATGGATTACTCCAGAAAAAAATTGACCTTCACCTTCATGAGTCATATATACCATATCCTCTTTGTGAACAACTAAAATACTGACTACATATCCTTGCAAAGCACTATATCCATACAAAACAAACACATGGATAATCATCAACTAAATAATTATTCTGCTGTAAAATGATTACATTTCCTTTATTTGACCATAATGGGCTCCGCCAGTTCAGTTAAATATATGAGTTAACAGCTGTCTCATGGGAGTCGAACTGTTCACAAACAACAACAGCAACCAGTCTGGAGGTCATTATTACAAAACATTGTATTGTAACTATTTCATTACTTTTATAAAGTTACCACAGTTTTGCATCAAGCCTTGATTATTGTGACAGCACAAGTAGGAGGATGAATCTCGGGTACTACTGTATAGTCTATTTAACCAAGCCATGGTAAAATAAACAATATACCTCCTGCAAATGTCTCGACAATTCTTGGGAAGAACAAGTGTTCTGCACCAAGAAAAATAGTAAATGTTTAAGCCTACGGGAAGTTACCCAGACAACTAAAAACGTTCTGTATTTTCCGGTCCTACAGTGAGTCAGACTCGTTACCGACTCATTCTCTCAATTTGTACCGACATTAACCTGTCAAACACACCTGGATACACACACACACATCTAACGGTTTGTTTATATATACCAGATGGTCAGAGACACAGGTGGCAAACGTCTGCAATATGATGACAGACTAGTTAACTAATTAATACTTAAGGACCCCATTATTTCCACTTAGAAGACCTCCATGGCTAAGTGGTTAAATTCACTGATTTATCATCAAATTTGTCTTAATAAAGGGTTTCAAATTTTGGACTTTTATGTGAAGGAGTGTTCCAGCTGGCCTGTAGTAGGTCCATAGTTCCACTCAATGTGCACTTGAAGATCACCTCCACCCATTTGTTTGTCATATTTTAACCCTTTCCCTCATATAAACGCACTCAGTAGGTACCACATAAAGCCTGATAAAGCAGAAAACCACAGTTAAACCTTACCAAATTTAATTACAAAATCCTCATTTCCAGACCACTGAGGAGCAGCGAACAACATAAAACCTGATCAGCCTGCGAGTTACTCGCAGGATGATCTGGTTTTATGTTGTTCGCATAGGTCTTTTCATGGTTTCCTCTATGAGGGAAAGGGTTAATGTCCAACTATCAATATCTCAGTCATTTGAGATAAATATAGTGCCACGTGGTATCACATCATAGACATGTGGCATGATCCCATGTCCTTACACATTATCATAACACTGGGCAAACCAGTCCCTGGAAATACCTGGGATATAAGTATGCTGAACAGCAAGGATCAACCGGTACCAATTTCATCAACTTGGTACCAATTTCAACAACTTGGTATGCAGCAGTCTGGGTTCAATCCCACAACCCAGATATTCTAATCCCTTGGGAATTGTCTTCCAGCCACAATTAGCACATGGATGTCACTCATGAAGTACTGTAGCGGTGATGGTAAACTCCAGCTCAACAACATCCATTGTTAAAAAGTACTGATATACTTACAACAGAGACACCATTCATTCTGCCATTCTGGTTTGTTTTTTAAATCCATTCAAGGACCATAAGCTCTTAATGTTATTGGGACTTTCTTGATTTGGCTAAGTTTCAGAAATTATTAATCCTTATTTGCCAGAATCAGAGAGCAGAAACTTTTAGTGCCATGGAATTGCCAAACCTAACCACTCTCCATAGGTAATCTATAACCCATCCCATCATTAAACACATGTATAATAATGACAAACCAAAGTTAACCCTTTCCCTCATATAGACTCATTTTGACGCACTCATTAGGTACCACATAAAGCCTGATCTGCAGAAAACCACAGTTAAATCTTACCAAATTTAATTACAAAATCCTCATTTCCAGACCACTGAGGAGCAGCGAACAGCATAAAACCTGATCAGCCTGCGAGTTACTCGCAGGCTGATCTGGTTTTATGCTGTTCGCATAGGTCTTTTCATGGTTTCCTCTATGAGGGAAAGGGTTAAAATGGGTCACTTGATATCATACAACATGCTGCTTTTTTTTTATCTGATCAATTCAGTACACCTCCCATTTCTAAGCAAACACAGATGTTTCCTCATACTGATCCATAGTTGACCGTTATTCTAATTCAATATCCTGCACTCTGATATTGGGGATGCTAAAATGCATTCTGTGAGATTTTTTGCAAAACTGTATATTTATCGACTGGTTCACCCACTCGACATTAAATAGAATCACTGAAAAGGATTGCCCAATCTAGGTTAAAATGACATGCTTTACGAAAGCCTGAAAACAATGCAGAGCATTGAAGGTCTGTTTCCACAGATAAAATTGTTTGATTTTCTAACGTCCTTACTAATCTTACTGCAACAGATTCACTCAGCATATAAATATGAAACTGTTTGGATTTAAAACGGAATTGGAAAGCTGAAAGCTTTGGCAGAGCACAGATCTTTGTGATACAATTTCAACATCAATTCCTGTTGGTTAAGCAACTTCGATATGAGGACTGGCGGATTCAAGGTGGGGTGGGGGGTGGGGGGTTTGGAACATACATAAATGTAAACACATAACCCCAAAAACTCACAAGAATGCTCCATTTAACTGCTTTAAATTAAAAAAATTTGCAACACCCAAATCCATTTAGAAATACACCCTTCTTATGCTTTGGGCAAAGCAGCGAGCAGCTTGCCACTGCCTACATTTTTTAAGTATTGCGCCCCCCTAACCTGAACTCCTGGATCCGGCTCTGGGGACTGATGTAACATGCGAGCAGACTCTGAGTGCATCAAGAAACTTCAGAGATCCTCACTCTACTCTGTCATTTATTTAACTTCCATCATTTTTTGGGTTGGACAAGTACTTTGCACAATCATGGAAAAGTTCATTAAAGAACCTTGTAAAGGCTAGGGTTTAAACACACTACCTTTGGACCCAATGGTAAAGAACATTCCCATTTAACTATAGTTCTGTGTTATTCTAATCACTTGTATTAAAATTTAAAGATATCTTTAACATCAACATTCAACTTATAATAATAAGATAAAAATAATCCCTCATTTGAAAAATCAAAATAAGACAAAGGTAACAATGTTAGCAAGTGTTTAAAACCAATATTTTTTTTTTCAGACGAATATTTCAAAATAGGTATGATAAAAGTCAATTATCAAAGAGTGAGTTAAAATTCTGAAGCTGGGTGTCACTACGTGACTGACATACTGTTGCAGTGACGGTAAACAAGGCTCTCGTTATATAGTCTAATAGTTTTAGTAGCTTAAGTCACAGTGCTTACATACAGAACAAAATGATGCAATCTTAAAAAGTCTGAAAAGATTCAAAGATATATATAGAGTAGAATCTACTTAAAGATACAGAAATGCTTAAAATAAAAAGTGAACCTGTTTTAGTGATCACCTACCTATGTACAAAGGCCAAAGACTGGAATCAAAGCATTGAAATTGTAGAGAATCTATCCTCTGAATAACAACTACCTTCAGATAAAAGCCAGTTTTTAGATGGCAGCTTGCCGTCTTTAGTAGCTAGAAATGCTTACCAGGCATTGCTGACCTTGCTAATTTGCATGTTTTCCATGACAAGTTTAACTGTACCTCTCCGCCCTTAGTGTGGATCCACGCAATGCAATTCTGCACTTACGGATACGAATGGAATATATGTTACGCAGACCTTTTATTCATAACCGTAACCACTATTCATGTACTGTTGTTTGTAAACGTGTTATTTTGCTCTGAAAACATCCATTTTAAGAGTGAACAATATATCTGTGACACCTATAAATCAGAACAGCAACCCATTTTACATACTTGAAGATCTACTCCTATAAAAAGAAAAAAAAGTAGCGCTTCAAATGTCTGTAATTAACCTAAAGTAGTAATTTTGCATGAAAACGAGTTAGGTTTCTCCCAGAGCATTTTTTAACTTTGATTAAATTCCCTTGAGTGGCCTTCATTCCCAGGTTTTACTGTAAACATTATGATAAAAAACAAACACAAGAGTGTTCTTTGCAGGAACAGTGTCACCTGCTGAAGCATGATGGAAAAAGTGTGATGGATAGATGGACAGGCGACAGAAAAGTTATCCAGGCAGACTAGCTTGACCCATTACTTATACTATAGATATGTTTGACCCCTAAGACCAGGAAACAGAATATTGCTTAGAGTACATTGTAATTATAAATATCTAAAAATAGCATAACAATTTAAGTCAATTCATGTCCATGTTAGATCTCATAAAGCCTGAGACCTGATAAAATAAGAGAATATTTCTCTGTCAAAAAAAAATAATCAGGAACTTAAACACCTCTCTGGAGAATTTTGAAGAAAAGAAAATTTAAGCTTCTTGACAGATCCTAATGTCAATGATATTCAACTCTAAAACATGACAACACTTGGCTTCCAATGATTTTATTACCGCTATTAATGACTTCTTTACATGCAATTTGTTCTATCCATTTTTCTCAAGCTCAATTAGGGAAGTCGGGCAGGCTGGAGAGAGATTACATGTCAACATGCAGTTGTCATAACTGAGTGAGGGTTCCAATCAATGCGGGAGACCATGCCATGTCTTACAGCCACATCATTATGAAGTCCCTGGACATTCATACCATTCTTTCTGATTTTAGACACAACAATAGCAGGCAATCTGGTGATTGGGCAACAGATAGGCTTTGGCAATGGCTGCATCAAAAATACTGCAGCACACTAGGACCTGCTGATATGATCCCCCAAGTAATCCTGGATGGACGGACATGACACTATCCTGTATGTTATCTCTAACAAGAAACAATTAAAACAAAATGTTTAAAATCCAAAACTGATAAACAAATGTGCAAGTGAGGTGATTTATAGGTAATTAACTGTAGCAAAAACAACAACCAAACTACACAGTTGGGTAGTTCACATTTCATTGATTAACTGCATTAACAACACCAAAATGTTCATCTTACAATCACATATAATCAACAAAAAAAGAAACCTGACACTTTTAGTTTTTAAATATTTTGCACATCTGCGAATTTATTAAAATTGTGTATATTGCACAAACATGTACTATCGACACACTTTACACGTGCATCGTTTCGTCATCATGTTATCAGTCAAATGCAGCTAGGCGTTAAATTTCCGTTTTTGCATGTGGGGCTCGTGCACGCGAAACGGTAACCAGTAGACAGTGTTACAAAGCACTATACATGTTATCAGTGATCACACAATGAAATTCACATCTAAAGTTGGCAAGTTTTACAATGCCACGGTTGTCAGAAGCCGAGAGAAATAGGGCTATTGGAATGCTCCAGGGCGGTGCTTTAGTTGTCAACTTTAGCAGAACCTCTAACTGCAGTCGCAACACAATTCATGAGCTTTTTAGACGTTTTATGCATACAGGTGGTATGTCCATTCATCCCAGGTCAGGTAGACCAAGGGCAAGTACCCGAAGGGATGATCATGCCATTATCCTAATGCACTTACGTAACCGCTTCAGACTCAAGACGTTGACGGCACCTTCGTTTAATGTAAGTGCTCAAACTATTCGCAATAGGTTACGCACACAAAGACACCCAACTAGAGCCCCATGCCCATATACCGGTGGTATACTGACATTACGCCATTGTCAGGCACGTATGGCATGGGCACGTGCCCATCATCACTGGCGTCGACATGACTGGAACACTGTCCTGTTTTTGGACGAATCACGATTCAATCTGAGTAATGCCAACGGCCACACACGAGTCTATCGCTGGCAAAGGTGAACGGTTCGCGCCCCTCTGTGTTAGAGAACATGATCGTTGGGGGGGGGGGGGGGGGGGGGGGGCAGAAAACCCAACTTATCGTTCTGCAAGGCAACTTAAATGCCCAAGGGTACATTAACAATACTTTAAGTGCAGAAGCTATTCCATTTTTGAGAAGAAATGCTCCAGCTGTTTCCCGGCAGGATATCGCCCATCCCAACACAGCAAGAATTACACACACTCACTTAGCAGCAGCAAACGTTAACGTCATGCAATGGCCAGCAATGACTCCGGATATGAATACACAAATTAGAGCTAGAGTGCCCACGTCCGATATTGATTTCAATAAAGAACACTTGCACATTATTAAATTGTGATCTAAAGGGTTAAAATTCATCAGAAAAAATGTCAATGCCATTACATCCAAACTGATAAATTCAATTTTGACCCCTATCATTGAAATTATGTAATTTAACCAACTTAAATCATGACCAATAAAACCAAAATGCATATCTGGGTTGGGAATGGATCATTGTAACATGCCCAAAAGTTGTTGTCATGCTGTATTGTCTATTTTCTGAAAATATGAATAAAACATACACCGTCAGGTTTCTTTTTTTGTTGAGTATATTAATAAGATAAACATTACACATTACTTATCCCACACATCATGTAATAAACAAATAACCATGTCTTATTACAGGCACAATACAGTTGACATAATGTTAATTGCCAAGACTGACAAGTTAAGCGATAAGTAGGCTATAGCCTACATGTAGAAACATCATTAACCCTTTCTTTTAAACCAAAACCATAGAAAAAGAATCCTTACCAAATTTAATTACAAAATTCTCATTTCCAGACCACTGAGAAGCAGCGAACAGCATAAAACCTGATCAGCCTGCGAGTTACTCGCAGGCTGATCTGGTTTTATGCTGTTCGCATAGGTCTTTTCATGGTTTCCTCTATGAGGGAAAGGGTTAAAATACAAACATCTACTAATATCTTATAAAACACTATCAATCATGCAAAACATGAGAAACAATTTAAAACAAACACAAAGTATATATTTAATACCCCAAACAATCATCGAAAATTATCACTCACTAAAAATTATTTCGATCACAACTTTACAATCGACTACAATACCAATTTGCACATGTAAAATGAAAGATAAAACCCATTTTAATTGGACATACTAATATATACTCATGACTTAATAACAGTAATATATATATAGTACTGAATACAATCCAGAAAATCTCTAAAAGTTCCAAGTATATAAAAGATCCTGAATCTGTAGTTAAATTGAATGATTCTTGCTAATGAAGAGCGTAAGAGAAAGGTTGAAGGTTGATTCTAATTTTGTCAACTATTAATATATGGAAAAGATGTGATGCCTAAAAGGTCTGAGAGTTTCTAAGTTTAATATAAGGAAGTCATATAAAAGCATTCACAAAGAAATTCCAAGCCTTTGCTGGTAGATTTCCATAATTAAAATTAGAATTTTAAAACACGATCACTGTTAGTCTTTACCTGCTGGAACCGTAAGTGCTAACCTTTGCCACCAGTAAAGAGCACGGATGTGCAGGCTGGCCTGGCTCTTTACTGTTGGCTGACCAACTACAAGTTTTAATCTTGTTATCCCTAAAATTGATATTGGACAGTTCCAAAAAAGATGCCGGCTAAGTCCATTTGAGAAATTTAGAAGGTTACGGGTTAAGCTCACCAGACATATACAGAACATTATTATACGATATAAAACTTGCAAAAAAAAGAAAAGAAAACCTGTTTATAAAATCAGCTAAAAGTCATTATACATAAATCATTCAATGAAACTGTTAGAATCTCCTAACAATATCAAAACTGTTAGAATCCAATAACAATCCTGTATACAGATAGGGCCAGCAGATGCACTATTATTTATAATCCTCGACAAGGAGGGCCAAGTGGTTTACAGTATGCAGAACCTTTTCCTCATCTCTCAAAATGCAATGTAGTCTGCCAGATGCTTGATGCTTAACAATTCCTGCAACAATTTTACCATCTGATAGACAGATTCAATCAGTACTATGTATATGCAAATGTTTCCTTTCTGCAATTACAAGACCTAGTGGCTAGACTCTCTTTTAAGATAGAGACAACCAATCTCACAACACCAGTACAGGCAATCTAGAAACATAAATCCCTGGCCGAAACAATCTGCAGCCTGGTCAGCAAAGCAACTAGACTTTCTTCCAACCACAGTATCAGTCTACTTTTCCTTTTATTTCAAAATTTTAAATGTTTCGATCTTTTATTTATAGCAAATACATTTTATTTTGTAATTACTACAAATAGTCCCTTTTAATGTTCTTATATTGGACTAGAACTTTGTGCCTGGGTAAGTCTGAAAGAAAAATTCTTATCCCAAGCAGGGGATCAAATTCACTACCCTCAAATCCATAGTCTAATTAATGAACACTGCAATATCTTTATGAGCTGGAGCAAAGGATACAAATCTGACAAGTCCTGGATTCAAACCCCTGCTGTTGTAGGAATGAAGGAATCTTTCATGCATCTATTATTGAGATATGAAAGTGACAGCACTACAGAGTGAATGGATGGAACCAGTAATTGATCTCACTGGGGGTCTTTGACCAGATAATGCAACCAAAGTAAGGTAAAAGAACATGGCAGCAAAACAGAAATCCCCTTTTCGATACAGGAACCTATTTTACCAAAAATTGTCCATGTATGATACATGGCATGAAACACAAAAATTGTGCACCATTGAAATGTTGAGAGATATCAAAAAGTGAGAATTTGCTCTTGAATTTAAAATATTATGTTTTAGCCCTCAGTGACAACTCTAGTATGTTAATGCATTTTACTCCGGTGTATCATCCCCATTATACTCTTTATCTCATAAATTATCATGTACAAGTTGATGAATATCAATTTACAAAATGGAATGGATTTTCTCCTTTGTTGTGCAGACTGTGTAAAAAGTCAGCTACAATATTGTATGAGCAAATAGAGAAGACCCTGATCAGACAGCTGGTTCCAGAAGCTGTCTGATCTGTGTGACTGCGCTGTTTGACATGACATCAAAACATGTCTATAAGAGGTCAAGAGTTCAAATTAATTGAAAGATCAATACTAAACTAATAGCAGGTACTCTATCTTTACAAAACAATTCTGTCTTATCTTTTTTTAAATCATATAACTACTATTGTTTTAATAAGTGTAAAATTCATTGTACTTTTATTAAGTTTAAACTTATTTATTTTAAATTGATTGGGAAACAAGTTCTTACAACTTGTGCTTATCCTTCTTAGCAGTTTCAAGGTTGGACAAGTACTTTGAGACTGGGAAGGCCATGAACAATCTTTGACAGGGTTCAAACCCAAAACCTTCAGTATATTACCACTGGACTGTGGCACCTTTGGAAGAAGAACACAGAAAGAAAGAAAGAACATAGGTATTCTTCTTCTGAGAAGAAAACACTGCATTTTTCAGACAGTTTTTAACGAGACATTTCTAATAACATTAAAAATGATCACGTCTGCCAATTCCTTCATTGTCATCGGTTTCCCTGAATAAATGATTCACAGCCCTCCAGACATATGTTTTTCTGTGAACACAATGATCATATTCTCACAAAAAATTCCATACATTTCTGTATTAGATCTCCTAATGAGCCCCCTCATATAAGAAGACAATAATATCCCCAACATCGTGACTTTCACACCTACCTCAAAGCATTCCTTTCTGTCCAAGACAAGACTATATCAGGTACAATGGATTCCTTTTTGATATCAGATCAAAGAATGCAGGTGTTTTTCTGGCTCTCACAATCACAGGTACTGCCATGGACATTAATCTCCATATCTAAGGGATTTGTCATGATTTGTCATTAACTGAATCTAAGATTACATTCCAATTACCAGTAAAATTTTCCCTTTTAGTAGCACAAGGTTACTTACTGTCTTTTTATCATTTATTAAAAAAGCAATATAATTATCTTCATATAATAAATTTTGCCCAATCATCATTCATTTCCAAATGATGACAGTAACTACATTTAATACACACTTTCCAATTTTTATGGTAGCTACATTTAATACACACTTTCCAATGTTAAGAGTTGAGCTACATTCAATGCTCACTTTTCCATATTCAAATAAGCTTAATGTTACATTTTTTCAGTAAACTGATTTAAAATAATAAATAACAAGAAATGTTTGTGAAACATATATGCCCCCCTCATATGCCATAATATGTATAAGCTTTTTTGCCTTAATTAAAAAATTCTCAAACTTCAAAAATTTGAGTGAAAATATAATGTGCTAAAATGTGGAACTAAACATTTACTGAAATAAAACCAGACACAATTTTTTTTTTTAAAAAAATTTAAAAAATTAATTTGAGATTTTGAGTTATTAGTCAGACAGTGCTTAAATGTACAAAATATTTAAGAATCAATTGTGAACTTGACATTTTGGATTTTGACAACCAAATCATAGGGTCATCTACTCATTATAAGGAACAACCACATATTAGTCTGAAAAGTACAAAAATGTTTATTTGGGCAAGGCCAAGTCATCAAATAAAATATACAAATGCAACTTGTGAACCTTGACCTTTGAGTATTGACACCAAAATTATAGGGTCATCTACTATTCATAAGCAACAACCACATAAGTTAGACTTAAAGGTCAAATAGAATTAAGTTATACTCGGACAAGGCCTGTATTATATCATAACAACATGTACCTTGTGACCTTGACCTTTGAGGTATGACACCAAAATCGATAGGGGTCATCTACTAATCTAGCAACAACCACAGAAGTTTGAGACTTAAAGGTCAAATAGAACTTAAGTTATCACTCGGACAAGGTCTGGTATTATACATACACAACATGTGACCTTGTGACCTTGCCTTTGAGGTAATGACACCAAAATCGATAGGGGTCATCTACTAATCTGAGCAACAACCACAGAAGTTTGAGACTTAAAGGTCAAATAGAACTTAAGTTATCACTCGGACAAGGTCTGGTATTATACATACACAACATGTGACCTTTGACCTTGCCTTTGAGGTAATGACACCAAAATCAATAGGGGTCATCTACTAATCATGAGCAACAACCACATGAAGTTTGAGACTTAAAGTCAAATAGAACTTAAGTTATCACTCGGACAAGTCTGGTATTATACATACACAACATGTGACTTGACCTTGACCTTTGAGGTAATGACACCAAAATTAATAGGGGTCATCTACTAATCATGAGCAACAACCACAGAAGTTTTAGACTAAAGTCAAATAGAACTTAAGTTATCACTCGACAAGGTCTGGTATTATACATACACAACATGTGACCTTGACCTTTGAGGTAATGACACCAAAATCAATAGGGGTCATCTACTAATCTGAGCAACAACCACAAGAAGTTTAGACTTAAAGGTCAAATAGACTTAAGTTATCACTCGACAAGTCTGGTATTATACATACAACATGTGACCTGACCTTTGAGGTAATGAACCAAAATCATAGGGTCATCTACTAATCGTGAGCAACAACCACAAGAATTGAGCCTTAAAGGTCAAATAGACTTAAGTTATCACTCGACAAGGTCGGTATTAACATACACAACATGTGACCTTGACCTTTAAGGTAATAGACACCAAAATCGATAGGACAGGTCATACTTAATCTGAGCACAACCACAATGAAGTTGGACTTTAAGAGGTCAAATGAACTTAAGTTATCAACTCGGACAGTGGTATATACATACACAATATGGACCTGACCTTTGAGTAAGACACAAAATCAATAGGTCATCTACTAATCATGAGCAACAACCACATGAAGTTTGAGACTTAAAGGTCAAATAGAACTTAAGTTATCACTCGGACAAGGTCTGGTATTATACATACACAACATGTGACCTTGTGACCTTGACCTTTGAGGTAATGACACCAAAATCAATAGGGGTCATCTACTAATCATGTGCAACAACCACATGAAGTTTGAGACTTAAAGGTCAAATAGAACTTAAGTTATCACTCGGACAAGGTCTGGTCTACCGACGGACATACGGACCGACCGACATGAGCAAAGCAATATACCCCCTCTTCTTCGAAGGGGGGCATAAAAAGCAATATAATTATCTTTATATAATAATTTTTGCCCAATCATCATTCATTTCCAAATGTCGATGACAGTAACTACATTCAATATAATTATGCTTTCCAATACATGTATTTTAGGAAACTACATTTAGTGAAAACTTTCCAAGAATAAAGGAAACTACATTTAATACACACAGTTCAATAATGTAAATACATAATTTGAAATACTCAAGGAAGCTACATTAAATACACACTTTTCAATATTTAATACACATTTTCCAATATTTATGGTAGCTACATTTAATACACACTTTCCAGTGTTTATGGTAGCTACATTTAATATTTGCTTGTATTTTTATAATATTATATACTGATGTACATTTGTACAAAGTTTCATGATGATGTGAAGTTACCTTTAGAGAAAAAGAAGCCTAAAGACAGAGGTAAACCTGGGGCAGAATAACCAATTTTACCAAGTCATAGCCATAGAATTACATAAATACTACTGGTTAATAATCCATGTCATGATGTACATGAATGTCAAGTTTCATGAAGATGTAAAGTGACCTTCATAGAAAAAAAAAGCTTAAACACAAATGCAAGACAACCAAATGTGCAAAGTTCATCCAACCTTAAAATATGGGTCACAGCTATAAATATTAAAAAGTTTTCATTATGATGTATAAAATGTGAATATAGTTTCATCAAGATATGAAATTTTAAAAAAATTTTGGTACAGCCATAAATCTGCATAAATATTAATAGATCATATCATGATGAATATGTGTACCTAGTTTCATCAAAATGTGAAGTCATCTTCATAAAAAAAAAAAGCTTTAAGGCAAAGATAAACCTGTTGCAGAACAATCAATTTCTTAATGTTCATCCAACCATGAAATATAGGTCACAGCCACAAATTTGCATAAATATTAAAAAGATTATATCATAATGTAAATGTGTACCTAGAAACATAAAATGTGTTACATTACTTAAGAAAAATATAATGAAGTCTGTAAGACCAATTAATTTAGCTGAACAGAGATAGAACCCTAAAAATGCTTCCAATATGACAGTAGGTCAAATAGCAGTATCAATTTGAATCCTTTTTTCTTTCTCCCCATAACTCTTGCAAAAATCACTGTACCAGAAAATCTTTGCCTTATGCACTTTTACCTGTTTAGAAACTTGAGTTGTGTTTTAAAGAGACCATGTTTAGAAAGGCATAACTATTGCAAATATTGATGAACATCAAAGCCCCTGCTTTGTGCATATCTACCCAGTATAGTAATGACATTGCCCAAGTTTTGAAAAGATTAGGTCAGAAACATACAAGAAATTGCATTCCCAAAGCTGAAATATCAATCAGCTAAAAAGACTAAGTTTCAGGGGACACAAATCTTGCAAAAATTAATGTACCGGAAAATCACCACTTCATGCACATCTACCCATTATAGTAATGATATTGACCAAGTTTTGAAAAGATTCATTCAGAAATGTAGGAGGAGTTGCGTTCACAAGGCTGCAATATCAATCAGCTACAGAGACTAAGTTTCAAGGTACACAAATCTTGTAAAAATCAATGAACCATAAAATCGCCACTTCATGCACATTTACCCAAAAATTGACCAAGTTTAAAAGATTATTCAGAAATGTAGGAGGAGTTGCGTTCACAAGGCTGCAATATCATCAGCTACAGAGACTAAGTTTCAAGGACACAAACTTGTAAAAATCAATGAACAAAATCCCACTTCATGCACATTACCCATTAAGTAATGATATTGACCAAGTTTTGAAAAGATTCATTCAGAAATGACGTTCACAAGGCTGCAATATCAAACAGCTACAGAGACTAAGTTTCAAGGGACACAAATCATGTAAAAATTAATGAACCATAAAATCACCACTTCATGCACATCTACCCATTATAGTTATGATATTGACCAAGTTTTGAAAAGATTCATTCAGAAATGTAGGAGGAGTTGCGTTCACAAGGCTGCAATATCATTCAACTACAGAGACTAAGTTTCAAAGGGACACAAATCATGTAAAAATCAATGAACCGGAAAATCGCCACTTCATGCACATCTACCCATTATAGTAATGACACTGACCAAGTTTTGAAAAGATTCATTCAGAAATGTAGGAGGAGTTGTGTTCACAAGGCTGCAATATCATTCAGCTACAGAGACTAAGTTTCAAAGGGACAGAAATCTTGTAAAAATCAATGAACCGGAAAATCGCCACTTCATGCACATCTACCCATTATAGTAATGACATTGACCAAGTTTTGAAAAGATTCATTTAGAAACGTAGGAGGAGTTGCGTTCACAAGATACGGACGTACGGACGGACGGACAGACGGAGAAGATGACGCCAATATACGACCGCCTCCGGCGGCGTATAAAAAAAAGCTTAAACCTGAACCAGAACAACTAATTTTTTAATATTCATCCAACTGTAAAATAATGGTCACAGCTGTAACTCTGCATAAACATTAAATAGATCATATCATGATGTACATGACTGTAAAACTAGTTCCATAAAGTTGTGAAGTCATCTTCATAGAAATAAAGCTTAAACGCAAAGGTTAACCTGAGCCAAAACAACCGATTTTTCAATGTCATCCAACCATGAAATATAGGTCACAGCCATTAATTTCATATATTTTTGAAAGATCACATCATGATGTACATGTGTACCTAGTTTCATAAAGATGTGAAGTCATCTTCTTTGGAACAAAGCTTAAACACATTAAGGTAAACCTGAGGTGCGACGGATGGACGGACACACGGACTGAAAATCTATATGCCCCCCAAAGGAGTTGGCGGGGCATAAAAAACTTAAAAAGAAGTGATCCATTACATAATTGTATAAATCCTGTAAATAACTCAGGAACATACAAAGACATGAAAAGTCAAGAATATAAGAAAGTATCCACATAAAATGCCTCGCTTATCCTGAAATAAACATCACTAATGGATAATTTGTACAAAAGTAGTGTCTGGAATTTCACTAAATGAATTTTATCATTTCTGGGGCTTCTTTTCTGACTGGACTTCATGGTTGAGGGACATCAGAGCTTTGAAAAAAATACATAACATCACTCAGAAAATGAACGTTTCTAGAGTGAAAACAAGTACTTGACTGACACTTCATCAATAGCTATATCACAAACCAGCGCAGCAGAAGATGTATAGCACACTTTCATTGCCAATATTTTTTCCCCAAATATTTTTTCAGGGTTCATCCATAAAAATAAATCTTTTCCATGGTACAAACTGAATTATTTTATGTGAATGAGGAGTCCTCTCTAATAGTCAGAGGAAAAACATATAGAGTTAATAAGAAAGACATTGTAAATCTATACAAATAGATTTCCGCTATTTTGAGCTATTACTGCTGATGAATCCAGTATCAATGAATCCACAATCATTGATGAAAAGAGCCTCAAAAAATGGAGTGACGAAGTGACCAAAAATTAAGCCATAAGGGCATTATAATTCAGTTCTTCTGAGCTGTTGTTTATATTTCTAGTCACTATCAAAGTTGTTTTTGTTACGATTTTTGGTTGTTTTTAATCTGGTTTTTTTTCTTTTCTTTAATTTTGCTGGTTAATATTATATTCATGTCAACTTATGAAATAATTTAATGGTCTATGCATATAGTTTAAGCAGTCAAAAAACAAGATGGCCATGATGGCCCGAAATTGCTTACCTGTATTTAGATGCTAGAGAGAAAATGCTTTTAAGTAAGAATAACATTGCACCTAAGTAGTTAAGAAGCAAAGGAAAAGGAACATGTATTTACAGTGTAGAGCCATTATTACATGCTCCATTATAATGCAGTGTAAAGCCATTACTACATGCTCCATTACTACGCTATTAAGAGTAAATCTTTGCTCCATTATAATGCTATGAAGAACAAATCCACCTTTAATGAATAAAATCAACAAATCCAACTCCTTGCTTGTTATTCTCTATTTACAACAAGGCCCAAAATGTGGTTTACTGTGTTTATGCCCGAAATATGGCATTTAAGTGGATCTGCCCTGAATCATGCATCATTATATAATATATAAATGATGATGATGATGATGATGATGATGATGATGATGATGATGATGATGATGATGATGATGATTGATGATGATGATGATGATGATAATGATGATGATGTCAATGATGATGTCGATGATGATGATGATGATGATGATGATGATGATGATGATGATGATGATGATGATGATGATGATGATGTCGATGATGATGATGATGATGATGATGATGATGATGTATGATGATGATGATGATGATGATGATGATGATGATGATGATGATGATGTCGATGATGATGATGATGTCGATGACAGTTATCATCAGCATGAATTAAAGCACTATAACCTTTGATATCATCCATGCAAGAGTTTTCCTGTCAATTCCACAAGTGAACACTGACCTTTATATTCTTCCACCAAACTCCACACCTTCCTCTCTGTCACTATCACTTACAGCAGTTCTTATCCCTGCATTTATCTCTCCAGTCTCTTTTTTGATTTTCTCGAATTCCTATCCATACACTCAAATCTCTTATATTTCTCTCACCGACTGCCTCTGATTTTTAAATCCACGCATCCAGTCGCGATTTTTTCCTGGTTTTATCCCTCCCTGATGCACCGTCACATTAATAATTCAGCATGTCCAAACATTATGAGGTATGAATCAACAAAAACTTCAAGCGCCACTTTCAGAGGATGCTATTGCCCCTCTGTGATTAGAACACTTCAACCTTATCACAGACTGGGATCCAGTGAAATGCTTTCAGCTAATTACGACGGCATGGACATTTCCCCCCTATCAACCTGCTGATCTACCTGTTGTAGCGCACTCAACAAAACTGTTAGCCTGCACTAAGAGGCACTGCAGGCAGAGAATTTCACAGACGACTCTGGGGCTGTATTCATAAAGCATCTGAAGTTGTATTTTCCAATTTAAGTGAAAATTAATTAATGTGTGATAGAGAGTACTGCTGCTTTATTAGTCTTCATTTTTTAAAATGATATTATCTTAAACAGCTCCCGAGATAAGAAGATTTTCAAGTGTCATTGTGAGTTGAGAATGAAGGGGACTGGGGATAATTTAAGACTTTTATTTTTCAATTAAATCAAAAGACACTTATAGATTTTATTTGGCAGATATGCATTGGCATGGATATGGAAACTTAAGTTTTCTATTACAATACACGATATAAGCCCCAGCATGCTGGGACAGTATCAGACTGGGCATTATGGGAAAATATCCCTTTACCTCATGAATATTCATGAACAATTGATGACTTGATGAATATTAATTTACTGAACTGAAAATGATTTATGAAATAATGGAGTTTCTTTTGCCACACAAGACTGTGTAGAATCTGAGCTACAATATTGTATGAGCAAACAGAGGACCCTGATCAGACAGCTCCTATAGGTCTGATCTGTTAACCAAAATGTCAAAATGAGTCTATATGAAGAAAAGGGATATATATGCATGCTAACCTTTGCCACCAGTAAAGAGCCAGGCCAGCCTGACTCTTTACTGTTGGCTGACCAACTACAAGTTTTCATCTTGTTATCCCTAAAATTGATAATGGACAGTTCCAAAAAAGGTGCCGGCTAAGTCCATTTGAGAAATTCAGCAGGTTAAGGTTTAACCTCCACTTCACTTTGTGAAGCAGGGATATGATGACAGAAGTTAGGTATAATGTTTCTTCTACATGACAGGCTGACGAAATTCTTCCATAATTATGATAAGTAAATGCATCTGCAGCCTGACAGATAATGCACTCAGCTGAGACTTAAGCTTCTTATTGCAGCCAAGTAAAAACATCTCACAGACTTACAGTGTTATACTCGTGCACTAACACACCTGTATCCTGGTATATCCTAAAAATCTACAGGTGGTAAACTCCTTTAACCCATCCGGCAATTAATTGATGTCCTAACACCAATTAACTATCTCTAAGGAATGTCTGAGAAGCAATAGATAGAAGATGATTTAAGGGGTAGTTGCACACTTCTATTCTGGTGGAAAAAAACTGCATGCTGGCAGCGATCAGACATGGGGACAAAATCAAGGTGAACTCAATGATTCAATTTACACGACAACATGCTGGCACCTTTCCCTGCATCTTCACCTAAAACACGGCTGCCTCCGGTGAATGGGGTTGCATCAGATTTTTTTTTCAAGCAACATACCAGCTGTAACAGTCAGAATACCTTCTAGACACTTTATTTCATCTGGAAATCTTGCATGAAGTGCAGAAGCATTATAACGGTATAAATTAGAAACTATGTTAAAAATGAGACTATTATAAACTAAGTGTCCATTGCTTGAGCCAGGTTATATATTTGTGCTAGCATCATAAAGAAGCACTCAGTAATGGATCTGTGCTTTATTCAATTTATATCATATTCAAAATCAATTAAATGTTTCAGCGTTCTCTTTGAACTCTATGGAAAATAATATGTCCAAACTGCATCAGTGAGCCATAACTAAATTATGAATATAAACTTTTTCATAATTAAATCAAAGGATGAACTCAGTGTATGTAGGAATCAATAGACTATGGGCTTTCAATTTTGGTAATTTTAGACCACATTTAAGTAGACTATATCTAAGAAAAAGTTTTTTTTTTTTTCATATTTCAGGAAGAATAGTTTCCTTAAGAATCCTTCAGGGTGTGGTTATAGTAGTGACTTATGACGATTGGTCAATCTGGACTGCAGTGGGCGTATACACCTGTTAAC
Organism: Solen grandis; assembly: GCA_021229015.1. Classification (NCBI taxonomy): domain Eukaryota; kingdom Metazoa; phylum Mollusca; class Bivalvia; order Adapedonta; family Solenidae; genus Solen; species Solen grandis. The sequence continues at coordinate 37,522,376 of CM037779.1, read as the reverse complement.
ATCTGACAACATTGTTGTAATTATCATGTGAGGAAAAGGATTGATGCAACTGGGTTCTTTATGTTTCATTAAACATCTCAAGCCAAGTTGTTCCTGAAATCAAGAAACCTCATATTCCACAGTGCTTCCAAAACGATATTTTGGTGAAATTGAAAGCCATATTATTTGAAGACATGCTAAAACAATGTAATAACAAATTATCATGCAAATTTTTTCTCTTTAAGGGTGAAAAAAAGTAATAAACCTTGTTAATTTTGCAATGAGCTGTTTTTAATTAAGCTGTTTTGTGAAATCAATACGCAAAACTATACTTCAACTTAAAATATTCCAGACCTATCTCCATCAAGAACCAGCAGAGAAAGAAGAATCTAGAAAAGTTTGGTAACTTTAGTACGTTCCACAAAAATATGGCACTAAAGATCTGTATCAATTCAAACATGCTTATAAAGAATTTGAAGTACATGTGGAGGTAATGTCATTAACTGCAAACCTGGCCTGCATTACACAGAATAACTCCACAGAACACCTCAAGCTGAAATATACCAAAGCTTCTGTATCGCAACAATTTTGCAGAAATTAACAATCATTTTCTGTATGAGCACACTTAGTAATAGCATGTATGCAAACATTTTGATTCTTGATATCAGTAAATAATAGTAGTTCTAGATCTTGAAAAACTTTGAGCTGAGGAAAATCTCAATCAGAATTTTTTAGTGATCACCAACTCCTTACACCTTGATGGAACCTTGCCACTAATCAACAGTGGGTTGGGACCGTGTATATTGACACTGCTAATGACACATGTCATAACATCATCCTGTGGAGAGAATGGTTGGGTTAGAACAAGAATTTACATTTTCTGCCTGATAAACAAGTCTTCACACAACAGGCAGTGTTTATTTTCACACATCACCACCAAGTCAAGATTCATGTGAACATACTCCACAGTAATGAGCTGTTAAGTACCAAATTCCATGCAGAGTTACCTTCCCTATTTGATACTTGCACAATATTTTTGAGGAAGGAAGGAAGTCAATTCTACATCTTTTATATCCTAATCATAAGGTTTCATGTATAAATTCTAAGTAAATATCAACAAAGAGAGTTTAGCAGAATAACTAACTGTCATATTTGATATTTGCCAAATATCATAATACCATTATATTTATTTGTATTATATACAGACTTTTTACATTTGAATATGCTTTTTAAATACCCCAACTCATTCTTAACACAAGTAACTGGTGTTGTATGCAACACATAAAGTCCCCTACCGGCTCCACCTTGACTCAATATGGTAATCAATCCCATTTTTTGCCATATTTTCACTATTTCCGTTACCATAGCAACCACAATTTTAGAAGAACAAAAATAAAATGACGTGCATAATCTACACATTGCCATCTAGTCATATCCAATTTCATCAAGTTTACTTGCTTAGTTATTGCGGGATCCCATTTTTTGCCATATTTTCATTTCCTTACCATAAACCAATTGTCAAGAACAAAAATAAAATGACGTGCATAATTACACATTGCCATCTAGTCATATACCAAGTTTCATCAAGTTAGCTTGCTTAGTTATCGCGGGATCCCATTTTTGCCATATTTTCACTATTTCCATTACCATAGCAACCACAATTTTAGTCGAAGAACAAAAATAAAATGACGTGCATAATCTAACATTGCCATCTAGTCATATACCAAGTTTCATCAAGTTAGCTTGCTTAGTTATCGCGGGATCCCATTTTTGCCATATTTTCACTATTTCCATTACCATAGCAACCACAATTTTAGTCGAAGAACAAAAATAAAATGACGTGCATAATCTACACATTGCCATCTAGTCATATACCAAGTTTCATCAAGTTTGCTTGCTTAGTTATCGCGGGATCCCATTTTTTGCCATATTTTCACTATTTCCGTTACCATAGCAACCACAATTTTAGTCGAAGAACAAAAATAAAATGACGTGCATAATCTACACATTGCCATCTAGTCATATACCAAGTTTCATCAAGTTTGCTTGCTTAGTTATCGCGGGATCCCATTTTTTGCCATATTTTCACTATTTCCGTTACCAAAGCAACCACAATTTTAGTTGAAGAACAAAAATAAAATGACGTGCATAATCTATACATTGCCATCTAGTCATATAGCAAGTTTTATCAAGTTAGCTTGCTTAGTTATCGCGGGATCCCATTTTTGCCATATTTTCACTATTTCCGTTACCATAGCAACCACAATTTTAGTCGAAGAACAAAAATAAAATGACGTGCATAATCTACACATTGCCATCTAGTCATATACCAAGTTTCATCAAGTTAGCTTGCTTAGTTATTAAGTTATCGCGGGATCCAGATTTGAGCGGACAGACGGACGGACGGACAGACGGACGGACGGACAGACGGAGGGCAAACCTATAGTCCCCTCCGGTGTGAACACCGGTAGGGGACTAAGAAATAATATTGAAGTCATTATGAGGTGTAGTAAAATATATTTTTTTATTTATAACAAGAGCTGTCATAGCATACTTGACTATACAAAATGCTTGTTGGTAAATCAAATGAAATCTATTTCAATTCTTGCCCTTCATATACCCTTTATATAATAATAGTCAAAAATGATATACCCTAATAGTTTGATACCTTTAAACAGGTTTATTAAGTCTAAATCAATCCCATGCCTAGTTACTGAGACATAAGCATAATAACACTTTAACCAAGCAAAACTTTAACCAAGTATCCAAGTTAGAAAAGGGCCATAATTTGTATAAAATTCAGTCCAAGAGTTACCCTCTTTTGTTTTCTGATGCCCTGAATATATTCCATCAAGAGTTATCTACCTTGATAGTATGATACCCCTAAGTGTATTAAATATGTTTCAAATCAATCTCATGCATGGATACTGAGATATAAGCATGAACATACCTTGCATACAAAACTTTAACCAAAAAATTTAAGTTAAAAAGGGGGCCATAATATGTAATATATTCCATCAATAGTTATCTACCTTGGTTGTCTGATGCCCCTGAACATATTCATAAACTTTAAAGTCAATACCTTAAATGGTTATTGAGATATAAGGTTAATAGTAACTTGCATGCAAAACTTTAACCAAAAGCTGCAACGCCAGCACTAACACAAGGGCGCCAGCAATAGCTCTCATATTCTTCAAATAGTTGAGCTAAAAATGGTTTCCATTGTGCTTTCTCAGTTCTTGCGATCATTTTATTATAAAAAGTACAAGTAGAATTATAAATAAGAACAAAAGCAGTAAACTGGTATTGTTTATCATGGTTTGGTATATACTTTGCTGCATATTATATTTTTTGGCTGTCAGTTATTCCTGCCACAAGATACTTTTTTCGGAGATTGCATACCCGAAAATTTCACTGATTTGATGGGGAGGGAGATATATGAAAACCTGTACATTATTGTATAAGGCACACCCCCTCCATAAACCTGGATTATCTGGGGAAAAAAGGTGCGCCTAATCAGATGGTGTATATGGTAGCTGGCACACACAGTTAAAAAAAATTTACTATGACAGAGTTAACCTACTGTACGAGATATTATGAAAATGCATTTTCTAGTCTTGTTTTCCCCCATACTTTGTCAAAAACATATTAAATGAAGACTCTTTTTTTCGTAGAATATACAAAAAGCAAACTATTAACAAATGGAAGGGAATGTAATTAACAGTTTAACAACATTTTGAACATTTCATGTTTTGAACATTATCACGCGATTTGTGTTGTGACAGACAGTACTGTACTTTAACCCTTTCCCTCATAGAGGACACCATGAAAAGACCTATGCAAACAGCATAAAACCAGATCAGCCTGCGAGTAACTCGCAGGCTGATCAGGTTTTATGCTGTTCGCTGCTCCTCAGTGGTCTGGAAATGAGGATTTTGTAATTAAATTTGGTAAGGTTTAACTGTGGTTTTCTGAAGATCAGGCTTTATGTGATACCTATTGAGGGCGTCAAAATGAGTCTATATGAGGAAAAGGGTTAAGGGAGGTAAATGCTATGTGGAGTTTGATGAAGAGTATCATAGTGTCCATGTGTATTCCAGTTAAGAAGACTGAGTGCTTGTAATAAATTGTCATAAAAAATAGTCCCGTATCAGTCACATCAGTACTACGATTAAGTGCACGAGATACTCATGCATACTGGGAAGTCATTAGTAGAGTAATTAAAGGTCAATGAATTGCTGAGTGCATAATATCATGATGGTTTTGATCTAGTCTTAAATGTTGGAAGAGAGAGGGAGAAAAAGTGGTGGAGAGAAAGTGGTATGTTTCAGAGAGTGTGTATCTAAGAGAGAGAGTGAGAGTGACTTGACTATAACTTGACTATTTGAGCTTACCGTCGCTTCGACAGTATTTCAGTCATATAGCGACATCTAGCTAATTACAGGTGGAGGAAGATCCCGAATGCACGGAGGCATCCAGGTAGAACCACTGACCTACCACAAGCCAGCTAGAAGGCTTCCTCACATGAAAATCCAAATGACCCTGCCAGGATTAGAACCCATGTGGTGAGGGGCTGAGTGAGTGTTAAAATCAGTGACTTTACCCTCTCGGTCATGGAAGGCCCCAAAGAGAGAGCGAGATATATAGAGAGAGATCTAGCTTGTGTGTGAAAGCTAGTATGGTGTGTGTGTGTGTGTGTGTGTGTGTTGTTAGTTTTAGGTTATGTTTTAGGTTTGGAACAATGCCACTGAGCAGTATATCAGTCATTGAGACAATGTACTTGAGACAGATATTATGCTGGCATACTGCAATATCCCTGTTAGCTGTGCCATGATACACACATTATACTGTACTATTATCGATCTGCATATCCTTATATGCTGAGTGCCAAGCAAGGGAACTATAACAGTACTATTTTTTATGACTTTGGTATATCGCGGCTGTGGACCAAACCCACAACCTCACTAGTAAAATAGATAAAACTTGCAAAATACAATTAGAACTTGATCCAGATTCAGAAAATGGAGGAGAAAAAAAATCCTATTCAGGATGTTTCAGACATCTCTGTGTCAATAAAAATATGCCAATCTTTTCCAATTCATTAAACACTGATGCAATTTGTCTGGAAGCTATAGATTTTTCCCTTAGTACACCAAGTTACACTGAGGGTCTGCCAATGTTCTGAAAGATTGTTAATGTAGTTCTAAGAATAGGGAGAATTTTTAGGTAACCTCATTTCATCTTCTGTTGAAAAGAGTTTGTTTTGCTTGGTCTGGATTTCATTTTGGTCATATTCTCAAAATTAAAAAAAAATGTTTAATGAGTAAAAAACACACAAATTAGATAATATATGTTTGTTTGCTTATTGGGTTTAACGTGTTGTTATTTAGAGACTATTTCTTCTTTAGACAGAATATATATAGTGCTGCCACACTGCAGTATCATGGTGAAGACATGTGACAGTCAAATTATCCTGGCACTGGGCCAACAGGTCCTGGAACTACCTTATATGCTGAGCACCAAGAGAGGTAGCTTATAATACAAGTACCATTTTTTACAACTATAATGTGACAAGGCTCTAACCACTCCACCACCTGGAATGGTACACTGTATGAAGATGGAAAGGTGAAAAGTGTTACTTACAAGAGCTGTATGTGAGACTGCACACCAAACTTATTTAGTGCTTGCCAATGAAACAAAATCTCTGTACCCCAAAAGTAAAGGTTCAGTGACAATATGAGGCGGTATGAAAACCTTAGTCAAGATTCTAAGTTGAAAAAGGGCATAATTATGTCTAAATCCATGACTCTTGTCTACAAGTGAAGGTGATGTTCATAAACAAGTATTTTAAATGTCAAAGTAATACCTCAAAGGGTTCACTGAAAATGCGAGGTGGTACAAAAAACTTAACCAAGGTAACATGATGCCAGCGCAGACACCAACATTGATGCAGATGCTGAGACCAGCAGGATAGCCAGAATTTCAACAAAAACAGATGAGTTTATTGAGTATCACTTGAAAGTAGAATGATCAATAATACAGAATGGTTGTAATTTACCCAACCTTCCTTATAATGTATATATGCAGATATTACATGTTGATGGTTCAACACGCATGTCACAAATGAAGAAATCCTTAGAAACAATCTGATGAAGGTTAGACACTTGTGAGTAAACTAACTCTGCAACATAATACCTATAGCCAAGTGAGAGAGTTGGTTGGAAATTTTCAAATGTCTATGCCTAAAATGCCATTCAATATTCACATGAATAAGTTTAAGAAAACTAGATGTGGGTGTTCCTCGGAACACTTGTGTCGCCTGCATTTAAGCATGTTTGATGAAAGAATTGACTAGAAAATCGATCTTTTGACAAATTATTGATAAAGCATAATCTATTTTGTGAGGTACAAAATAACACCAAATCACACACACACACACACATATATATATATATATATATATTTATTTTTTTTTGGGGGGGGGGGGGGGGAATAAAATATTCAAACAGTGCAATATGTAATAATTTTCCCGAGCACTTTCGACTATACAGTCTTCATCAGAGGAGTGTCAGAATGACTATGAATTCAAAACATTAACTGTACGAAAAATTATGACGTCATTAAGCACTTATGACGTTAGTTATATATATGTTGCAAGTTTGTAGTCATCATTATCATTATTGAGTTATCATTCTTGTGTACTGCACTCAGACCAATGAGATCTATCTACTATAAATGTTTAAGGCAACACTTCAAATACTTTACAAGTTATGCACCACACAAGAATTAAATCCAAAAAAATAAACAAAGGGAAATAACTCCAAAAATACAACAGTTATCATTCTTGCACAATGCACTCCATGAGATCTTTCCATCTATGAAGTTTCAAAGCAATATCTCAAATACTTTTTATGTTATGCTCCTGACAAAAATAAAGACTGAGAATCAACAAAGGACAATAACTCAGGAGAAAAGAAAGTGAGAGTTATCATTTATGTGAACTGCACTCCTCTTCAATGAGATCTATCTATCTATAAAGTTTTAAGTCAGCACCTCAAATACTTTTTAGTTATGCCCTGGACAAAAATTAAGACTGAAAATCAACAAAGGGCAATAACTCAGAAAATATGAAAGTCATGGTTATCATTCTTGTGCACTGCACTCCACCTCAATGTGATCTATCCATGTTTTAAGTTTCAAGGTGATACCTCAAATACTTTTTGAGTTATGGTCTGGACAAAAATAAAATCTCAGAATCAACAAAGGGTAATAACTCAGAAAATACGAAAGTCAGAGTTATCATTCTTGTGCACTGCACTCCAACTCAATGTGATCTATCCATGTTTTAAGTTTCAAGGTGATACCTCAAATACTTTTCGAGTTATGCTCCGGACAAGAAAGTGTGACGCCGACGACGACGACGACGGACAAAGTGATCCCTATGTGTCTGCCATGCTATGCAGGCGACACAATAAATGTTGTCTACCTTTAATTTTTAACGTAGCGTTTTTGATGATGGTATAATATGTAAGTCCAAATAACATGTTATGATGATAACTTTATTTACATGTTTTGTCTATACTCATTGTGAGGTATAAAAATTGGCAAGCTATATATCTAGCCCAGCATTATAAATTGTGAACCTCTCTCTTACATTAGTCGAGCCACGTTTGGACTCTCCTTCCTCGAATCCATGTGCACTCTCTTCCTATTTCTGTATTTCTACATCTTATATAGTCCATGTGATCGATCATCTACAACTCATAATCATAATTATCCCTTTCCCTCATATAGACTCATTTTGACGCCCTCAATAAGTATCACATAAAGCCTGATCTGCAGAAAACCACAGTTAAACCTTACCAAATTTAATTACAAAATCCTCATTTCCAGACCACTGAGGAGCAGCGAACAGCATGAAACCAGATCAGCCTGCGAGTTACTCGCAGGCTGATCTGGTTTTATGCTGTTTGCATAGGTCTTTTCATGGTGTCAGTGATTCATTTTGCCGTGCGTCCTGTGTCAGAGACGCAAGCTTTTCACCGCGGACGCAATGAATTCAAAGTATGTGCGTCCTCGGGACGCAAAGACAGCGCTTTCGCTTGTAGAACTTGCGCAATGTTTTTCTTAACTCGGCTGGCGAGAAATAGCAATTTCATTCGTTACGAGACACTGGTGGTCAAAATCTACGGTAACACCGTTTGAAAATGAACCGTTTATGTTACGCGTACTCTGATTGGATTATTGGGATTTTTAAACCAATCACATTTATCGGAGTAAATACTTGGTTGATAGCGTTGTTTACAAGGATCCCCGGATGTACATAAATATGCCTCCGAGAAAAATACCCAAAATTGACCAAAATCAGTCAAGATTGACTGGTTTGTGGGGTAATAAGCCATCGGAATCTGAGAAATCTAACGATGTTACTTCGATGACGGACAGTAACAATAATTCAACGAAAAAGGAAAGAAAGTTTCAAGACCATTCACTAGCTGGGACCTCAGATTTCAGTAAATGTTTCTGGGCATGAGCTGCACAAGATCATCACTTGTGGAAAGTAATTATTATTATAACTTAATAAATTACACATTGGGGGTTTGGGGTCATTTTTGAGATGTCTTTAAGGTGCAATTGAAAACAGGCTTATTTAAATGTTAAGTGTTCTGAAAATAAAATATATTCGTTAAAAAAAAATTGCACTACACTGGACTGCTGTTTTGCTGATTGTGCCATAGTATAACTTGTCAGTGTTACATTGTTCTAGTCATTTTTTGTTTCCTGCTTGTCAGTATTGGTTGTGATGAAATGTTCTTTGTTATTACTATGATTACTGGAATGAATAAATGATTCTATTCCAACACAGTTCTATGTGTTGTAGTGAACGAAACCTGCGGACTCATTGTTTTTGGGTTGGGACTCATTGTTTCAAAATATGTGAGTCCCATGGACTCATGTTTTCCAGCTTCAAAATGAATCACTGTGGTGTCCTCTATGAGGGAAAGGTTTATCTTAGTTCCCCACTTAGTGACATGAGTATGACAGTTTGCATGCTTCCTTGGGTGCACATGTGATCAAACCTAATACTGACAATTTCTCAATTATATCACACATTATAATAATTACAAATGAATATTCTATATTTAACACTTACTTTAATTTAAAGCGGCTCATTCATATATTGTCTGTTACAAAAAATTGATTTAAAACTATTATCTGTGAGTATAACCTTTATCAATTCCCATCTACAGCTCCATTGTCACCCAATGCAACATTCGGTAACTGTAAAAGAAAACAGGTGATTTATCTATCACATCGGAATTTCCGGAAATGACTTTACCAAAAAAAAAAAGAGCATTTTCCAATGTAATGTGACCTACACTAAGTATATTTGTAAGGAAATAAAGACTTGACCAACATTAATGAGGGAGAGTAGAACAAACTTCTTTTCATTTCTACCAATTAAAACAGCCTGTCCACAGATGGTCTTAGACTAAGAATTTGATTTTAACTATATGTGTGTATTATGCCGATCAATAACCCATCTATAGATACATAGTTACCCAACAGAATCATCTTGGTTGTAAAAAATGAGTGGTTTCTCCATCACATTCAATACCATCACAGATGGTACTGAATCTATATTTAGAATTAAAAAATCTATAATTAGATTTTCTATTTTCATTTGCCATCACAATTCTAAAGAATTTGGAATTCCTTGTTGTCGAACAAGCAGGGTTACATTAAGGCCCTACCGAACGACATTCACTAGTATATCGGTAGTCCGGTCTAGCTAAGTCCTAGGCTAGCTGGACCGACTGGTCATGTTGAAAATTGGTTTGTTCCAAATCGGTCAAAGTTCGCCAAAAATCTGCCTATGAACGAATCAAAAGCACATAAATGTCCGTAGAGTTTCTTGGGAAACCCGTGTGCTATATTTAGCGGTATATATATTTAACAACCGCGAGACACTTTCACTCACTGGCTGGTGTTTTCAGAACGAGGCTTTCCCCACACACTTGCCCAAATGTTCAGTGACGTAATATTTATTGTAAAGCAGGATAGGAATACTTATTTCTTCATCTAACTTCTCATTTTGTAATGTTTACAAACCTTTCGTATTATTATTGATAACATTCAAATAAAAAAGCGAGGAATGCACAAATACTTTCTGTAATGCTGGAATCTGAGTTATTACGACAATAGACTATTTTATGGTTTGTTTATACCACACTATGTGCAGCCGATGTGAATATGTCCAGCAATCTATTCAAGTTCGGTTTTTCGTCCAACAAAAAGAAAGATGAGGACAATGCACTGTGTCAGCCACAGACTTGAGCTTGGTGCCATAGATGCCATGAAGGAGAGGGATGGCAAACTATTTGCAGATCTGAAGTCTATGCTCTTGAATCTCCATAAGCATTACCATTACAGTGCTAAAGCACTAACAGAGCTTCAGCTGCTTGCAGATACCATGGATGAGAAAATGGTGAAGCCTGCCAACCTCTCAGGCACCAGATGGATGCCCCACCTCAGCAGATGTCTCCAGGTATTGTTGACCAAATACAGTATCATCAACCATTTTGAAAACACTGTGGAAGGGCGCATTGGAACTGTTGATGTTCAAGCTAGAGCAAGACTCATCCTGAATCAATTAAAGGATTACACTTTTCTTCGGTACAGGCACTTTCTGAAGGACATTTTGGACATATTGAGTGATTTATCACTTCAGTCCCAGCTGCGGTGTACCTGAAGCAACAGCAGCATTGGAGGCAGCATGTCTGAGACTAACTGCACTCCATCAAAGGCCAGGCAGCAGTCTTCAATTGCTGTTAGACACGGTCACGGACAATTACACATTCAAGAATGTTCAACTGAAGGCGCCCACTTTGAGAGAAGACCAACTTCAAGCAAAGCAGGATGCGCTGGTAGATACTGTCATGGACCATATCACCAACAGAGTTGGTGACCTGGATTCTGATAGGTTGCTACGTGCGATGCAGATCTTCTTCCCTGTAAACTTGCCAGAGTCCCATGTGAGTAATAAATTCATAAAAGTTCACCAATACCTTTTATAAAAGACACTGCGTAAAACTTAAATACCATTAAACACAAACACCACTGACTCACGGTTTTATTTGTGTTCATGCATTTATAGATTGTTCTCAAAATGACTATCTAATGCTTATGAATTTATCTATGTCTCTACTCCAGGTAGACAGGGCTGTGTACCGGGAGCAAAGCTTGGACATCCTATGCCAGTACTACAGTGATGTACTAGAAGGACTCGGCTGTGAGTTGCAGCATCTACAAGCAGTAGAATGGCCTGCCCTCAAGGTCCACATGAGTCATCAACCCAAAGATGTGAGGGTACAGGACCTGTATAGTCGACTCTTTACGAATGCCAATCTCACAGAGAACTTTCAAAATATTCTGATGCTTGTTGAGGTTATTCTCTACATCCCAGTGTCTAGTGCTGTATGTGAGCGTGGTTTCTCTGCCATGGCATGGGTTAAATCTGACTGGAGGGCATGTCTAGACATTGAGATGTTGAACATATAAATGGCCATCTCGATTGAAGGACCAACCATAGACGCATACAATGCCCAGCGAGACCTTGAACTCTGGTGGCATGGGGGACAGAGGGCCAGGTGCCCAGACTTTAACATGCAATAGATTCAATGTGTGTTTGATCACGTGTGCAGTTCAGTTGTGTTAAATCATAAACAATCAAATGACAAGACAAATACCCTAAGACAATACAAATAAGTTTTCCACTTTTATTACATAACAACATAGGATAATTAATATTATCATGCTCATTGTGTTTATTTTCAAATTTGTTCATATTGTTGCTTTGAGACTAGTCCCATGCATAGGATCTTCATTTGCTGAGTAAATTTGTCAGGAAACAAACGCTTAACCAACATTAATGAGGGAGAGTAGAAAAAACAATTTTTTTTCCTACCAATCATCTGTGAACAAGCTGCTTTAACTTGAACAAGTTACTTTAATTATTACTTTTCATACAATTAATATATCTTCCTTCCTGACACTATATATCCCTCCAATAACATCATCCCTAAGGTGTAATATATTTAACTAAGTTGTTGAATTCAACAGCAGCAACTTTCTTCCATTTGGTTACAGAGCTACACTATTAACCGATCCAATTATATCTGATAAAATGCCAATCTACGTGAAATATACGTCTTTCATTATACAGATAATTACACATGCACCAGGCTAAAAGGAAACACATCAAAATATTCCCTTGTAACTGGGAAAATTTATAGTTTATTCTGACGTCCATATTAAATATAGAACATTTCAGAAGCATGCTTATTCAATTGAAAAAATGATACATTATATCAAAATGTTGTAAAACTCAGTTTCACAGATCCTCCTATCTAATTACACCAGAATGGCCCATCCTTTCCAAATATAGAAAACGTTTTCTATCAATATAATGACGTACAGTTGTTAAATGACAAAACCATGTTTAAGGATATTAATATATACAAAACGCAGTCACTAAATTGAGAAAGCATGCTTAAAAATGTCAGTAAAAGGTTCTGAACACATTTTGTCCAGAAAGAGTGTCAAAAATACAGCAGAAGGATTGGCGGAAAACTGAATGATCTTCGGATAATACCAATAATAATGCAGCAATTTTTTAACCAAATTTTTAATATTTCATTGACAAGTTTCTAACTCTTTTTCTCCTTTCTCTGAGTGGATTGGATCAATGCATCTTGAAGAAAAAGATATTTGAATTTTTATTTCAGTCCTTGTTTTCTCAAAATGAAAAATGAGCTGTTCCCCCTACTGTGGGGAATATTTCAAGGAGACCTCCAACTGAAGTGTTTTTTCTAAAGGTTGTTCATAGATGTGTTTCAAGAAGAATATTTAGCAAAAATGTAGGGTGCTATGATCCAGTGGTAACATACATGATAAAAGATTCTAAAGTTTCAATGGTTTGAACCCTATTGGGGGCCAAGGAACAAAAAAAAAAGGTATGAAAAATAAAATAAATAATAATGCTAGCAAGTATACAAGGCAGTTTAACAGAATAAAGGGACAAAAAATGTAACATAAGCAAAAAAACAAAAAAAAATTTCCGCCTGTATGATTCAATCTAGGAACCATTAGTTTAGCAGACAAACACTTAACCAACTGCACCATGGAGACTGTTATTATATATGTTATGTTAGCTGATTTATACACAAGTTTTTAAGAGATGGGTCCACTACCATGGTAATTAAAACATTTTTTAAAGACTCACAGCTGTTTACATTTTGAACTGGGTGGTTTTTATGTTTATATAATTATTTATGTAGGTTGGTTAAATTCTGATCTGTCAATCGACAATCATGCAGAAATATATGCACCCCATTACTCCCATTTTAGGATGAAATATCCTAAAATAATTTATGCAAACTAATGAAACAGTGTTTCTCCAAAATCTTTGGTTGTTAACTAAGATTAGACTGGTCAAGAAATTTGTCAAAATTCATTTATACAGCTTACACCAAAACAAAACAAACAAAAAAACATCTGTGATTCCAAGTTTAAATACTTTGTTTTCTCTTAAGAGGATGTTTCATTGCTCTTCATCAGTTCTGAAACCACTGTACAAATATCATTACTGTTGGAGAAAGTGTGCACAATGTCAACTGTACAGCTATCACCCCTATAGGAGATTGAGTTTCCAATGTCACTTATATACAGCTATCATTATGGTGATATTGGACACCATATGGGGTATTTTGTCCTGAATACACAACTGTTAGTAAGATCAGAGATTTGCATAACTTAGATCTTATTTAACTTCATAGTAACATGTTCTTACTAAATAATAACTGTCCCTTATTATGTCTATTCATCTAACTATATGTACCAGGTTATAATGTCACTATGGTTTGTATGTTTGGAATATTCTTTGTAGTTGCCATTTGGTTGTATACAATTCAGTATAAAAGCTGACTAGCTAAAGGTCAGGGGAAGGAGACACCAAAAGAGACTTAGGCAGAGGTCTAGAGGGAGAGGAACGGAAGATCCGTCTTGGGAAGCTTCTACAGGCATCGTTCCTTTCAGGGTAGGCCTCCCAATGATGTCATCAATGTAAATAAAGCATATAAAGACCAAGAAGGCTCCTGTGTTTGTACAGCCACTATACAATATCATCACTGTAGGAGACTGCATTCACAATTATCATCTAAAAACTAAAGAGCTACAATTGCTGTAGGAGACTGTGTTCACAATGTCAATGCACAGCTACCATTGCTGTAGGAGACTGTGTTCACAATGTCAAATGCACAGCTACCATTGATGTAGGAGACTGTGTTCACAATGTCAAATGCACAGCTACCATTGCTGTAGGAGACTGTGTTCACAATGTCAAATGCACAGCTACCATTGCTGTAGGAGACTGTGTTCACAATGTCAAATGCACAGCTACCATTGCTGTAGGAGACTGTGTTCACAATGTCAAATGCACAGCTACCATTGTGTATGGAATTTGTTCACAATGTTATGTTTTCACTTCCACCCTGTGGACTGCAAGAAAATCATTGCTGTAGGAGAATGTACACACAATAGGCAATGTGCACAATTTCAACTATACAGCTTTGCTGCTTTAGGAGACTGTGTACACAAGACCAACTGTACGTCTATTATTCAATTATGTACACAATGTCAAATGCGCAGTTAACACTTCTAGTCTACCTCATGGTTTGTACTTGGATCTCAGACAGAAGCAATCAATACCCTCCTGCAATGAGACGTTTAAACTAGAACACACTGGGCTGAAATCTGTTTTGTCTTTTCTTTCTCTTTCGAATGTATCTGTCATATTGTTTGTTTTAGTCTTTAGGGACTAAAGTGTTATTTCTGGTACTAATGTATGTGCAACCCTTACATGATACTGTCGTTAAGAGAATATATTTCTTAGGAACTGAAGTGTTTCTTTTCATATGGAGTAAATCGTAATATACGATATGTATTTCAAATGAAGTACTTTCTCTGACTGACACCACCCACCTAATTTTACAGCATTTACTCAATACACTAATCTTAACTGATTTTCTTTCACATATCAGAAAAGAATTTCTCATGAAACTTTTACTTCGCCCACTATATGCTAGAGAGCGCAAGACAAGGTATCCCTTCATATGTGACAACCTACAAAGCAAATACAGTATGCCCGGCAGTGATCCGCCATGCAATAATAAGCTTCTTTGTTTATTTTACAACATGTAGACAGAAAGTTCCCAAACAGGCAAATTAATATTCTTTACTTCTGACTGCCTTTGTGATCAGTGCAAACCAAGATCAGGCTGGACATCTATGCAGTCTGATCATGGTCTGCACTTTTTGCTATTTAGTCAATAAATTTTCAGCAAGCATCCCCATAAACTCCTAATGGCAAGTCCAAAATGAAGAAAGGACAAGTCCAATTGCCATGAATGCCAATGTTATAACCACCAAGCTATCTGGACATCCTGCATGGGTACGAACACTAAAATGTCTTATACACATCCTGAAGGGTAGACTATAGCAAAGAAAACTAGCACAATTGATCACTTCCGATGATAGATACCCCATATCCCACCCTGTCTTCATGTAATGTGAGTAAAGGACAGGATGTGTTTGGACGCAATGGTATGGGACGTAATTAGACTGGATGTAATGGTATGGGACGCAATGGTATGGGATGTAACAGTATGGGACATAATGGTATGGGATATAATTAAACTGGACATAATGGTATGGGACATAATGGTATGGGATATAATTAAACTGGATGTAATGGTATGGGACGCAATGGTATGGGATGTAACAGTATGGGACATAATGGTATGGGATATAATTAAACTGGACATAATGGTATGGGACATAATGGTATGGGATATAATTAAACTGGATGTAATGGTATGGGACATAATGGTATGGGACATAATGGTATGGGACATAATGGTATGGGACATAACGGTATGGGACATAATGGTGTGGGATATAATTAAACTGGATGTAATGGTATGGGACATAATAAAACTGGACATAATGGTATGGGATATAATTAAACTGGACATAATGGTATGGGACATAATGGTATGGGACATAATGGTATGGGACATAATGGTATGGGATATAATTAAACTGGATGTAATGGTATGGGACATAATGGTATGGGACATAATGGTATGGGATATAATTAAACTGGATGTAATGGTATGGGACATAATGGTATGGGACATAACGGTATGGGATATAATTTAACTGGATGTTATGGTATGGGACATAATGGTATGGGACATAATGGTATGGGATATAATTAAACTGGATGTAATGGTATGGGACATAATGGTATGGGATGTAATGGTATGGGATATA
>CM037779.1:37455902-37505902 GCA_021229015.1 Solen grandis | reverse complement strand
GGATTCTGTGATAGTTGGTGCAAGGTGCCTTTTGTGGTGCCCTACAGGGATTCTGTGATAGTTGGTGCTAGCTGCCTTTTGTGGTGCCCTACAGGGATTCTGTGATAGTTGGTGCAAGGTGCCTTTTGTGGTGCCCTATAGGGATTCTGTGATAGTTGGAGCTAGGTGCCTTTTGTTGTGCCTATGTCTGTCTAGATATATTAATAATTTTGCAAGTTAAAAGGAATACTGGATGAATTTCAAAACCAGTCCAATTTTTTATGCATTCAGCAGTTCATTTGTTTTATTTTTCAATGATTAAAACATTATTTTTTGTTTTAAATCAACTATTATCTGCACTTCTGGTCTAAATCCAAATTATAAACAATGGCTTCCATTTTGTTTTGCATGTTGAGTAGAAAAGCCAAACTTAGATCAAGGGTTATGAATTAAGGTGAAACTGCTGAACATGCAAAAATAGCATTATATTTCCTATAATAGTCAGTTGTAAAAAGTATGAAATGATATTTTCATTGAAATTTTCAATTTTGTTTAAATATTTTGAGTTTGTTTTTGGTTTCATTAAATGATTTTTTAAAAAGCGTTAAAATCCAAATGCGCCTGCGTGAAAATTTAACTCTATAGAGTCAGAAAACTAGGACAAACCATGCTATAAACCCACTTTCTTTGTGGAAGGTTTATTTCACTGTTACTTATTTTCACCAGATATGAATGTTTGCATACAGAATTGCGATTGTGATCCTTTTTAATGTGAAACACTTCTTAAAAGATATTCCTATATCCTCTTTATAGGTGAAACACTTAATAAGATATTCCTATAATTTGATTGACAGGCATTGGCAGCAACATGCATAGCTCTCGTTGATATTTCATATAAGTATCTTGATATAAGTACAAGGAGTTGATGCCAGAATTTGTGCGCCAGTATGTTATTAAAGTGTAGTCTGAGAGATGGGTATGTGAGCAATTTTGTAGGGTAACAATTTAGTCAATAAATATTAGAGAATCTGTCTTGAAATACAAATCAAAGCAAACACTTCATGATAATTCCAGTTTTGTTTGACCAGGTGCCAGTTCCATTTATCTTACTTAGCATTAAGTAAAACTGATTTACTTAGGGATATGTTTCTCTATTAAAGATATCAAAATATTTCCTTTCATATCATAAATTATATTATCAGTCAGCAATGTATCTATGTCAACTTTAAACAATCATCGGAAATATTTTGTTAATTATACAAGGATGGAGGAATGTGATCCTGTCTTATTTTAAGTATTATGCTTTAAGTACTAAATATTGTTGGCAGGATATACTGGCATATAGCATTTCTGTACAAGGGCAAATCAAAAAGTGCCTAGACTAACAATTTAGAAGGAAAATTTGAGACCTTATATTTCAACATACAACTTCAGTTTAATGCATTTGTTTCAGTGATGTTACAATTAAATCATGCCATCCCATAAGAACTGTTCATCTTGATGGTTCAAAAAATGCCCAAACAGCAGTGGTAATAACCAGACATTTGTTTTTAATTTTTTCAATCATACCACATTTTATTTATAAATTAAATGTTATTTTTAATTTTCTTGGACAATCATAGCACCTATATTTAGATAATTTTATTGTTAATTTAAAACAATTTCTTTATCTTATAATTTTGCTATTTTTGATTTATAATGCTAATTTTCTCAGAAAGAAAGCCACAGGTTGTTAAAGAAAATCTGGAAAAAAATTACTGACTCAGAATTTGCTGCAGCATGTGAGATATGAAGAAGTAATTTGTTCTGGTGCAAATAAATACCTGCTTTGAGTTTTCCTCTCTGTTTCTCCCTATTTTTCTCCTTTAACTGGAATATAGTTAAGGGCAATTGGATGATGATCATGTTATTATGAATATCCTTGATTAATGCCTTGGTAAAAAAAAAAAAGGCCAAGCCAGAAACCTTCTGATGTACCCAGGTACTGTAAAATGGCATTATGGCCTAATCCTATAAATATTTCTAGCCCTGTCACATGCTCAAACTAAAAACTAAAAAAAAAATGTTTTATCCTGCTGCTGTCTTTATTATAAGCTGGATAAAGCCTTGCTGGATGAATTTTACTATCTCCAGTCATTACGTCATACATTACGTCCAGTCATTACGTCATACAGCCAGTATGAAAATGATTGTGTCAAGGAAAAAAAAGTAAGAATGAAACCATTTTAAAAATCTAAAAACATGATAAAACTACAGTCTATTCACGATGGAACGAAATGCGATGCAGCGAAATGACGGTGTAATGCGAAGTAATTGCCAGGTCCCGGCAATATTTGTTCTTTATTCAATGTAAAAAAGATGCGATGGAACGAAAACGAATAGGATGGAACGAAAGATGCACTGGAGCGAAGTATGTATGTGGTCCGATTTGCTAATTAACAACTGATTAATGACGCGTTCGAACGAAGTGTCGGTCAGTTTTCACACCTACCCGAGTGGCACCTGTCGCTTGCACGCGTCCGCCATTATAGTGTCTTTTAACCTATTAGCACGCCATCCGTGACGTTGATTGTTGCAAACTGACACGAAGCTTACAAGCGAGTTTGTTTGTTTGTTTGTTTGTTACAAAGATTAATGAGTGATTTTATGTCAAAACTTAATAAGCAGCAGTATAAATATTGGTCTCCAGGTCTGACTCATCATTCCATTCTACTTCATGTTAATACGAACATATAAATCTAAGACTACTACAAATACAAGTTCATTGAATATCTAATAGCAATATTCTGAGTAATTCAGTGACGGTCCCAGTTTACCTGGGGGGATAACTGGATAAGAATTTTATTAGATATTTTTTTCTGGGAGGATAACAGGGTAGGAATATCATCGTATGAAAATAAAAAATATAGAGAATCAAATAATGAAACAACATCACACTAAACATATTACGACACTAAATCTTTACGACAGTACATGGTTTTCGGCAATACATACTAAAACATGACATAAACAAACGAGTGAGCACATACATAAAGGGATTCTCAATCGTCAATATGAAAGATGCGATGGAACGAAATACGCGATGGAACGAAATAAATGCGTTTCCCGGGGCTACTTCGAACCATCGCGAATGGACTGTATACAAAAACAGGATAAATCGAATACATGCTTGATGTCGGGATGGGAGAAGGTTTATCCAGTTCCATGCAAAAGTGAATCTTGGCTTGCTAAAGCTCACCAAGATGCACTTCTCGATCACTCCATCCCTACATCAGCCATATACTGTATACACAGTCAGATTAGGCGCAGCTACGTATAAGGCGCATCCTAACTTTCAGGGTAACTTATTTGTAAAAAAAAATCACGTATCGTATGCGGCGAAATCTTGTTTTGAAATTTGCGCCGTCGTACATTTTGACAGACCGAAAGCTATCCGTACATCACCGGGCTAATCATACGGTGAACCGTTTTATTTACACATGGCATAAGGTTACCGTTAGACCGTTACATTAACGACGGGTAGGATAAAGGTGACACATTTTCATAACATGACATTACTCAACCGTGTCCCCGCATTCTAACACTGGGGACCATTGTCACCTGTCAAAATTCTCCCAACTAACAAACATTACGTAACAATTGCCACCTGTCAAGTTTCTCCTATACATCATGAGGTCCCGTAAAATAAACTTATTTGTTTATATTGAAAATGGCTTCCATCAAGTTATTTCAGTTTCTCAAGATCATTTTATCATGAAATATACCTGTAGGATAACTAATAAGAACAAAAGCAATAATCTGGTATTGTTTATCATGGTTTCGTATAGACTTCGTGTCATATTATCGTATTCATTGGCTTTCAGTATATCCATTTTCTGAGATTGTATACCGGTAATTTTCACTTCTCGGTGATTGAAAAAAGAAACCTGAAAAGCTGTATATCATCATATAAGGCGCACCCCCTCTGTAAACTTGAATTATCTGGAAAAAAGTGCGCCTAATCTACCGGTGTATACGGTATTCTCTATCTCTTGACTATCCAAGCCTCATGATAAAACCTGAGGATTTTATATTCCCACTGAGGTCCTGGAATTTTCACATACATTATAAAGCATCCCGTGTGAAGTTGTCATTCTGATATAAATGCTTATTTAAGTCTGTTTTTCTGTGTCAGTCCATCTGTTAACCAAGTGAAACCTGATCAGCCTGCAAAACTAGCATATTACTGTTACTGCTGTTGTGATGATGATACTGTTGAAGCTGCCATTCTCACAATTACTTTGAATGTTACTTCCTTGTTTAATAATACAGAAAAAACGAGCAATTTACAAGTTTGATATTTTTGGCATTTGAGAGAGTTTGTGAAAATAAACATCTTAAATAAAACCCAATATTCTGTATGCTTGATTTATTCTCATTGTGTGGGTTGTAATGGGTGTGAGTTTCGATGTGTTTCACAGCATAAATATTATTTAGACAGGTCTCACTTACACACTGGAGACAGTTGTGGTGGAGTGAAGGATAAAAGCTGAATATATTCATATCATGCTTGAGATGAAAGGAAGGGAAGAGTGTTGTTAACAGGTTTTTGGGCTGCTCTCCCTGGGTGGGACTTACAATGGGTGTTAAATTTTACAGTTTCTCATAGTATTGCTTTCCAATTTTGTATTCCCATCAGCAAGAGACAAATATCTGGATTTCCCAGAAGAAGTAGTCAAGGAAGATAACTCTGATAGGCAGTTATAGGAAATTAGCCCTTGTGAAGTGTCTCCCCTTATTTTTGTGTACATCATTAATAGCATATTATTCTTTTATTTATTTTTAAAGAAAAAAAAAAGATATTTTATATTTTCTTTCACCAAATTTATTTTCTATTCTTATAGTTTTTTTCTATTGGAGTATATCCCAAAAAAATGTCTGTTTCCCAAGATTTTCTGTATAAACACCAAAAACTGTCCTGATGACAGAAACAGTCTTGATGGAACACTACCCTTTTGTTTAAAAAACCCCCCAAAAAACAGCCTTAACATTCTTGTATTTTGTGTCTGAAATAGTGCCTATCGGCAAGTATTACCTGTAACATTTTTTTTGCATTTTCCACTACTTGGTGCTACCTTAATTAAGTTGCTGTCATGTTTAATGTTTATTTTCTTGATGAACGTGTCAGCCAAAGTGTTGATACAACAACGAAGTGAATAATTTCCACTTGTTGGTGATGGTTTATCTTTTATTATGTTACCCTTCTGTAACAAAGATTATTTTACACCGCTTGTTTGATCAGCTGCAAGGAATGCCATGAAAATACAAATTAATTTTTTTTTTCAAAACCTTGGTGAGAAAAAAAAAACATTCTGATGTTTCTTAATTGCAAACCATTGCATACTCTAAATAAACAACAAATGTATGTACTTTTGAAATTACACTGGAGATGCTTGCGGATCAGCATAAACAAAATCCACACCTGCCTGCAAGTGCATGTATGTATTATTTTACTAAATTGTGTACACTTTTCTGAATACTTGATCTGTACCAACTCAGATTTTTATTATGTTTTTTTGTTGTTTTTTTGTGTTTTTTTTTTTTTAAATATGGTCTCTAAGTAACTCGTGGCAAATATTAATGTATTTACATTAGGTAATGAGATCGAGGAAAAATATTCACAAAAACTGATGAATAAATATTTGTTGCACATTCCATGTTAAGGTATCTTACTGAGGTGACCAGGCCTCATTTCTTTTCACCCTAGAATATGTTGGGTTTTTTTCAATGGACAATTATACTTCAGTATACCCTGGGTATGGAAAAATATAGAAGTACATAGTTTACAGAAAGCCAAAATTACCTCCCATGATTAATTTTATTTTAATATAAATATTATAACTAAAATATGGTACATCTATGTTATTTTACATCAGTGTTAAGATACAGTATATTTAGGAAAGTGTAAAATTAGGTTGAATAGGTCCCTTAGTAATAAAGAATAAAGATATTTAAGATTGATAAGGATTTTTAAACCTCAAAGGGGACTATATATCTGTCGACTATGGGAAACTTGGCTAGCACTTTGTTGTTTTAAAGATATTGATAAAAGCTACAGCGACCAATGAGAATGCTGCTTTTAAAAGTGAGTATTCATCAGTCGGGCTACATGAACAAGAAATCAGTAAAATCTGCAGATGTTGTTTGCGTATTGTGCATGGTGTTACAGTGCTGACAGAGAGTGCCTATAAGGCCAGCGCCTCTGACTTTGGTTCACTTTGGATTTTTAGCTCACCTGAGCACGTGTGCTCAGGATGAGCTTTTAGGATCGATGAATGTCCGTCGTCCGTCCGTCCGTCCGTCCGTCCGTCCGTCCGTCCGTCCGTCCGTCGTCCGTCGTCCACAATTTGTTCGTTTGCACTCTAGCATCTTCATTTTATGAGCAATTATCTTCAAACTTTAAAACAATGTTTATGACCATAAAATCTCGGCCAAGTTCGATTATGGCTGATATCGGAACATTAGGTCAGGAGTTATGCCCCTTTTAAAATTCAAAAAAGCCAGATTTCACATTGTTTGCACTCTAGCATCTTCATTTCATGAGCAATTATCTTAAAACTTTATATCAATGTTTATGACCATAAAATCTCGATTGAGTTCGATTATGGCTGACATTCATCAATTAGGTCAGGAGTAATGCCCCTTTTAATATTCAAAAAATGCCATATTTCACATTGTTTACACTCTAGCATCTTCATCTTTTGAGCAATCATCTTCAAACTTTATGGCAATGCTTATGACCATAAGGTCTCGATTGAGTTTGATTATGACTGAGATCAGTTGATTAGGTCAGGAGTTAAGCCCCTTTTAATATAAAAAAATGCCAGAAATCACTTTGTTTACACTCTAGCATCTTCATCTTTTGAGCAATCATCTTCAAACTTTATGACAATGCTTATGACCATAAGGTCTCGATTGAGTTCGATTATGGCTGAGATCCGTCAATTTGGTCAGGAGTTATGCCCTTTTAATATAAAAAAAAGCCATATTTCACGTTGTTTACACTCTAGCATCTTCCTTTTTTTAGCAATCATTTTTAAACTTTAAGGCAATGTTTATGCCCATAATCTCACAATCGGGTTCAATTATAACTGATATTGACTTGTAAATTTAGGAGTTATGCCCATTTCACCATAAAAAAAGCGAGATTTCACTTTTACACTCAAGCATCTTTATTTCTTAAGCAATCATCTTTCTCAGGTGAGCGACCAAGGGCCATCTTGGCCCTCTTGTTTCTGTTAGGGTTGTCCACCCTTAGCACCTCTAGGCAAGTGCTAGGCACCTACACACAGACAGATGCGGATACAATTAGGGATCTGGGTGTGCTACCCTTATAGATTGTTCCGAATAGACCCCTTGATTCTTTAACGTGTCCAGTGAATAGCACTGATGCACATGAAGCCCTTTTACCACTGTCTAGATGAACCAGTGCTAAGCTTCTTGTTAGGCGGGAACCACTGAAAAGTGTCCCAGAAATTTTCCAAGGTTCTCTTGGGATTTGAACCCTGGATTAGCAAAAAACTAGAAATCCACGCACATCTCCATGTATGAACAATAGTTTCCATTGATCCAAAAATCCTCACAACGTCAAGGGGTTAAAACAAGCAAGTGTGAAAAGTAACAGAATGAGTCTGCTCCAGAGTTAGGAAGTTGTGGGTTTAATCTTTGACAGCATCATCAAAAATGGAACAAGTGGTACAGGTAGCTCCCTGCTTTGCGTTTGGCATACCAGGTCTAGTTGGCATGCCATTTGTTTATGGCGTGATATTGCAGTGTGGCAGCACTATACATGTCTCATGTAAATAAAGTCTCCAAAATAACTGAAACACTGTTAGTGAGACATTTAACGCTTTCCCTCATAGAGGACACCATGAAAAGACCTATGTGAACAGCATAAAACCAGATCAGCCTGTGAGTAACTTGCAGGCTGATCAGGTTTTATGCTGTTCGCTGCTCCTCAGTGGTCTGGAAATGAGGATTTTGTAATTAAATTTGGTAAGGTTTAACTGTGGTTTTCTGCAGATCAGGCTTATGTGATACCTATCGAGGGCGTCAAAATGAGTATATATGAGGGAAAGGGTTAAACCCAAAACAAACAATATTGATCATGACTCATGTAAATTACCCCATGAAATGGAAAACCTTGGACGGTTCGGTCTTGTGTGTCCCAACAAGGTGTGATGCTTTCATAGAGACACTATAAAGACATAGAATAACTCCTGATCTGAATTATGAATGAAGGACAAGTCTGATCGTTATCCTTACTCACCACATGGATTACCCAGATCATATTTCAGATAAACTTGAAATGAAGCATTATTTGGAAGCCTGAGTGTTAGCTCTTCTTAAAGGAACAATTGCAAAACATGAGGAAGAAATCTTAAAATCTGTAAGGCTCTATTATTTTTGTTATTTCAGCAATAAATTTAAAGTACCATTTTTAATTTGAATAACTAATTATATTTATTATTTCAGTATTATTTTTTTTAAGTGCCCCTTTTCAATAGGGTAAATGCAGCAAATTATGCCCTATTATTTTTATCGTTCAAGAATTAATTTTTAAATTCAATTAGATCATTGCTTTCAAAATTTGTTTGTCAGATTATAGTAGTGTATATTAAAAATTCAGGTTCTTTCATTTTCTTCTTATCTACCCCCTGCTTGGCAGACCACACAAGAAACATTAGATATAGAAACTTTGATTTGAATAGACTTTTTAAACTTTCTCAAATATTGTGTGTACATGTATAGGTAAGGTCACAAATAACAGTTATCAATAGAATTTGGTGACATGCACAGGGAATCAGAAAATTTTGTTGACAAAGGTTACGCATGGTCTATCTGGCTTAAACCATGAATTGATTTACATGAAAAAAAATATATCTTAAATAGACAATGTTTATCTATGGGCTTTATGATTTAGACAATGGCAATGCTTGCCTGTGATTGATGGAATAAAGTAGGAAAATAAAGGGGAATATTGTGTTTATTCAGTTTCGTAATGGCCTTAGTAAATGATAGAAAAAGATATTGGGTAAGTGTATTTTCTTTATTTTTTTACATGAAAACTGCAGTGTCCTTGTATCTGTTACATAATCACGAAGCATTACTTAGAATCTGCTTCATAATTATTGGAGTGTGTTAATTCAATGTGAAATTTTATCAAATAAAAAAAAAAAAGGTTTGAGGGTTGATTGTTTCACTGTGTTATAACTGAATTAACATCATTATGAAGCATATTATAATTGGGCATGTTATGAACTATATTTTTTTCGCAACAGTATTTTGTGTGTGTATGTCACTTGAAAAGGAAAAATACAGTCAACATCGTACATGCGACCACCTGTATTAAACGACTTTTTGATTAAACGACTTTTATAAATCCTGCCCGAACGTTTTTACTATATCAATTTATCCCATTAAGCGACTTTTTTATTTTGCAACCAGCAACCACATAAACCAAGTCGCAGCACGTAAGATTATGCACAAAATCAACTTTTTGAGCGACTGTGTTTGATTCCGTTGCTAATTATCATGTATGCTGGAGCATGTGTATATCATCTTTAACACATCCGAACAAACAAACAATTATCCCGATCATAATTGTTTACCTGAAACCAATTTGTTTTGACCACGCATGACTGCACCATGTGCAACTAAATTCTAAATATAGTTCCTGGTTCCCGTTTCAACAGTTACTAAGTATAACATAGGTGAAACCATCCCTCCAAATGCCGAATGCTTCGGAATATTTGGGAATAAGGTAAATTAATACTTCCGGATGCAATGCGTACCATTAATAATTCGTACCTATAAGTATGTACATTGCGTCTCATGACACGCGACCAGTGCACACGGTTGAAATAAATTTATCAGGGGTTTCTGGATTTATGTTAGACAGAGACATAAAGAAAACTCATTGCTAAATAATATTATTTCTTGAAATTGTCTGAATCCATCTATGAATTCGATGTCAAATGTTGTGTTTTTCCACTGAACACCAAATGCAAACTTCAGCCAATGAACCAAGGTATTATTCCAACATAACAACTAAAAATCGAAAGATATGACAAAAAATAAACATATTGATGTTAATTTGTATAAAACAACAAAACATTGTGTAGTTTACATCGTATTCATGTTGTAATATAACATTATGATACAATTTAGCTTACAGTTTGCATATATATGACTTGTTTGCCTGGATTTCCAAATATATCTATTAAGAGATCATTTCATTAAGCAACCAATTTTTTGCAGTCCCTTAAGCGGTCTCTTAATACAATGTCGACTGTAATGGGATTACATTCAGTGGTGTTATATAGTGGGATCAGATCATTATGACTTTAACACTCACTCAGCCCCTCACCGCGTGGGTTCTAAAACCCAGCAGGGTCATTCGGATTTTCATGTGAGGAAGCCTTCCAGCTGGCTTGCGGTAGGTCGGTGGTTCTTCCCGGATGCCTCCATGCATTCGGGGTGTTCCTCCGCCTGTAATTAGCTGGACGTCGCTATATGACTGAAATACTGTCGAAGCAACGTTAAACTCAAATAGTCAGTCATATCATTAATTTTGTGATAACTAGGTCAAGACTGTCTACACTACCTAATGCTATTGAACTCATTTTGTCTTAAAGTTAGGCTGATACTGATATTGTGCAGAAGTTGACCCTTAACCTCTTATAGACTTGGTTTGACTCCTCGGTAATGACAGCAGACCCATATCAAACAACTCAATCTAGGAGCTGTCTGATCAGGGCTTCCTCTGTTTGCTCACAAAATATTGTAGCTCAGATTCTACCGTCTGCACAGCAAAGAAAAATCTTAGTTCTAACCCCAGATGTAGTCACGTCCATCTTTCAGTCTGTCAGTTGATCCATCTGTAGACAAGATTTGAAACTTTACAAGACTGACAAGTAACAAGCCTAGTTGTGCATATTGTTGGCACATCATGATTCGCTTGATTTTGAATGGGTTTTGGCCCTAATTTGTTGTGTCACCTGCTGCAAGCAAAGGTGACACATAGGGATCACTTTCCATCATCTCTCTGTCCATCACACTTTTTCCGTCACACTTCAGCAGGTGACACAAGTGTTCCAGGGACACTCAAGACTTTCTGACATGATAACAGTCTCTGGGAATATTCATCATCATCAATGATAATTCTTGTTCGGTAATGTAATAGTCATGAAATGTGTACATGAATATTCATGAGGTAATGGGTGGAATTGATGATATTACCAGTGCTCCAGATAATTTTTATCCAATCAGTACGGTACTGATTAAAATCAAAACATATCAGTACTGACCAACTTCCATCAGTACCACTTGTACAATAGGAAAACACAATGTTAATCACAAACATTTTAATTTCATATTCTAAAGACAAACATGTTACACTTTTTTATAATGAAAATAGTATATTTTTTTTTCATTTTATAAAAATCTGTATCTTTTTAAATATATTTTGCAAAAGTTTATGGACAATCCTTCATCTGCATGAAGAGGTCACATGACTGTCATATGTATTCTATGTAATCAAGTGTTGAAAATCAGTCCATGTATTCTGAAAGAGCAGACTTATATACATTTCTTGTTAAATTTGTCCTCAGAGAGTAAGCTTTAGTTTGATAAAAAAAGTGCAAGCAAAGGATTTACTACGAATAAACTAAAAAGTGAATAAATTCATTTTTAGCACTTTTGTTTTGTCCCTTTTGTTCTGTTTTTACAAGGAGATCTCCAAAATTATATCTCGTCAAACTATGATACAATATTCGATCTCTATTTCTAAATTATAGTTTTAAATCATACTTCTTTCTTAAAAAAACAAGCAAGTAACAAGTTAAATTACAATTTGTTGACACTGAAAACATTTAAGTATAAGTACACATGTACAACATTTCTACCTGCACGTGGTTATCAATCACCTCAATGTCAGCGATTTTAGTTTATCACATTTTCGGGCGCGTATTATGCGTGTGGTTGTGTGTTTTTGGTGCTACAACTGATTTGATGATATCTTCCAGTAACGCTGCAACGAATTCATTTGCCTGTTTGTGCAGCACATCAGGCGGTGACTGCGATTTTGAATAGTGAAAATAATTAGTAATTTCTGATTGCTTCGCCATATTTGCGCATTTGAGAGTGACTTCCCTTGAATGATACATTCAATCGTAACTACGGTACTCGGCATTGTCCGCGCTATATCGGTACATACCTATGGTTTCCATTAATAAAAGCCGATAAATCTCGTTTTTTATGCACTCTAGACGTAACAGCTACAGAATATCGGTACTGACAGAACTGAAATTTGTTGCGTACACGGATTTTTTCCCACGTATTTGGTACGATGGATTTTGAAAATTCTAGCGTACTGCATATTTTTGCCGCGTATTTTACGTGGATACGCGGCCTATCTGGAGCACTGTATTACTATGTACAATCTTTATGATTTATTTCTATATTTGATGTAAATATACACAGCTGTTACAAAAGAAGGTTCTCACTCAAGTTTTTGTTCTTTCCTAAATACTTTGGGAAAAAAAAAAATGAGTATAAATGCAAGTCAATTATATCATATGCTCTTTTATTTCGAACAATAGATATTTTCAGGGATTGTTTTTAGTCTAAACTTGTATCTGACAGAAATAATGCATTTACATTATTAATGAAAGTCTGAGTACATATTTCCTTTTGCAGCAGAGTGCATAGCTGAATTTGGAGTTCTGAGGGGATTTTTGTTTATCTATGAATCATGTTGTCTTAGATCTGGCAATGATTTTGTGTACAAAATAGTATGTTTTGTGGAAGAAAATGTAATGTTTTCTCTCTAATAATGATGTTACAATGTAAGTCTAAAGTCATGCTAAAACCATTTGCAGAATGTGAGAAATGCCCATGTAAAAATGTAACTAGTTATACATTAGACCTAATTCTATCACTGGATACGGACAAGTTCTCACTTGTTAGGCCACACCATAGAAACTGGTTAGGGACTTGCATGTGCCCTTCTGTCCATCCGTATGTGTTCTATTTGTCTGTTATTCCGTCTCGCATTCAGGTCTGCTCCATAGCTTTAACGTTTATGGATGGATTTCAATAAAACTTATAAAAAGTATTCCTCATCACCCAAGGGTGTTTTGCGCACATCAACTATATGCACCCTTGAAAGGTCAATGTCACAGGAGTTGTTAGAAATTGTCTTTGTGTTCATAAGCTTCATTTTCATGTCCACTCTGTAACTTTCATATCTATATTTGGATTTTCATAAAACTGTACAGAAGTGTTTGTTATGACATAAAGATGTTTCATGTACATTAACCATATGCGTGCTTGAAAGGCCACAGGAGTTGTTAGAAGTTGTCTTTGGTGTTCATAGGCAACATCTGTGTGTCTCCTCTATAACTTCCATGTTAATGGATGGATTTTCATAAAACTTTACATAAATGTTTGTCATAACACAAAGGTGTGTGGCGCACATCAACCATAATTATGCATGTTTGAAAGGTCAGTGCAGTTCTGGGATGGTAACCCATTTCCATTATTTTCTTGTTTCTATCTGGCATAAATTCTTCATGGGGGGGGGTTTTAACCCATTGGGACTTCTGGCAGTATTGCTCACTATACTGAAAAAGCCTTGTTTTTAACCCTTTCCCCCATAGAGGAAACCATGAAAAGACCTATGCGAACTGTTCGCAGCTCCTCAGTGGTCTGGAAATGAGAATTTTATAATTAAATTTGGTAAGGTTTAACTGTGGTTTTCTGCAGATCAGGCTTTATGTGGTACCTATTGAGTGCGTCAAAATGAGTCTATATGAGGGAAAGAGTTAAATATCAAATTCTTAAACCAAGAAGCTGATATCCAAATAACAAATGAACAAATGCCTACCATTTAAGACCCTTGTATCAAAAAGTAAGTAATGGTGAAGCAAAAAAATCCTGTCATAAAAATACTCTTTTAACCCTTTCCCTCATACAGACTCATTTTGACGCACTCAATAGGTACCACATAAAGCCTGATCTGCAGAAAACCAAAGTTAAACCTTACCAAATTTAATTACAAAATCCTCATTTCCAGACCACTGAGGAGCAGCGAACAGCATAAAACCTGATCAGCCTGCGAGTAACTCGCAGGCTGATGTGGTTTTATGCTGTTCGCATAGGTCTTTTCATGGTGTCCTCTATGAGGGAAAGGATTAACTGAATAATTTAACTTAGGATTCATCAGAATATGGTCACAGTGACCCAGCCAGCTGACAGGTTGTGTTTATACTTGCAGGTGCGATGCTAGACGTGTGTGATGGGGAACAAGCTGTGTGCCCCGCTGTTGTCCAAGAAGGCCCATCCCCAGCATAACCAGCCCTGGCACAGTCGCAAGGACTCCCACCTGCTCAGGTAGGTCTCAAGAAACACCGTACTAGGTCAATCTCAATGATTTACCATGCAAGAGCAAGGACTCCCACTTGCTTAGGTCTGTCCCAGTAATGCTTTACCATGCAAGAACAGAGACTTCACCTGCTCTCAGGTATGTCTCATTAACACTTAACCATGCAGGAGCAAGGACTCCCCCCTGCTTAGGTCTATCTGATTTATGGCCCTAATTAGTCCCCTACCGGTGTTCACACCGGAGGGGACTATAGGTTTGCCCTCCGTCTGTCCGTCCGTCTGTCCGTCCGTCCGTCTGTCCGCTCAAATCTGGATCCCGCGATAACTTAATAACTAAGCAAGCTAACTTGATGAAACTTGGTATATGACTAGATGGCAATGTGTAGATTATGCACGTCATTTTATTTTTGTTCTTCGACTAAAATTGTGGTTGCTATGGTAACGGAAATAGTGAAAATATGGCAAAAATGGGATCCCGCAATAACTAAGCAAGCTAACTTGATGAAACTTGCTATATGACTAGATGGCAATGTGTAGATTATGCACATCATTTTATTTTTGTTCTTCGACTAAAATTGTGGTTGCTATGGTAACGGAAATAGTGAAAATATGGCAAAAAATGGGATCCCGCGATAACTAAGCAAGCTAACTTGATGAAACTTGGTATATGACTAGATGGCAACGTGTAGATTATGCACATCATTTTATTGTGTCGCCTGCATAGCATGGCAGACACATAGGGATCACTTTGTCCGTCGTCGTCGTCGGCGTCACACTTTCTTGTCCGGAGCATAACTCAAAAAGTATTTGAGGTATCACCTTGAAACTTAAAACATGGATAGATCACATTGAGGTGGAGTGCAGTGCACAAGAATGATAACTCTGACTTTCGTATTTTCTGAGTTATTACCCTTTGTTGATTCTGAGATTTTATTTTTGTCCGGACCATAACTCAAAAAGTATTTGAGGTATCACCTTGAAACTTAAAACATGGATAGATCACATTGAGGTGGAGTGCAGTGCACAAGAATGATAACTCTGACTTTCGTATTTTCTGAGTTATTACCCTTTGTTGATTCTGAGATTTTATTTTTGTCCGGACCATAACTCAAAAAGTATTTGAGGTATCACCTTGAAACTTCATAGGGAAAGATCTCATGGTTTGAGTGCAGTGCATAAGAATGATAACTCTGTTTTATTTTCTGAGTTATTTCCCTTTGTTGATTTTCAGACTTAATTTTTGTCTGGGGCATAACTCGAAACGTATTTGAGGTGTTGACTTGAAACTTCATAGATCTCAATGGTCTGAGTGCAGTGCACATGAATGATAACTCTGTTTCTCTTTTTCCTTGAGTTATGGCCCTTTGTTGATACTCAGACTTCATTTTTGTCTGGAGCATAACACGAAAAGTATTTGAGGTATTACTTTGAAACCTCACAGGTGGAAAGATCTCATGGAGTGCATTGTGCAAGAATGATAACTGTTGTATTTTTGGAGTAATTTCCCTTTGTTTATTTTTTTGGATTTAATTCTTGTGTGGTGCATAACTTGTAAAGTGTTGCCTTAAACATTTATAGTAGATAGATCTCATTGGTCTGAGTGCAGTACACAAGAATGATAACTCAATAATGATAATGATGACTACAAACTTGCAACATATATATAATTAACGTCATAAGTGCTTAATGACGTCATAATTTTTCTTACAGTTAATGTTTTGAATTCATAGTCATTCTGACACTCCTCTGATGAAGACTGTATAGTCGAAAGTGCTCGGGAAAATTATTACATATTGCACTGTTTGAATATTTTATTCCCCCCCCCCCCCCCCCCAAAAAAAAAAAAATATATATATATATATATGTGTGTGTGTGTGTTATTTTGTACCTCACAAAATAGATTATGCTTTATCAATAATTTGTCAAAAGATCGATTTTCTAGTCAATTCTTTCATCAAACATGCTAGTACTGTGTAGATTTTTTTTTTTAAAAAAAAAGGGCCCAAAAAAAATTAAACAATGTGTAGATTATGCACGTCATTTTATTTTTGTTCTTCGACTAAAATTGTGGTTGCTATGGTAACGGAAATAGTGAAAATATGGCAAAAAATGGGATCCCGGGATAACTAAGCAAGCAAACTTGATGAAACTTGGTATATGACTAGATGGCAATGTGTAGATTATGCACGTCATTTTATTTTTGTTCTTCGACTAAAATTGTGGTTGCTATGGTAACGGAAATAGTGAAAATATGGCAAAAAATGGGACTGATTACCATATTGAGTCAAGGTGGAGCTGGTAGGGGACTTTATGTGTTGCATACAACACCAGTTACTTGTTCATCAATATACTTAAATTCTATATTTAAGACTCAGACTCTCAAGTGGCAATTTTCAAAGAGATGTTTAAATAGTTCTAAAAATATCTCTATGACTATATTCCTCTTTCAAGGGTGATATTTACCAGAAATTATGGTGTTTTGAAAATTCATTCATTTTAGACCAGTTAATAGCTGTTTCAAATAGGTTCTTTATCATTAATCTCCTGAGACTATGAAAGGCTCAATATTTGATTTTCTTAAACTTGAAGTAGACCAGGTTAATTCTGGCCAAGTTTTATGTGTTATGCAACAGGGGCTACTCAGAAATTTAAACAAAATGTCTTAAATTTTCACAGTTTTGACAATGGCAATGCATTCTGAAAATGAAAGAAATCAAGCATTTTGAAGTTGCAACCAGCAGCACAAATGCTGGTAGAGATCGGCCTCAATGCCAAAACTGACTGCAACATGCTGATGCACCTATGGCAACGTAGATTGCCAAACTTTTTAGTTTTGTGATATAAGGTCAATGTGTCATGGAATTCTTGAATGCACACCTGTTATTATAGAATTTTAATATGAAATTTAATGCATGCAGAAAAAATATTCAAAACCTGTTTTTCAACATGTAACATGATATAAAACTGCAATTTTTGGATTTTGATCCATATCAGCTTTGCAGGAATATCACACCCAAATATATTGTGATAATAAAATATTTAAGATTGTCTAGAAGTAAAATGTATAGGGGTGTTTCTTTTTAGCTGAGCATAGAATGATAAAGATCTTATGTAACACCAGTTTGAAAATGTGCACTTCTTAAGCCTGAGTCTAAAATCTAGACCTAGCACAGTGATGAATTAACCCTTTCCCTCATAGAGGAAACCATGAAAAGACCTATGCAAACAACATAAAACCAGATCAGCCTGCGAGTAACTCGCAGGCTGATCAGGTTTTATGCTGTTCGCTGCTCCTCAGTGGTCTGGAAATGAGGATTTTGTAAATAAATTTGGTAAGGTTTAACTGTGGTTTTCTGCAGATCAGGCTTTATGTGATACCAATTGAGTGCGTCAAAATGAGTCTATATGAGGGAAAGGGTTAAGTCCCTGGAGGTAATCAAAGAACATTTAGTTCATTAAAGGCCAGAAGGGCTCATCAACATATATAAAAAGAAAGCTGATGAGCCCTTCTGGCTTTCAATAGGCAAGTGGTGGAGACTGACAATGATTTATATTGATATATTGATTTAATTATACACCCCTCCCCCATCCCAATTTCATGAAGTTGCAGAAGTGGGTACTCTGTAGAAATCCTGCGTTTACTTTTCACAGGTTATCCTGTTTTAAGGAGATTTATGTTAAGTCAAGGCAATGTGGTGGGGGAATTCTTCATCTTCACTGATAGTCAGGTGGGGTTCATAGCTGTCAACTATAAATGTGTTGTAGTATTTACTCTTGACCTTGTATACTCACTATAGGTGTGTTTACCTCATGTAGATATAGATGAGTTTACCTTATATAGATTTCTTTACTTTATAAAGACGTGCTTTGACACCTTTGCAAACAGAGCAGACCCAGATCAGACAGCTCATGGAAAGGTCTCCTCTGCTAATACAATATTGTAGCTCAGATTCTACACTGTCTGCAAGACAGAGAAAAATCTGGTATTTTATATACCATTTAAAGTTTAGTAGTAAATTGATATTCATTGAGTCATAAATGTGAATCGAATACTCATGAGATTAAGCTTGTTGTACAACAGGTCGTAATTGTTATAAAGTATGTGTGTGTGTATTTTAATTAATTGACCTGTACTTAAAATAAGTCAAGCTAGCTAAAGCTGATTGAATTTGATAACACTATCCATCATTGAAATTAGCCAAACAATAATGTTGCAGTCTTGATACTGATCATAGTTACATAGGAGCTTTTGTATGATAGGATGTCTGCATGTTTCCTGGACACACTTAAGGGTGAGGTGGGGGACAGGTTGACAGGTGGAGGGGAGTTAGGGGTACAAGGAGGTTAATGAACATGTAACTGGTGCAGCAGGTCATGTGCCAGGTATGCAGGCAGCCTGTGGGTATGCGACTTTCGTAATGTGTGGAGGCCCAGCATGTACACTGTTGTAAGTGGAAAAGAAGGGTGTAGAAACAAATAGTGAAGTCCATTTAAATGTTATATTTGGGGTCTAGATCCAGATATTGCATCATATTAGACCCCACATTAGACCCCATTAAATAGTGCAGCTCCATTATACATTATATCTGGGCTCTAAATACAGACACTGCTGTGGACTCCATTAAAGCTAATTGAAAAAGCAACTAAGCATATCACAGAATATAGATTTGGTTATTATATCCCATTTTGTGCTGTAATTGATATAGATAGATATATGTATATATACACTGTATTGATTAAACAGTTTTTTTTTTTTCTCTCTCTCTTTTTCTATTCAGTATAATATATTTCTAAATTTTTGCTTCAAACAAAAACCATATCAAATGAAAAAAGAAGAAAAACAAAAGAGGCTTTTGTTCGATTCTTTTCTTAATCTTTATACTGTTTGTGACTTTTGATATGATTGTAAATGAAACCCCAAGGCAAATGCACATATAAACAAACAGTATATAGTTATTTCAGTATAAGTAAACATACAAGATAAGTTTCTTTGAATTAAGCTTTTGTTATATGAGATTTCTGATGGGGAGCAGTCCTATTTGTGTTAAAAAAAATCACTGTCATGAAAATACAATCCATTTACGATAATTCGGAATGCGATTTTTCGTTTTGACGGCATTATTCGAATAAATATCACGGTCCCATCAAGTTCTCCTACATATCTCAAATAAAATAAATGCAATAATTCGTTTTACAATTACTCGGATAAATGCGGCAATTCGAACTTTATTACAGGTCCAACAAGCAGTCAAGTTGTTGATCAATGACACAATAGTTCGGACGTTGTGTCACCGTAATTTACACGCGTGCGTATTTTTCACACCAATACATACAAAAGCTAATTGGTTGGCGGTCATTTCAATTAAGGTGATGCAAACCGTTAACAGGTGTCACTTGATTGTCAAGAATGTTAACAAACTGGGTGTTTTTTTGTTTTTATTTATCTATATATATCAGTATGAGTGATCGAACTTCAATTTACTTTTTTTTCGTATGCTCTGCAAGAGTAATATCACGCCATCAATAACAACGATTTGTAGATTTACAGATGCATTTGAAAGTTACCATTTATTATTCGCGTAATTCATCGAAGGCCCCAGGTCAGCTAGGAGGATAGCTGAATCGGGATAGGTAATTTTCAATTTCCAAGTAATTCAGTGAAGGGCTCAGGTTACAAATAAGGCTTGTAAATAATTGTTTATCGTTGACAATGTTGTGCTTTTATATGTGATTTATGATTTTTATGAAGAATAAAATAAAACATAAGACATAAATGGGTTCTATATTTTATATACATGTATATCATAAGCCAACTAATTGTCACGACGTGTATTTCTTATAAATACACAAATTGTCCACCGGTAGGTAAACACGGTAATTCGGATGACACGATTTTTCGAACATTTCAGTCAGTCCGCAGACCGTTCGAATTATCGTAAATGGACTGTATACCAGAATTTCTTCCTTGCACAGATCTGTGGTTTCTTTTTCCCTTGATTTTGATGTTGTTTTATTGTGTCACCTGCTGTAAGCAGAGGTTACACATAGGGATCATCTGTCCGTCCGTCTGTCTGTGTCACAGTTTTTCCGTCACACTTCAGCAGGTGACACATGTTCCAAAGAACATACTTGTTCAAATTGGGGGTCATGTGACCAAGTGATAGATGAAGTCAAGTCACAGGGTAAAGGTAAGGTATTCATCACCTTCAGTTATAGCTCTAGATATACAGTAATTGACTGTAAAGTAATTATTTTTACAGGCAATAAAGATTTAGGACATTTTTGTTGGTACCTTCCATCATTGATAAATCTCCAGTGAGTTACACCATTCACAAAACTAATATAGATTAATAATGTGAAATTAATTAAGTAATAAGCTAATTAATTAGCTGATTAATTAAGGTGATTATTTATGTAGCCCTTGTGAACCTTCTCAGTATCATAATGAAGTAGTAAAAGTGTGAGAATTTATTTAGAGACAGTTTGGTTGTTTAAAACATCTGGCAGGGCCTCTTGACCCTGGGTTCAAACTGATCCTGCTGACACGATTTCTCTGGTCTGATCTTTACATTGTGGAGTTAAGAGGGCTAAATGATTTACATGTGACATGCCCAATTGTACTTTGATGCTATAGGGATGCAGGTAGCATCACTTACCCTCACCAAACTGGGATTTATTTGTGCTGTGAATGTTACATAATAAAACTGTTTGAATCTTGTGATCAAAGTGTGTGTGGTCCTGATATAACTGGATATGTACTCAGTGACTATCATGGTGGAGAGCTGGATGGGGATCCAACTATTAGGTTCTTGTTAGCGGTAGCATTAAGATCTGATAGGCTCACTGATTGTGGGGTTTCATGTGGAATGAAAAAACTTTTTTCATGTGTTTTGAGGGTGGCTGTTATCAGAATGATAAGACAAAAATGTCCACTTTTATGATTTTGCTGTTGTTTGTTGCCATGGAAATTTTATTTAATTCATGCATCTGTTAAATAATTTGTCTTTCTGTAATATTTTTGGATTTAATTCAGTTGTTCAATATATAAAGAGCCTCCATGGCATAATTGCTGACTTAACTGCTACTTAGCCCCAGTGGGTTCGACTTTGGTCTAGACAGTGGAATTATAAACCTTCAATCCAGCTGGCTTGCAGTAGGTGAATGCCCTTTGCACACTCAGGGCCTTCC
Organism: Solen grandis; assembly: GCA_021229015.1. Lineage (NCBI taxonomy): Eukaryota > Metazoa > Mollusca > Bivalvia > Adapedonta > Solenidae > Solen > Solen grandis. The sequence continues at coordinate 37,484,311 of CM037779.1, read as the reverse complement.
TTGAGGCATCTCCACATGGCAATATAGGCGCAGCACCAGTAAATCCAAAAGAATAACAGCATCTGTTGTTCAACAAATTCTTAATTTTTTTTGGGGGGTAGTTATGTTAATATGATTGTGTCCTCTGTGGCTGAGAGGGTAAAGTTGCTGACCTTAACTCTCGCTCAGCTGACCTCACTGCTGGTTTAAATCCCGGCGGGGTCATTAGGATTTTCATGTGAGGAAGCCTTCCAGCTGGCTTGTGGTATGTCGATGGTTCTAGTGCATTTAGGGTTTTCCTCCACCTGTAATTAGCTGGACATCGCTATATGACTGAAATACTATGCAGCAATGGTAACTAAAAAAATCAAATCATATCAAGAATTCATGGTTAAATCTAAGAAGTATGTTCTTGGATTGCTTTATACCAGTGACATCATCATTATATTTTTTTAGTCTCAAATACATTACTTCATAAAAGACTTTTGACCTTGACCTTGAGTGTATTTTTCTCATGGCCAAATACATCAGAAAATGTTCACAAACATCTGTGTTGCTCTTTACTTCTCTCAATTCCTTTTTAGTCATACTTAAATCATTTTGCTCACTTTTGCATATATTTGGACGGAATTAAGGATTTTGACTGAGAAAATATCTGCTACAATTGTTTGCAAGTGAGGACATTTTTTTTATGGATGTGTTCATTCACTGGATACCTAAAACAGGGGATAAATTTGACCTAAATATTGACATGTATATTTTACTTCTTATTAATTTATGAACATCTATTGGAGATAAGGTCAGGTTTACTTAACATATATGGCGGTGAAGCACTGTTAATGAAAGTTGTAAATTAATAAAAGGTCACTTTACAGTCGTGGGAATACAGAATTGGGTTAATGTACATTTAACCCTTTCCCTCATAGAGGACACCATGAAAAGACCTATGCGAACAGCATAAAACCAGATCAGCCTGCGAGTAACTCGCAGGCTGATCAGGTTTTATGCTGTTCCCTGCTCCTCAGTGGTCTGGAAATGAGGATTTTGTAATTAAATTTGTTAAGGTTTAACTTTGGTTTTCTGCAGATCAGGATTATGTGGTACCTACTGAGTGCGTCAAAATGAGTCTATATGAGGGAAAGGGTTAATGGTCAGTGAAACTAACTGTAATGTTTTAGAATTCATTCCAATCAAATAAGTTAATTTCAAGGTTATAATATCAGATTGAAGTTATATTTTTATAAAAATATAGTAAGATTCATTTTACTACAAATATTTTGAATATATATACATGTGAGTGTCTCTCTCTCTCTCTTCTCTCTCTCTCTGTTTAAAGATAACTGAGTCTGGTGTCAGGTAGTTATCCTGTTTGTAAATAAAACAATAAATACTAAAAAATTGAGTTCCTACTTATATGTCTAGTGCAAGTGCCTCTTGTAAAGACAGAAAAATAGTCAACAAAACAGTATCTGTAAAGCACTAACAAATATTCTTTGTAGATCAGATTTTTAACACTATTTAATTAAATTTATCGTCATGATCCATTTATGTTTCTTCAAAATTAATGGTTAAAGTAAACAAATAATGATATGTCCTAATTATTTAATACATATATTTTTTCCCACATTGATTATTGAATTACTGCTCAAATGTATTTTAAGGACCAATATATCTCATAATGATACACTTTACATGAAAAAGAATATATAAAATGGATTGAAAATGTTGATATAATCTCACCATTTAGTATTTTGTATGGATGGCAAAATTCTCTCATAGTTTACATTTTGTATTGGCGAGTATTCCCAAAGACAGTCCGTAATTGGAAACTATTTGAATTTGAAAAACAATTGACCAATCACAATTTGTTTACCTCTTAAGTCATCAATTTATGTACTCGCGATTTGTTAATGGAGACATACTGAAGGTGTATGGAAAATGTCAGTAAATGCCAAAGATATGCGGAATATGCAATTCACGTATTTTTGTTAACATCTGAATTTTCTTTAGTTACAGATTCTTTCTTATTTATTCTTTGTAGTAAAGTCGTTGTCAACAAGAATGTAGAAGTTGCATCTCTCAACAAATATGTAACGTAACACACATTTTACTTTTATGTCCGAAGAATTATTATTATCCACTGCTCTTGGAAGAATAATGGGCCATTAAATGTGATACTGAGTTTATTTAGCCTGAATTTACAATATCTCCAATCTCCTGGATACTATAGACCTTGATTAATAAGTTTTGTTCAAAATTCTAAGGAGAGCTTTCTACTTCAGAATTTTCATGAAAACGTTTTCAAACTTTTCATTATAGTTTGAATCCTAATATTAACTAAAGCAGTTTTCAAAAGAATGTGTTTCCATAATACAAATAATAGATATTTTGCATAAATTACATAATCTTGAGCTCTTTAAGGAGGTAATATCAGTGTTTGTATGCATGCTTTTATATTAATGTATAAAAACATATAAAGTATGCCTAAGTAAATGCTGTTGAGTCATCAGAACATGGGGTGTTAAATCAGCAAAGAAATGTAAGACGCAATCAAATTTTCCCTTGTATTCATTCAGACATTTTGAGGATTTCATAAATATCTCTCTTGGAATTTTAATATTTATCTGTTACATAAGAGAGATCAAAATATTTTTTTTCTATTATCTCAAAGTAGCTTTTCGCATAAAGCTTTGTTGGAGAAGATGAGTTTTGGATTCCATGGTGTGTTTGTTTAAATGATAAATTGAATTGTACTTAGTGAGAAATACAAGGGCTCTAAATCTTTTGTTGATTGTGAACCTTACCTCCAAGATCTCTTTGAAGCAGTTTAAGTATAGACACAGAGAGAGTTGTTACAATAAAAGAAATCATAAATCCAATTGTAAATCCAACTGATGAATGTTTCTCAAGAGGTCCTTAGAGAGAGGTGTTGGAGACAGAGTGCAGACTGTAGAAAGATATTCTTCAAATTTTGGTGAATAAATGTAATAAGTGTTAAGGTGCCCTTGTAGTGTAAAGCATTCAAAGTTTCAAAAGAGGAATAAGTGATTAATGGATGGGTTTTAAGGGTATAATTGTGTGATAAGTTGATGCATGGAAAATGTGTTATTAACGCATAAGATGAAAAGAAAGTATGTATTGAAAGAAAAGGATTGATATATTTTTATAATGAAAGAACAAAACAGAACTGTTCTGTATAGTACAATGTCATTGAACTTTTATAACAATTATAGTGTATTTGAATTTTGCAATGATAGTAATTATGAGCTGACTGTGAAAAGTGAGAATTTCATGCCTGTCTGTAGGGGTTAGATTGTTACCGCTGTTTTAACCCTTTCCCTCATAGAAGAAACCATGAAAAGACCTATACGAACAACATAAAACCAGATCAGCCTGCGAGTAACTCGCAGGCTGATCAGGTTTTATGCTGTTCGCTGCTCCTCAGTGGTCTGGAAATGAGGATTTTGTAAATAAATTTGGTAAGGTTTAACTGTGGTTTTCTGCAGATCAGGCTTTATGTGATACCTATTGAGTGTGTCAAAATGAGTCTATATGAGGGAAAGGGTCAAAATGAGTCTATATGAGGGAAAGGGTCAAAATGAGTCTATATGAGGGAAAGGGTCAAAATGAGTCTATATGAGGGAAAGGGTTAAGATCTTTAATTTGATACTAAGTGAGATTATGACAGTCATTAGCATTAAGCAGTGGCAGAAGGTATTATTGCATGCTGTTAATAAAACAAGAGACAATGCAATATTAGTTGAAAACTTTTTTAATTTTTTTCCAGACATTTCATTTAAAAAAAAATATATTGCAATATTTTGGCTATGCAATGCACCTGTGTTGTGGAACCATATAATTAGACAAATAACCAACTGCCAAATCAACTATGACAATGCCTTAACCCTTTCCCTCATATAGACTCATTTTGACGCACTCAATAGGTATCACATAAAGCCTGATCTGCAGAAAACCACAGTTAAACCTTACCAAATTTAATTACAAAATCCTCATTTCCAGACCACTGAGGAGCAGCGAACAGCATAAAACCTGATCAGCCTGTGAGTAACTCGCAGGCTGATCTGGTTTTATGCTGTTCGCATAGGTCTTTTCATGGTTTCCTCTATGAGGGAAAGGGTTTAAAGAATAGTGATTGAAATTGGAAAAAGTTGCCAAACCTAATTGAGATGTTTAATTGTAATAGAAGCTTTGTATGTATTGCATAAGGGGGCATTTCTCAGGCTCTCTCTGATTTGCAAGTTTAATAATAGGAAATGGAATCCTTGTTTTTTCTTTAAATTTTACCATCTATGTAAATTCTGTCTAATTTAAGATGTAGCCATGGAATGTAAGATCTGATTACCCTAACAATTTAAAAGATGCCAGAAAATCTAGTCTAAGTTTTCAAAGGGAAAGTAGATATTATAGATGCAAATAACAAGCCATGAAAATTCCCTTGTGCATTTGTAAACATTATACAGCAGGTGTTGTTAGGCCATCTGATGTTTTGTTCTGTATGAAACAAACAACAAACCTTCCTTTGATGTCAGCGAATAATGTTACATTGTTGGGTCATGGAAATGAGTTGTACTGTGGGACTTATCAAGATGGCTTTTGCGCATTTTATCTTGGCAGCACAATCTGTTTCTTCCAACTGGATGCTGTATCAACTTTCAGTGACACCGGAGTTATCGCAGTCGATAGTTTTTGCAGAAACTTGCAGTTCTAATCTTAACTGTTATGCAGAAGTTACATGACATGCTTATTATGAAATGAAAATATGTGGATCAAACTGAGATATCTTTTTATTTTAATGCCAAGTGTTAAAATACTCAAAGCTTCTATTGTGAAAGTAATTGAAAAGGCAATTAAAAAAAATTTTTTTTTTGAGTTTTTCAAATTTAAGGATTTTATGCCTCGTAGAAAAGGGGAATAAATGTTTAGCAGCTGCTCTGTTGATGGTATAATGGTTAAACGATCTAAAAGCTAACTGTAATTTTGCAAACTTGTTGGTTTTGTAATCATTTGTTGATGATTGTATCAGAGATATTAAACTTTCTTTAATAAAAGATTTCAAGTGATATATATATATATAGTCTAACTAGTCTAGTCACGTTTTCTCATTCCATTGCCCTGTTTTTTTTTCCCATTTTCTTTTCTCATATTTTCAGAACCTCAATGTTATTCAGTTTGGTTTTCTCATTTTAATAATCAGAAAATAATGAAAAGTGAAAAAAAAAGGAATTACCTTGAAAACAATCTTTTCCCAATAATAAATTAAGAGATTGGAGCATGATCTCAAAGGATGAAAAATTAATTCTTTTGAATGTGAAAATTTTTTATTTTATTAAATTAATGTTATTTGGAGAGAAGCATATCAGGGATCTTCGTTGCCTTAAATTTGATCCCTTGGGCAATAATGTTGGGTATACTTTGTGAAATTGCTAATTCATCTTTGTGAAATTGCTAATTTATTTTTAGAAGCTTGTGATAATGATCTTTACTGTAATTAATTTTCAGTAATGTGGATTTTGTAATGATTACTTTCTTTTTTTGTGGTAGAATTTCCTTCATATGATGGTAATCTAGTCAGTGAATATTTCAAATATATGTTAAATATCTTGGTCCAACTTAAACATAGAGTTTGCATTGGATTTTAGATCTATGTGGCCAAGCGGAGGTAGTTATTAAGACTAGTTTTAATGTAGCCCTTCACAGCTGTGGGTTAAAGTCTCAGTTTTGTCGCACCAATTTTATGTACAAGGAGGACTTTCAACTGGATGATTCTACCCAGCAGTCTGTTGTGCATTTCATGTCTTCCACCATCTGTAATTAGCTGGATGTTGTTGTATGATTAAAATATTATTGCCGAGAGGTTAAATTATTAACTGAAGTTATAAATCTCCAGAAATGGTTTTGCAACATTCTGTGGGGATAATTTGTTTGATTTACCTTAGTTGTGTTTTTTTGATAGGGTGTTGGGATTTGGATGCCTTTGACATCTATTCCATTAGGAACTCCTTTGATTTTACTGCCAGTTAAGATACTGATGCTTTCACTGATTTATGGCATTATCTGGCAGGGTTTTGTATATTTCTTTTCTTAAGATCTGTATAAACAGTAATGGAGTATATTCACACTCCTTGTTATGATATCATTTGGATCATGTGTTGTGAATGAAACGTTATCCAGGAGGGACGACATGATGTACTTTCAAGGGACATAATTAAACAAGTTTGTGAAGCATTAACAGTGATACCGGGGATAAAAAAACGTGAACATGCAAAATGGGAATAAGAACATGCTAATAGGATCATAAAAACACATGGACAACATTTTTGCCTGTTTATTGTGGAGTGTGAACCATTTGTTGTCGAGGACAGGGAGAAGATGCCTCATATCTGGGAGAATGTGCTATCACTGAAACAGCTGTAAGTAGACTTAGTTTATGTCCAGTTTTTGTTTTCTAGATAACAATTAACTTTTCTTATAATGAATTGAGGACTGACCATAAGGCATTTTTTAAGTGCATAATTATGGAATTAGAATTAGGCTTAAACTTGAACCTTTGCATGCTGATGTGAAAAGAGAAGGGCACTGTGGTCCAGTTGGGAAATACCCGACTGCAGATCTGCAGGTACTGGGTTCAAACCCTATTTAGGGCAAGGATTTTTTATTATCTTCCCAGGCGCCAAGTACTGGTCCAACCACGGAACCGTTGTGAGGGATTAATATAAGTTTGATTCCCATTTGACAAAAAAAATAGATAAGTTTAAACCAAATCCTGGAAAGTCTTAAGATAAACTAGCCTTTTTAGTGTTCGATCGTTACTCAGAATATTTGAAGTTGGACATTTATTTTTAATAAGGGTATTTTTGACGGTCCAGAGATAGCATGCATGCATGTAAATACAAAGGACTTGTCAGTTTAACTCTCATGTATGAATTAATGACTTGATGAGCATTAATTGACTGAACTTGTATATGAAAGTGGATATGCAGACTCAGAATCTGAGCTACAATTTTATTTGAGCAAACAGAGGAGATCCTGATTTGACAGTTCTGATCTGGATCTGCTCTGTTTGCCATTGTGTCAAAAAGAGTTGTGTGTCATATAAACTCTGTTGGGGAAAAGAACCTTTCATGTGCATAGTACTGGTCCAACCCAGTAACTGTGAAGAGGAATAAGTATATAGAACTTGCTTTCCAATTGTTCCCATGTGACGTTTCTAAATTTTCAATATCTGAATTTCTTGGTGTTAAAACAGAAAAATGTAATTATTCGTTGAGGGGCATATGGATTTTCGGTCTTTGCGTCCGTCTGTCACACCTCAGGTTTACCTTTGCGTTTAAGCTTTTTCTTTCTATGAAGATGACTTAACATCTTGATGAAACTAGGTAAAAATGTACATCTTAATATGATCTATTCAATATTTATGTGAATTCATGGTGTGACCTATATTTTATGGTTGGATGAACATGCTGAAATTTGATTGTTCTTCTGCAGGTTTACCTTTGCGTTTAATTTTTTTCTATGAAGATAACTTCACATCTTAATGAAACTAGGTACACATATTCATCATTCTATGTTCTATTTAATATTTATGAAAATTTATTGTTGTGACCATTATTTCATGGAGGGCCTCCGTGGCAGAGAGGGTAAAGTCGCTGACTGTCACACTCACTTAGCCCCTCACTGTGTGGGTTCGAATCCCAGCAGAGTCATTCGGATTTTCATGTGAGGAAGCCTACATCTTCCTGAAACATGACATCCGGATGCCTCCGTGCATTCGGGGTCTTCCTCCACCTGTAATTAGCTGGATGTCACTATATGACTGAAATACTGAGACGGTAAACTCAAATAGTCAAGTCAAATAGTCATTATTTCATGATTGAATGAACATGGTAAAATTGATTGTTCTACATTTGTTTTTAAACGTTTTTTTCTATGAAGATGACTTTACATCTTCCTGAAACATGACATACATGTACATTATGATATGGATTATTTTCTGGTAGTATTTATTTAATTTTATGGCTTAGACTTGGTTAAATTGGTTATTCTGCCACAGGTTAACCTCTGTGTTTAAGCTACTTTTTCTGTAAAGGTAACTTCACATCATCATGAAACTTTGTACAAAATTTAATGTACATCATTTTATAAGCTTTCAAAAATACAAGTAAATATTAGGTTTTGACCATATCTTGGTAGGGCATTAGTGTCTCACAGACACATTTTCTTGTGTTTACATTAATTCTGTATTCTAAATAAAAGAAGAAATTAACAGGGACCTCCATGGCCGAGAGGATAAAGTCTCTGACTTTAACAGTCACTCAGCCCCTCACCGCGTGGGTTTGAAGCCCTTGAGCAGGGTCATTTGGATTTTCATGTGAGGAAGTCTTCCAGCTGGCTTGTGGTAGGTTCTACCTGGACACCTCCGTGAATTTGGAGTCTTCCTCCACCTCTAATGTTGCTATATGACTGAAATACTGTCGAAGTGACGGTAAACTCATATAGTCAAGTCAAGTCAAGAAGAAATTAACATGTGTACATAACAACATTTTGAAAGAATTGAACATAAAGGTTAGAAATTAATTTTTTTTTTGTTGTTTCATCATCTGCTAGATTACTATCGGTTTGAGAAATTAATTCATAATAACATTTCTAAAATCAAGATTAAAAAAAAAATGATACACATTTTTGAGTGTTTGCTGTGAAAATGAATAAAATTAACAGTATTCTGTAATTACTGCACTGTCTGTACAAGATTTGTACCATCAGTTTTTTAAGCATTTATTTTGTAAATAACCCCATGATTTATAAATAGGCATATAAAAAGAATGAATAAAGAAGGGAGAAAATCCCCCAGAGATGTAATGTTAATGGCGGTAAAATGTAATTTGTGGTTATGCTCATCTTAGCCTTTTAGAGCTGTAAATGTAGTGGTTACATCTTGATATAAATTTCAAGATCTTTTCAAGATTTTAGACTCGGATTATAGAATCAGCAAATGGAGAGGTGATAAGCTAAGTCCAATTGTTTTCCAAAGTTCTCTGTATCATACACAGTATCAGGATGCTAAGATTATTCAGGTCTTTGCAGTTTTAGGTAATAAAGATTTTAATTGTTATTGTTGATTTTTAACACAAAAATAATAATAAGAAAATTTATTATAATGATAGTGAAAGTGAAAATGGATTTTTTTTCTTTTTAGATATGTTCTCCTTTTATATTTACACTACAATGCATATTCATACAGTTCTGTTATAATGCTTTTTGGTAATTGTATTTTTGGATTGTATTGTAACTACATATAACATATAATAACACTGAAATAATAATGATACTGAACATGTTAAGAACATTGTTATAATGAAATATATATAATGATGAAATTTATGGCTAAGTGTTGGTTTACACAGTATAGTGTTCAAATGGAAGATGTAGTTATGTATCTACATTGTGTAGCATTATAATGGAAAATGTAGTAATAATTAAGTTATTTTAATGGAACATATTGTAGTGGGTCCATTATGCTATAGCACTTCAGTGGAGTGTGTAGTATTGACTCAACACAGTATAGCTTCATAATGGATCATGTAGTAACGTGTCTAGATGGTAAAGTGTTATAGTGAATCATGAAGTAATGGTTTTACATAGTAAATTCTGTGATAATGGTTTTATATAGTTTAGCACTATAATGGATCATGTAGTAATGGTTTTATATAGTTTAGCACTATAATGGATCATGTAGTAATGGTTTTATATAGTTTAGCACTATAATGGATCATGTAGTAATGGTTTTATATAGTTTAGCACTATAACAGATCATGAAGTAATGATTTTATATAGTTTAGCACTATAACAGATCATGTAGTAATGATTTTATATAGTTTAGCACTATAATGCATCATGTAGTAATGGTTTTATATAGTTTAGCACTATAACAGATCATGTAGTAATGGTTTTATATAGTTTAGCACTATAATGCACCATGTAGTAATGGTTTTATATAGTTTAGCCCTATAACGGATCATGTAGTAATGGTTTTATATAGTTTAGCACTATAACAGATCATGTAGTAATGATTTTATATAGTTTAGCACTATAATGCATCATGTAGTAATGGTTTTATATAGTTTAGTACTATAACAGATCATGTAGTAATGATTTTATATAGTTTAGCACTATAACAGATCATGTAGTAATGGTTTTATATAGTTTAGCACTATAACAGATCATGTAGTAATGGTTTTATATAGTTTAGCACTATAAAGATCATGTAGTAATGGTTTTATATAGTTTAGCACTATAAGGATCATGTGATAATGGTTTTATATAGTTTAGCACAATATATGGATCATGTGATAATGGTTTTATTTAGTTTAGCACTATAACGGATCATGTGATAAGGCATTTAAAAGTAAATCATGTAGTAATGGTTTTACTCGGTAAAACATTATAATCATGTAGTGGTTTTTTCCAAGTAAAACATTGTAATCATGTTGTGGTTTTACACGGTAAAACATTATAATCATGTTGTGGTTTTACACGGTAAAACATTATAATCATGTAGTGGTTTTACACGGTAAAACAGTATAATCATGTAGTGGTTTTACATGGTAAAACAGTATAATCATGTAGTGGTTTTACACGGTAAAACAGTATAATCATGTAGTGGTTTTACACGGTAAAACATTATAATCATGTAGTGGTTTTACATGGTAAAACAGTATAATCATGTAGTGGTTTTACACGGTAAAACAGTATAATCATGTAGTGGTTTTACACGGTAAAACAGTATAATCATGTAGTGGTTTTACATGGTAAAACAGTATAATCATGTAGTGGTTTACACGGTAAAACATTATAATCATGTAGTGGTTTTACACGGTAAAACATTATAATCATGTAGTGGTTTTACACGGTAAAACATTATAATCATGTTGTGGTTTTACACAGTAAAACAGTATAATCATTTAGTGGTTTTACATGGTAAAACAGTATAATCATGTAGTGGTTTTACATGGTAAAACAGTATAATCATGTAGTGGTTTTACACGGTAAAACATTATAATCATGTAGTGGTTTTACACGGTAAAACATTATAATCATGTAGTGGTTTTACATGGTAAAACAGTATAATCATGTAGTGGTTTTACATGGTAAAACAGTATAATCATGTAGTGGTTTTACACGGTAAAACATTATAATCATGTTGTGGTTTTACACGGTAAAACATTATAATCATGTTGTGGTTTTACACGGTAAAACATTATAATCATGTAGTGGTTTTACACGGTAAAACATTATAATCATGTAGTGGTTTTACACGGTAAAACATTATAATCATGTTGTGGTTTTACACAGTAAAACAGTATAATCATGTAGTGGTTTTACATGGTAAAACAGTATAATCATGTAGTGGTTTTACATGGTAAAACAGTATAATCATGTAGTGGTTTTACATGGTAAAACAGTATAATCATGTAGTGGTTTTACACGGTAAAACATTATAATCATGTAGTGGTTTTACACGGTAAAACATTATAATCATGTAGTGGACAGTAAAACAGTATAATCATGTGTGGTTTTACATGTAAAACAGTATAATCATGTAGTGGTTTTACATGGTAAAACAGTATAATCATGTAGTGGTTTTACATGGTAAAACAGTATAATCATGTAGTGGTTTTACATGGTAAAACAGTATAATCATGTAGTGGTTTTACATGGTAAAACAGTATAATCATGTAGTGGTTTTACACAGTAAAACATTATAATCATGTAGTGGTTTTACACAGTAAAACATTATAATCATGTAGTGGTTTACACAGTAAAACATTATAATCATGTAGTGGAGTAAAACAGTATAATCATGTAGTGGTTTTACATGGTAAAACATTATAATCATGTAGTGGTTTACACAGTAAAACAGTATAATCATGTAGTGGTTTTACACGGTAAAACAGTATAATCATGTAGTGGTTTTACACGGTAAAACAGTATAATCATGTAGTGGTTTTACACAGTAAAACATTATAATCATGTAGTGGTTTACACGGTAAAACAGTATAATCATGTAGTGGTTTTACACGGTAAAACAGTATAATCATGTAGTGGTTAACACAGTAAAACAGTATAATCATGTTTTTACATGGTAAAACATTATAGTGAATCATGTAGTAATTGTTTTTAATGGTTAAGAATTATAATGGACATGTAGTAATGTATCTACAGCATATTATATTAGCATTGTTAAACATCATCATTGACACCTTGAATTGATCATCACATGCACATATGGATTTTCCCTTTGTTCTGAATTTTGATTCATGCATAATAGAATATCTCATTTCAATAGTGATACATCAAATGAAAAAATATACTGTTATCTGTATCTTCAGTCAATATCCTCTGTATGTCACTCCCCAATCTAAACACCACTGTCTTTGATGGACATATGTATATATACAGTACACGTCTGTATATGTTGGTTCGCTAAAGTTTATATTATAGTATCTGGATCAATGGCAGTCTTCCTTACTACACCCTCTTTTTCCATTCTCTCTTTCTTTCTTAATTTCTCATTCTCTTTTCACTTCCTCTGCAATTGAGTGATTACAGTTACTGAATCGCAGGTTTGATCCCATGCCAATTTTTGTCATACCAAAGTTTTTAGAAATGGTACTGGTATACAGTCAAACCTGTAATAAGTGGTCAGTCAAGGGAACAAGAAAAAGAAACTGCTTAACAGAGGTGGCCGCTGAATGAAGATTATAAAACATATACCAAAATGCTAGTTTGGTTATACATTGTATATTGAAACTGACCACTAATTGCAGATTGACCGCTTAATACAGGCGTCTGCTAAAACAGGTTCAACTGTATATCCCTTGTGCTTGGCATGATTATAAGGTAGATCTAGGACAAGTTCCCCCTGGAAAAACAGGATAATGTGACTGGGTGTGGTATCATGCCACAGTGAGGCAGCACTTTATCTGTCCATGTAGACAAAGTCGCCCAGTGATTGAAATGCTGTCATCAGGATGTTAAACCCAAACGAAGAAACAAACTTGCGTGAAGCTTGATACAGACCTATCAGTGTAAGTTTGTGTACATTCATCATAATTTTATACATTTTATTATAATTTTCTTATTAAGCAGAACTTCCTTTGCTAATATTAAAATAGATAACATGAATAAATAATGGGATTACCCAAGGTCCTACTCATTTTCTCTTTCCCTGTGTCATGTGTTAGACCTATCAGTTGTTTACAGATGTTTTGCTGCTGAAACTGATCACGTGCGAGTCCTATCAGTTACTTACAGATGTATAAATGCCGCTGGAACTGATCACATGCGAGTCCTATCAGTTACTTACAGATGTATTGCTGCTGGAACTGTTCATAATTTGGAAATAGGGTCAGGCAATTTTCTATGTTGTCACTCATTACTATCTTCTTGAGAGGGAGGCTAAATATGCATTTGGGTAATTATGATATTCAAAAAAATATTTCCTAAAATTACAATATTACTCATTTTTGTAAATAGAGAAATTGAAACTGAAATTTACTTAAAATAAATATATTTATTTTAAGTTCTAAGAAACAAAAACAAGGAGGAAGAATTGCAGAGGTTGAATTATAGCAATTATTAAAAATCAGGATATTGTGTTTTTTCAAATGGCCTTGGATGCAAGGCCTAACATTAAATCCATTTACAAGTGAAGCAGGCTACTACCGAAAAATCGGGGGGGGAACACTTTATTGTTCAATTACCGCAGTTGGTATCGAGCCTTCCTCAAGGGATAATGGGTAATGGAACCATACTACTCCCTGGAATTGCAGAAGAACTGCATGAAATATTCAACAGTTCACACATTCAGTAAAACAGGATACACCTTTTGTTGACACTGAGCCCTTTGGACTTTCCTGATGGTAAAAGTCATGCTGCTCAGAGGGAGAGAAACTTCAAGAAACAAACACCGTCTGTTTTTCGGTCTCGATTTTGTTTTTTCGGAACAGATGTGCTGATAATGATCTAATTGTGGTTTCAACGTCGTTTGATATTAACAGAAAATAATGTTGTGTTGCTTGTGTCCGGTGAAGTTTCTGCATACATTCTGTCAGAGGACTTTGGAAAATGACTTAAGGTATAAAATATTGTTTGTTTTTGTATTGGAAAAAATATGTTAATGAATATAAATTATCTATGTGATATTCTTCTGCTTCTTTGATTTCCTCTCTTTTTGACTATTATAATTGATTTGAGCTGTTTGATTTTTTGCAAAAGTTTTAACTGAAATTTCTTATTTATGATCATTCATGAGGGTCTCTCTATTCCTTAGATTTACTGAGGTGTACAAAAGATTGTCGAACATGATCAGCCTGAAAGATTTATTCAAGATAATTATGGGTGTATTAGAAGTGGAAGTGTTCATGTCTTCTCATCCTAAGGGTGTATGTTCCAATCCACTTGGGTCAAGAATCTTTCAGGAACTTTTCTGTTGCTAAGTACTAGTCCATCCCCTGGCCAGGAATTGTGGATTAGTATTAAGATTATTAATAAGGATAAGACATTAGTATTAGTTGTAAGAACTTGTTTCCAAATCTTGACAAAAAAAGGGAATGTTTTTAAATAAAAACTCTGTTTATGTGTGTCTTCTCTCTAAGTTATAAGAGTTTGACCTTGACCTTTGCATGACCTTTACCTTTAACAGCAGTTCATGTTTTTATATGAATCCTACCTTCCTATCTAGAATGTATTCCACAACAATTATTTAGGAAGGTTTTTTTGGTTTTTTTTACATAAATTGGGACAGCTGCACTTTTTTGTGATATGACCTTGAAGATAATCAAGCAGTATAATTGTATACAGCTTATAGAAATAGTTGAAAATACCATGTTTGCACCAATTTCATATACCATATACATTTTAAATTGCTAATAATTTTACATCAGCCAGTTAAGCCTCACTGTGACAACAACAACTATACATAATATCATCTTGAACTTTGAATTGCACTCCTGGTTTTAGATTGGTCTGTTATATGATACATGATTTAAAACACAACAGAAATATCTTTTAGTAACATGTCATTGTTCAATTTAATATATGTAGATTTATACTAATATAGACCAAGGGACTAACCTGCATTGTCAACTGAAAAAAACAAAACAAACAAATTTAATCATCAGTCGTCATTTTTTAAACAAAAATTCGCTATTCCCTTGCTGGCTATCAAACGTGATAAAGAGCAATATTAGGAATCACATGTTGTTCCATCCCATTTCTGTTTCCAAAAAGTTCAATGTCTTTTCATATGTTTGAGTTTAGAGGTTGTGGCAGGGGTATTCACCATCATCAGTGATAAATCATCAATAGAATACTGATTGTTATGCAGATTGATTAGTCATCAATATATTTCATATAAGAAAAAAAAATATATTATTTAAAAAAGAAATGTGTTGACAAACTGGTGAGTCCGAAGAGACTATTTCAACAGTGACCAAGTGTATATCGTTAATGTCTCCAGACAAAATAGCCGACCAAATCACAAGCAAATTCAAGAGACTTGGCCATGATTACAGGCTATTGCAGAATTTCATTTATCTTTGTCAGAGATATTCATAAAGGAGAAATAAGTTGGACGTTGCTTCTGTGGGATAAAGCTGTCCATTTTGACAGTTGCCATGAGATGTTCCTCATACAGGCATTACTTAAAAGGTCTTGTCGGCTCGATTGGACCCCACCAAATTGCGGTTAATTTAGGGTTACGCAGATGCTTAAGTTAATACAAAGTCTTGCGGATGTCAGAAGTCTCCATTTTGTCTGTAATGTAGACCTGGATGGGCAATAGAAAGCTTTGTCATTTAGGCAGCCACTTGTCTCTCTCCTTTCTATTTCATTCATCTTTGCGTTCAGTAAAAATTGTGGTTTATATTTGAATGACCCTTTATTATATTTCCTGGGAATTACTTTTCATTCCTATTAAAGCACACTATATTTCTCTATTTAATCATAATATTCTTCGCGTTTTTGTTGTTTTTTTTATCTGTTTTCTATTAGCTGAGCAATTTCACTCGTGACAAAAGCAATAGGATCTGTTTATTCATTTCCCTTTGGGTAGACATCAATACTAAGATAAATTCATTTTCCATTATTTATTTTTTCATTCATCTGTCTGTATTTTTTTCATTGCAGGATAAGTTATCTAGAACCAGATGCAAAAAGAATTGATTTTTAAATGGTGCCGGCACTTAGGCACAGCTTTGTCATGAATTCTCCTGTCTGGTCAGATACTCTTGAAATGGTGTAGGTTTTATTAGCTCACATGAGCACAACGTGCTCAAGGTGAGCTTTTCTGATCGCCTTTTGTCCGTCGTCCGTCGTCCGTCGTCCGTGCGTCCGTGCGTGCGTGCGTCCGGCGTCAACAATTGCTTCAAACAACATCTCCTCCTAAACGGCTTGGCCAATTTGAAAAATATTTTGCAGGAATGTTCCTTGGATGAAGCTCTTCTAAAGTTGTATAAATGGTTCTGGTCCATTGCATAATTAGGTCACAGGAGCTAAAAATAGATTTTAAAAATGCAAACTTTGAAAATCTTCTTCTGCAAAACTGCAAGGCCTAGAGCTTAGATATTTGGTATGTAGCATCAACTTATGAGCCACTACCAAGATTGTATAAATCATAGCCCTATGGTGATAAATGACCCCGCACCAGGGGTCACTTGTTTTACATAGAGTTATATAGAAAAATCTTAAAAAATCTTCTTCTATGAATCCATAAGGCCTAGAGCTTAGATATTTGGTATGTAGCATCATCTTATGGGCCACTACCAAGATTGTACAAATCATAGCCCTATGGTGATAAATGACCCCGCACCAGGGGTCACTTGTTTTACATAGAGTTATATAGGAAAATCTTAAAAAATCTTCTTCCATTAATGCATAAGGCCTAGAGCTTAGATATTTGGTATGAAGCATCATCTTATGGGCCACTACCAAGATTGTACAAATCATAGCCCTATGGTGATAAATGACCCCGCACCAGGGGTCACTTGTTTTACAAGAGTTATATAGGAAAATCTTAAAAAATCTTCTTCATGAATCATAAGGCCTAGAGCTTAGATATTTGGTATGAAGCATCATCTTATGGGCCACTACCAAGATTGTACAAATCATAGCCCTATGGTGATAAATGACCCCGCACCAGGGGTCACTTGTTTTACACAGAGTTATATAGGAAAATCTTAAAAAATCTTCTTCTATGAATCCATAAGGCCTAGAGCTTAGATATTTGGTATGTAGCATCATCTTATGGGCCACTACCAAGATTGTACAAATCATAGCCCAATGGTGATAAATGACCCCACACCAGGGGTCACTTGTTTTACATAGAGTTAAATAGGAAAATCTTAAAAAATCTTCTTCTATGAATCAATAAGGCCTAGAGCTAATTTTTGTAGTAGCATCTAATGGTTCATTACAAAGATTTTCAAAGTCTTGGCCCTACGGTGATAAATGACCCTGCGCCCAAGTCTTCTCTGAAACCATATGGCCCATTGCTTAGATATTTGGTGTGTAGTATTGTCAGGGGTAAAATGTTTTAGATTAAGTTATATCAGAATCCTTGTCTGTTTAAAAACCTTGACATCAGTTGAAGCAATGGTACTCAGGTGAGCGATTCAGGGCCATCATGGCCCTCTTGTTTTTTATCTAGGAGCTTAATGCATCAAGAGTGCACTGTGGTATACATGATGGTCATGGTTTCAAATCCCTTTTCTGACATGACCTTTCCTGGCTCAGAGTATGGGTCCAACACAGGAAAGATCAGTCAAAATGCATTTCCCAGTCATTGCAAATATTGAAAAGCTATAATGCATTTCCCAGTCATTGCAAATATTGAAAAGCTATAATGCATTACCATAATGCTTAACCTAGTCATTGCAAATATTTAAAAGCTGTAATGCATTTCCCAGTCATTGCAAATATTGAGAAGCTATAATGGAAAAAAATATAATTTTCCCATCATTGAAATATTGAAAAGCTATAATGCATTTCCCAGTCATTGCATATATTGAAAATCTATAATGCATTACCTAGTCATTGCAAATACTGAAAAGCTATAATGCATTTCCCAGTCATTGCAAATATTAAAAAGCTATAATGCATTTCCCAGTCATTGCAAATATTGAAAAGCTATAATGCATTTCCCTGTCACTGAAAATAATAAAAAGTATAATTTCCCAAAATAGAAAATATTAAAAAGCTAGAACAAAATAAGACAATATTATATAGTCATGGAAAAATTTGATAAGTTTATCACAAAGTATACTGTTAAGTAAAATTGTTACCGTACACACAGGCAGATTAGGCGCAGCTACGTATAAGGTGCATCTTAATTTTCAGGGTAACTTATTTGAAAAAAAAAAATCACTTATCATATCATATATGGGAAATTTGTGCCGTCGTACATTTTGACAGACTGAAAGCTATCCATACGTCACTGCGGCTAATCATACGGTGAACTGTTTTATTTACATGACATAAGATTACCGTTAGACTGTTACATTAAGGAGGGGTAGGATAAAGGCGACACATTTTCATAACATGGCAATACTCAACCGTGTCCCTACATTCTAAATAACACTGGGGACCAATGTCACCTGTCGAAATTCTCCCAACTAACAAACATTACGTAACAATTGCCACCTGTCAAATTTCTCCTATACATCATGAGGTCCCGTAAAATAAACTTATTTGTTTATATTGGAAATGGCTTCCATCAAGTTTTTTCAGTTTCTCAGAATCATCTCATCATAAAATATACCAGTAGGATAACTAAAATGAAAGCTGAAAAGCTGTATATCATAATATAAGGCGCACCCCCTCTATAAACCTGAATTATCTGGAAAAATAGTGCGCCTAATCTGCCATTGTACACAGTAAAGGAATTACCAGTTTTAATTTGCATGTTACAGAAAATGAATAAATTGTCAATAAGAATATTAATATTTATTTTTGTATCCTATAAAATGATAAAAGATTTGTGAAAAGTGAGAGAAAATGTCTCCTTTAACCAAGTTACATCCACATTGAATGATCATGATGATAGAAAACATAGGACTTTTATATCTTGCCACATTGTTGTGGCAGACAACATTATATTGCAGCAGACGGTCAATTTATCATGTCCCAGTAACCAATCTATTTCTTCCTGTCTGGGGAACTCTTCCACCGGTTCGGCTGATTGAGTCATTGTGCTAGGACCCGCTATGATGTCAAATGTAATGGAGAATTGATATGAAGTAATTCCTGTGTGTATGCATGTATATATTAATGTGTCCAGTAGTGCTATATTGACCTTCAACTTTATACTCTTACTTGATCAAGAAAAGCATTTTTTTGAAAGCAAGGGGTCAGAAATAAAAATTTAATTTTGTATGTATGGAAATGTAGAGTTTATTTATTTTTTTTCAAGTCTGCTTATAGAGCCTGATTTTGTTGCCACATAGTTTTGTTTACATTGTGTTGTGCAAAAGAGTTAGATCCTTAGCACCAAGGTCAAGTTGAAAGGTCATGGTCCTTACAAGCACCAAGGTAAAGTTGAAAGGTCATGGTCCTTACAAGCACCAAGGTCAAGTTGAAAGGTCATGGTCCTTACAAGCACCAAGGTAAAGTTGAAAGGTCATGGTCCTTACAAGCACCAAGGTCAAGTTGAAAGGTCATGGTCCTTACAAGCACCAAGGTCAAGTTGAAAGGTCATGGTCCTTACAGAATGTAGATGTGTCCTGTTGATATCTCCAGGCTCCACATTAGGTAGTGGGCCTGACATAGGTTAATTGTTTTATTAACCAGGCTCGAATTCCACCAACAATACTTAGCGCTAAGTAATACTTAAATTCTTAAACTAGATAAAAACGCATTCCACCATTCCTGTTTTACGAAAAGTTCAAGTTCATGACTAAGCACATATGACTTGTACCCCTAATATCTAACAATTTTTGAAAACAAATGAAATAGTTGGTATTTTATTAAAGAAACAATAATAATAAAATTGGCCCTTAAGTATTTAAGTATTACTTAACGCTAAGAATTGTTGGTGGAATTCGACCCAGGTTTTCAACAAAAATCCTATCCTGGTTATTAGAATGAGGTACGTTGTTGGTAAGGTGGGTGGATGGTCATAAAACAATTTGTTTCCGTCAAATATCTCCTGTTAGAATAGAGATACAGTTTTCATACGTAGTAGGTAGATACCTTATGGGGATAGGAGATTAGGATCAGTTTTCAGGATGATAGGGTCAAGATCAAGGTCACTGTTACTAAAAATAGAGTTTACATTTCCATCAAATAACTTTTTGAGTTGAGGTATGATATATACCTTATGAGAAAAGGAAGATTGGAATTGATTTTCAGGTCAATAAGGTCAAAATCACTGTTACTAAAAATTGTTTTGGTTGCATTAGGCGACACTTGAAAACCTAGTTTTGCTCCATTTGATGTGTTTCTTGTTATTGTTAAATGTAGATGAAAAGGACGGGTGTCATTCACTTTCAGTGATTGCTTTTTTTTTGGTGCTCATTAATTTTAGATTTGGAAGAAATGTGTTTCATTCAGGAAGAAGTCCATCATAAACTGTAACATTTGGTCTTTATTGTCAGAGAATGGTACCCTAGGTTACAGGGCATCAGGTCAGTGTGGGGATACTCCCCATCATTTTACATTGTCTATATAATAGCTTCTGGATTAGGGTGGTCAGACATTTGGTCAAATGTAACGTGATTAAGTCCAGAGTCAGTTGTGAATTAACCACCTCTGCAGACGGTAACCGGGAGATGGGCCTAGAAACAAGACCATTAGACATATAATCCATTCTTAACCAGGGGATGATATTTGTCTGCTGCAAATAGTTGGATGTTCCGTCTGCTGCAAATATAGCCAATCAGTCCTTTGATATTATTTTTCAATATAAAATGTTTTCACTTTCCTAGAAGGTTTATGGTGTAGAAATAAACACCATTTGAAGAAATCATTTAGAAATCATGCCATTTATTATTCATTATCATGCATTTCATTGTAACTTGAAATCAACATAGTTATGATAACACAATACAACATTGGATCCCAAAGTCTATTTTTGTGAAATGTTTCAATGATTTAATGTAGTACAATATAATGCAGAATCCATACATGGGCCTCAGATATAGCATTAAAATGGAGCTGCACTGAATTTTCTTTGTAAAGTCTTAAAAAGACATATCTGCCATTATCATTTAAGTAAATATGAGTATTTTTTACGTTGGTAGTGTTTATCAAGTACATATGTACCATCAGGTTATTATGATTTTGAAATTTTAATTTTTATTTTGATAGCATTTAGAAAAAAAAGATGTCTTTTCTGTTAAGGGAGATAACTGGTGCTCTCAGTAATGGTTAAATACGTAGGGGTGTTTTTCATCTTACTTATTTCCCTGGTAGACATTCCTGAATATGTCAACTGCCAGCATGAAATGGCATCTTAATGATATTCAGTTGTTATAGTACCCAAAAATCTGTCCTTTATACATAAAATGTTTCTTCATACCATGGAGACCTTAATAACAATGTGGTCAATTATAAAGATTAATTAAGTTTACACTGACATAATATATACATGTTTAACATTTTGTCTGTTATATGACTTCTTGATCTACCATCCCCTGTTGCTTAGGGGATCAGAGTGAGTGGGAGGTCATGGGTTTGATCCACAGCCGTACTTTAAAATGGCACTGGTAGCTCCTTGCTTGGCACTCAGCATCTTTATACAGGGTAGTTCCAAGACTGGATGGTCCAGTGTCAGGATAATGTGACTGGGTGTGGTATCATGCCACATATCTATGGTGTGATACTGCAATGTGGCAGCACTATCTGTCTTAAAGCAGACATAGTCTCCAAATGACTGAAACATTTTTGGTTTGGATGTTATACAAACAAACATACATCTAGCCTTGTTCTCATTAACCCTTTCCCTCATAGAGGATACCATGAAAAGACCTATGCGAACAGCATAAAACCAGATCAGCCTGCGAGTAACTCGCAGGCTGATCAGGTTTTATGCTGTTCGCTGCTCCTCAGTGGTCTGGAAATGAGGATTTTGTAATTAAATTTGGTAAGGTTTAACTGTGGTTTTCTGCAGATCAGTCTTTATGTGATACCTATTGAGGGCGTCAAAATGAGTATATATGAGGGAAAGGGTTAAGGAGAACTTAAAACAGTTTACATGAATCAAGAGAACATCTTACTTCATGATGAAGTTATTCTACACATTAAGTTGGGTTAGCTTGACTGTCCTTAGTGCAGGTTTTTCTTGTATATATATCAAAAGATTTATGGCGTCTCCAGTATGTTCCTCTGACCACTGAAAAGAGCAGGTTAGCTTTGTTAATAGGAAAAAAAGTGTTTGACCTGGTTTGGGAAATAGATTATTGGCAATAGGTAAGCAAAAGGGATTAAGTTAATGGCTGTAAATTAGCTTTATTTCATTTTCTGCTGTAGTGTAATACAAGTATAAAATTAATTAAAGGCCAATATCAATGCAAGTAAAATTAAAGATCATAAAAATGTGGCAGACATTGATGGTACTTTATTGAAGCAGCTCTGTTGTTTATTGCTTTATCCAGTGAGCTGAAAACCATGAAGGAGTAGGAGGGATTTGCTGTAATTTGCCTCAGACCGGAATATACAGATACCAGAGGATTATGATGATAGAAAACGATTGTGAAATAAATTTGTTCTCTCCGTATGTCTTCTCTGTTTGTAAAATTAATTAGAATAATTTTTATGTAGTTGAGTTACAGATCTGACACATCCTATTTCAGTTTGTGTCTTCAAAGAAGATGAAGGTTGCAAAGCATTTCTGTATCAGTTAAGAAGATAAAGTGAATTCTAATGTGAGCAAATTCCATTTGTGAAGTTTATAAGGCATGAGATGGAGATTGGATGTGTCTGCCTAGGAAAAGCTGCTATAAATTAAGTTTAGAAGAATTTTGATTTATGATATAGAGATGTTTAAACCAATATATATTATTTTGTTGCTTTAATAAGTTGTAAAATGAAAATTGTACACTCCAATAACTCAGTTGAATGTCTTACACTGTCAATGAAATGATCAAATTGGATATTTTGAAGGAATCTCGGATTTCAGTTGCAAAATATTAATTGTGCAAGTGGTATGAATCCAGAGTATGTTAGGATTGAGTTCCACGTTTTAATTTTGTCGGATCTTATTCATTAATATATGAAAGTGTATTTATTTTCTGGAAATCTTTAAATGGATACATGGATATCAGGTGACAGGTAATTAAGTGTGTACTGTAAACACTCATATAATGTGTGCACTCATGTATAGTGCACATCCCAAGTTTGATATTAAAAACCTCTGTAAAAGTCTATTTCTCATCTATAATGCTCACTCATTCCTCTTACATCGAGGAGGCCGCCATTTTGTTTAGTTGCAGGTGTTTTGCGGATATTGGATTGAACTACAGGTAACTAAAGTTCTACTGCTTCCACAGGTCAGTCATGCGACAATCATAACTCACATCTCTAGTATCCATATTCAGTTTACATTGTGACGTTGATGTTCATTTTGGCCAATAGTTTAAGTAATTAAGTCTTCAAATGTTGACACCTTGTTATTTGTTTGTCACAAGTCCATTGAAGTAAACAATTATCTTATTAACAGTACTGCCCCAAATAGAACTAACTAGCTAGAATATCATCTGAATGTACTAAAAACATTTAACTGATTGTATAAACATAACATAATGACAGTCATGGTTTGTCTCAGAAATGACGATGTGAACATCGCATTTGGGTTTATCTCGTAAATCATCATGTAAAGTACAGTACAGTACTTAACGATTTCTGGGTGATTCACAGTGATATAAACAAAAAGAATATGAACACAATAACAATGATTTTGTAAGCATTTATTTCACAATTAAAGTGTATAAATCACAGACAAGTTTCCGGCAAGTATATTTACGATAATGCTTAAATACCGATTTAAAATCTAAATACACTCATATAGACTTTGCTGGTATGGCTTCTTGGCTGGATTTAGTTCGGAAACACTACAAAAAAAAACTTAATTCTCGTGTATGGTGCGCACCCCTTCCTCGAAATGGAAATTGAGGTCATAGAAATGTGCATAAAACATGAATGTTTGCAGTATTAATATACCTTACATTAGTTTCGAAAGGGACCACAGGTAGCATTCAGTTTCCAAACCTGTTTTAAGGACAAGAATGTAACATATCTTTCCCAGGCACAAATCTAGGAACAATCTAAAAGGATTAGTATAAATTGTAAGAACTGGATTCCAATCCTTGTAAAAGGAAATGTTTAAGTTAACAGTACAAATCAATATTTATCTGCTAGCCACTCTCATGCATACTTGTGTATTATATCATACATTGAAAGACAGAATGGCTTGTTACCATTCTTTTATATATTCTGAAAAGTAATTCTGGCCAGTATGTTATTTGGTGTTTCATGTGCAGTTACAGGGATGAAGGAAAGAGGAGAGTTTTAACCTTTAGTAGGTAAACTTGAGCGCAACTCTACATGGGCTGGATATACTAGTATATTAATCTCTGGATTTGGATCATTTATTGACTCAGATTCAGGCCTCTATTAGAAAAGAACTGTTTGTTAACATAGATACTGCACAAGCATGAATCTCATCTTCTGTTGTTTTCAGCTCATCTGATTTTTGAAAGTGATCGATGGGCTTATTTTCATCTCACTGGCCTTAGTCAGTGTTGGCGTTGGCATTGGTTTTCACCCTTTTTACCCAAGTTTTATGTTAAGGTCAACTTTTTCACATGAACTATCAAAGCTTGGAACACTTATTCACCATCATCAGTTGACTCTAGGCTGCAAGATAACTTTATCTTGCTTTTTGCAAGAATTATGGCCCTTTTACACTTAGAAAATATCAATTTCTTGGTTAAGTTTTATGTTAAGGTCAAATTTTTCAAATGTTTGAACTAATCAAAGCTACGGTTTTGATACTTGGAACACTTGTGCATCACCATAAATTGACTCATGACTGCAAGAACAATAACTTCAACCCTTTCCCTCATATAGACTCATTTTGACACACTCAATAGGTACCACATAAAGCCTGATCTGCAGAAAACCACAGTTAAACCTTACCAAATTTAATTATAAAGTCCTCATTTCCAGACCACAGAGGAGCAGCGAATAACATAAAACCTGATCAGCCTGCGAGTTACTCGCAGGCTGATCTGGTTTTATGTTGTTCGCATAAGTCTTTTCATGGTCTCCTCTATGAGGGAAAGGGATATCTTGCTTTTTGCAAGAATTATGGCCCTTTTACACTTAGAAAATATAAAATTTTCTGGATAAGTTTTGAGTTTAGTTCAAGTATTATTTACCTATAAAAGCTATAGCTGTAAAACTTGTTTGCACTTATGCAAGATCAAAAGCTTGGATCCAATACACTTACCTTGCTTATTGCAAGAATTTTGTCCCTTTTTTACATTTTATATAACAGTGTCAGATTTCTTGGTGAAGATTTTTGTTTATGTCAGCTTTTCTCCAGAACTAGCAAATCCATATCTTAGTAATCACTGCATGCAACTGATTGAAACTTCACACAACAATCCCATCCCTCCAAAATAATCAAGTTGAACTATTTTAATTTAATGCAAATTGTTGGCCATTTACAACCTGAAAATTGCTACGCTTTGAATAAAAGTACTATCAAAGTCAATTATCTCAGTATCCATTGCATGTATTGGTTTGAAACTTTATAGAAGTTCTCTTGGCTCTTAAATCTTCATAGAGCAGATAGTACTTAATTTTAATATTGGTTTGACTTATGGAACCCCCCCACTCCCCCACACACAACCCTCAGTATTTTTTATTTTTGGAAATATTATAACTTAAATGTCTATTTCTTGGGACAAATTAATTATATAATGACAAAAAAAATAAATCAAATGAGCATTTGTATCTGCTTGGCAGTCCTCTATTTTTTCTATAATGAAATCCAAAGCCATATGTGATTGTATTGATAAGAAACTTGCTTCATCTTGATAAACTATTTGGGAGAGTTGGTTATGTAGCTGTTTAAAGTAAATTTATATTCTTGTTCTAAAGATTTTAAGATTCAATATTGTCAGAAAACAAGACCATTTATTTGGTTGCTTAGAGATTGAATTGATTCAGCTTATATATTTTATTAGATCTAATTTAGATGCTGGGTCAGCATCATTTCTTTCCTATCCTGCAATTTTTTTTTCTATTACAAAATCCAAAGTGACATTTGAATCTATTGAAATAAAACGTAATTAATATTGATTTGGGAAAGTTAGGAATATATCCCTTTAAATTGAAAGTAGATTCACTATTGTCAGAAGACAGAATAATTCATTTGATTGTATTGGGGAGATGAAGAAATCATGGGAGGTAATGAAACCTGCATATCATATACAAGTTTAAATCGAGCAGCTTTGCCAGTCTCTCACTGCTTAGTCAGCTTGATTTCTTTCATTTTCTGTGAAAATCCTCATTTCATTTAATAGCCTAACCTTTAATAAAGCACCTGTTTGCCACTGGCAGTTACCTCCCCTTATAATTATGCTAATGATTTCGCACTTAACTAAAAGGACCTGTGTTTGCTGTCAATTGTGTTTTATTGTCCAGCCGTTTGTTTGATGCTTCAGGAAATTAGCATTTTCACAATAGGATGGAGATAAAAGCATTGCAGCATTAAGCTTAATCAGATCTTCAATAAAATACATTTGTGTGTTTTATCAAATTTTCATTTCAGAATGAATGTCATTATCAGTTAATCTAGTGGTCTTGTGCAGGAAAAAATGTAGAGAGGGATTTATATTGAATTTGCACTGAAGAAACCATGCACTTCTGCTAGTGTAAAACCAATCTTGGTGGCCAAGTGGTTACAGTGTGTACATGATAACAGGCAGAATTTCCAATGGGTCCCATGCTTAACCCTTTACCTTATGAATATTCATATACAAATTTATATCTTGATAAATAATAATTTACTTGAAATCGTAGGTAAAACCAAGGTATAGTCTACTCATTCAGCTGATTTTATTACCCCCTGGTCATTTGGCATATTTGAAACGGTGTTATAAATTTTACAGAGCTTGGAAGTCATATGCATGATATGAATACCCTTGCTGGTAACCATTTATACACCTTGGTGGAGTAAAATAACTTAGGGATGATTTCTGTGTGGGTTTGAATCCCGGCAGGGTCATTCAGATTTTCATGTGAGGAAGCCTTCCAGCTGGCTTGTGGTAGGTCGGTGGTTCTACCCGGATGCCTCTGTGCATTCGGGGTCTTCCTCCACCTGTAATTAGCTGGACGTTGCTATATGACTGAAATACTGTCAAAGCGACGGTAAACTCCAATAGTCAGTCTAGGGATGATTTCTTGCTCAAGAAAATAAGCAGTGACGAGACTGACCCATGATCTGTAGTCATGCGTCCTTCCACTTCTTCAGCTGAACTGTCACAATTATGAATTGGTATATGATATAATGGATTTTTCTTTGCCATGCAGACTATGTTGAATTAGAGCTACCATATTTTTAAAGCAAATGCAGGAGACCCTAATCAGACTGCTTCTAACCCAGTAGGGGTTGCCGTAAAGGTTTAATTCGGAGTTATAACATTTTTTCATTTCTGCAGTCGCCATAACAATCGACACTTAGCCATGCCATAGAGCGATTCACGGTGACCATTATGTCAAGCATACATTGGCCGTGCATTTGCGTGCAGCTGCCCTAAGTTCTTAGGGCTTCCAGTTGACCTATGCTGACAACAAATTTCCACATTTGCCATATTACAAAAGTATGGTCACCCTGCACCTGTCATAGGTTCGCCATACCGTGATCGTGTGTCATCACTTTAATTGCCCATAGGCAAGCCGCAGGACTTTTGTAGGTACTATTTTAAAATACATCATACGGCTACCCTAATATATTTAACTGCAATAGAATGTGACCATAGAAAATCTATGGCGGCCCTAGAATTGCTACTAACCGTGGAAATTTTAGACCCTACGACTGCCTTGGCAAATGTGACTGAGGTATAAAGAATTAACAATAGATCTAGGGATAGTTTGGGCTGTATTAGGGTATTATGACTGGATGTGAAGGTACATTATAACCAAGCAAACAAGCAAAGTTGCAAACTGGAAATTATAATGTTGTTTGGTTCCAGGAGGTATTCCGAAGCAATTTACAGAGAAGACAGTATGAGGATTAATGTCCTTGAACAAGTTGCAAAGAACAAAAAAAGAAAAGTTTTTTCATGAAAATTAAATTGCAAAAAAAGAAGATGAAAGCATTTGATTTTTTTTTTTTTAAATATTCAGAA
>CM037779.1:37405802-37455802 GCA_021229015.1 Solen grandis | reverse complement strand
GTGGATTACCTAAATCAGAATTTTATAGAATTATATTATTGAAAATTATTTAATCAAACAATAAAAGTAAAGATGATATCAAGGCATGTTGTCATTACCAAGGATAACACAAAAAGGTGGATCCTCTTATTTCCATTTTCGTTCCAGTTCACAGTGGCATGTGAAAATTTGGAAAGAGGGATGGGGGATATAGATCTACCCTAGTCCATCCATAAAAAAGCTTATGTTGCACATGTCTCCAAACCTTTATAAGCCATAGTCATGAAATGGTCACCAGCATGGGAAGCTGTGCACTTTTTAAATTCATTAAGTCATAGCAGAGCAGAGTTATGGCCCCTGACCTTGTAAGAATGGTGCAAAGTGGATGCATTTGTATCCAGTGTATACTACATGTAGTCTAGATATTAAGATGTGTAGGATTTCCTTTCTTCCATTTCTTGTTCCTATCTAGTGATTATGAAATGACAGGTGATGGTAAAACCTTAATGTGTTTAATAATATTGTTTCATATATGAAAATGGAGTGATATTTCCATTGTAAGGACATCATTATGAAAATTGGAGTGATATTTCCATTGTAAGGACCATCATTAGAAAATTGGATATTTCCATTGTAAGGACCACCATTATGAAAATTGGAGTGATATTTCCATTGTAAGGACCATCATTATGAAATTGGAGTGATATTTCCATTGTAAGGACCACCATTATGAAAATTGGAGTGATATTTCCATTGTAAGGACCATCATTATGAAAATTGGAGTGATATTTCCATTGTAAGGACCATCATTATGAAAATTGGAGTGATATTTCCATTGTAAGGACCACCATTATGAAAATTGGAGTGATATTTCCATTGTAAGGACCATCATTATGAAAATTGGAGTGATATTTCCATTGTAAGGACCATCATTATGAAAATTGGAGTGATATTTCCATTGTAAGGACCATCATTAGGAAAATTGGAGTGATATTTCCATTGTAAGGACCATCATTAGGAAAATTGGAGTGATATTTCCATTGTAAGGACCATCATTAGGAAAATTTCCAAGTATTAGTCAAAAATCAAAAGCAACACTACAGTAACTTCTTCTTTATCTATATGTAGTTACCTTAATTTTGCACCATTTTATTTTTCTTTTTTTTTCTGGTTTTGACTTTTATTTTAATTCTGAATTCATCAGATTTTGACAATAAAACCATACTGAACTGATTGTCTCATATACCTTCAGAGTTTCCCAGCTGTCACGGAGACCATGGAGTTTGCCTCAATATCCATGATGGATGTCTACAACGAAGTTAAAGGTATACACCTGCATTCTCTTCATCTTCTTAGCCACTAGTTTAATATTCCTATAAAAGATAATATGATACTTAATTAAAAATAAGAAAAATTTATATTCAGCAAAAGAAAAAGTTTATGAAGTTAAACATTCTTAAATTATATTCTAATCAGTTCAAAATCTAATTGGAGTCTCTTCATCAATCTCATAAAAAACACAATTATTATCATCTAAATTTTGAATGAGATAGATAGGAATAATCATACAGGTAGGTCTTTTCTGGGTGGTCTGTGATAAAATGTCAGGTTAGCAATGACAATGGCAATGAAAGAGTGTTGCTCCCTTTCTTTTGCACAAAACCTAATATTGGGATCTGCACAATAAAAATTAATCTCCCTCTTTTTCTATATACATTTAGAATAATTTACAGTTAGCCCTTAAATTTATTCACCTTTCCTGGTGGTATTGGATATCTATATTTTATAATCATAATTATATTTCATATTGATACCTAATTTAGTAATTTCTTAATTTTTTCATAACTCTGTCACAGATTGTATAGTTATTTTTAAATGAACAAGGCAGGATTTATACAGGGTGGTTACGGGATTGGTTTGGTTGGCCCAGTGTCAGGATGATGTGACTTGGTGTGGTATCATGCCACATATCTACGGCGTGCTACTGCCATGTGGCAGTACTTTATACAAACAAATGACCAAAATTAATCTGAGATAGGTATTGTGATTGGAAGAACTCACCCTGTTGAAGGTTTTTACATACAAATTGCTTTATTGTATTAATGTGGTGTACCTTGCTTTCTATAGTTCCCAAAGGACAAGCAGCTGCCCCAAAGAACCCGACCTGCGGGTCCTTCCGGTCCCTCAACCGAGGTGGAGTATATCCGGTCCACAGAGCTGCTCTATTTGGGAACCAGCCCACCAAAATTAGTCCGCCAGGATACGGAAGTTACTACTCCCTCACCAGATGATGAAGACACTGGTCCTCACAGTCCAGGTGCTAGTGAGGGTGCTGATACTGATAAAGAAAAGTTGATAGAGGATGAAAATGTGGCAGAGAAGGTTGATGAAGCTGGCATTCAGGAAGAGGCCACTGCAGTGCCTGTGATGGAGTCGTCGTCCTTGGTGAATGAAATTGGTAAATATTTGGAGGCCAATACTGGTCAGAAAAATGGAGTGGCATTGTAGGTTTTAAGACATGAGGTTTTATTGTAGGTATTGTAATAATTGTATGATAGCTGGTCAAGTATGTGACATAGATATTGTTTGCTTCAAGAGAAGGTCCACTTTAATAAGTACCAAGTTAACACAGTGGGGGATACATACCTATCACAGAGATAAAGTTGCTTTCTGAAAGTCTTGCATTATGCACTGACTATATGCGCACATTCTTTTTCAAGTCAGCAATAACCTGCAAACTTGTTAGTTGCAATAGCATCAAAGCTTTAGGACAATGTCATATTTGCTTATGTGCGCTGATTTGGCTAATGTAATAATTTTGCCAGATTATATAGTTCTCTTGAGAGAAGAAGAATATTTTTTTTCAACCTCTTTTTTAAGATGTGAAAAAGAGTCATTTCCACACTCAAAAATGAATGTCTTTTTTATCATAGAGAAAGAAATCAGATTGACCATAATACATGTATTGACAATTGATGTTTGGTTTATAAAGAGTTGGAAATCCTTTCCTAAGAAATGAGTAGTAGCAGGTTTTGGTTGGTTAAACAGATTCTCATGTAGAGCAGGGCTCCAACCCACAGCCCCAAGGGGCATGAGGCCCCATGCTAACAGTGATAGACCTGTCCTCACTTGACTGTACAACCAGACTGCTGGAAGTTACATAATTAGGACATGGGTAAAAAAAAATGATAGTGGATGAATATTGGTGTGTTATATGACAAAGGCTCTGTGGTCTTGAGGTAGCATAAATGACTGCAAAGGTTGTGTCCAGTGAGGGCAAAACAATTTCATGACCTTCCAAGACACAAAGTACTGAGGTAGCATAAATGACTGGGAAGGTTTTTGTCCAGTAAGGACAAAACAATTTCATGACCTCCCTAGACACAAAGTACTGAGGTAGCATAAATGACTGGGAAGGTTGTGTCTAGTGAGGGCAAAACAATTTCATGACCTTCCTAGACACAAAGTACTTGTTCAACCCTGGATCCATAAAAAGGGATAAGTATCAGTTGTAAGAACTTGTTTGCCAACTGACTTAGAAAGGAATAAGTTTAAATCAATACAATAACTTTCATTGAGGAGGGAGAAAGTTATCAATGTTCATAATTGTTGATAATTTATTAGACAGAATTGATAAAAGTAAATCTTTTAATTCAGATTCAGTGTGTCATAGATTGTTTTTATATCTGAGCTGCAGAGCAGTCTCCTATTGGATATAGCATCAGTGTGTGTGTGTTGTATTTAATGCCAAAGTTTCTGTTAAGAGCTTTATTTATCTTTTCATATTAAGCAATTGTATGTACATATACTTTGTATCATTTTAATTCTGTTGTTAATTTCATGATGAATTTAATTGTATTTTTAGCATAGATTCATTTTAGTTTATATCATCAATATGAGGAATTTAGATATAATTATATCAGTTGCCAAAGATTTTTTCTTTATGCTAAAACATTTATACAATAATTTTACTGTACTGTAATTGTAATATAATGCTAAAAAGTGATTTTTTGTGCATGTGTTTCATTTCTTGCAGTTAACCCTTTCCCTCATAGAGGACACCATGAAAAGACCTATGCGAACAACATAAAACCAGATCAGCCTGCGAGTAACTCGCAGGCTGATCAGGTTTTATGCTGTTCGCTGCTCCTCAGTGGTCTGGAAATGAGGATTTTGTAATTAAATTTGGTAAGGTTTAACTGTGGTTTTCTGCAGATCAGGCTTTATGTGGTACCTATTGAGGGCATCAAAATGAGTCTATATGAGGCAAAGGGTTAAAGACTAAATATTTCAGTTTTAAGTGCACTTAGTGAAATCATTGCTGTGATACAATGTATTAACAAAAAGGCCCCCAATTCACCAACTGTATGATCAGGGCTTGGTGCAAGACTACTGTACCTGCTTCTTCATTTATAAGTAGTACCACAGTTTGACAAAGTTGGCGTAAGAAGTTACCATATTGATTAACAACTTTGCAAAGAAATCATTTTGTTTTTTTAATTATTCTTCAGGTAACAAAAATGTTTTAATGTGTTTCTTTTTGATATATGTATTACTTAATACACTAAAATCAATCTCTTCAAATAATGTTTGTTATTAAGATAACAATTTACTATACTTTTATAGTCATGTACTTACTGTAAATGTTTTGGTAAACAAGATGGTGGAATGCGATCCTAAAGCATTAATTGGAAGAGTCAAGTAAAGTTGTAGAAGTTTGGGCCAAGTTTATATCCATCACCAGTTATTTATGACATCAAGTTGGCAAATTGATGGTGTTAGTTTCAGCATTGTGTAATTGGAAGAGTTTCATTGAAAATGTCAAGCTTAATATTACATTTTACCACATGAAACAGGGGCATAGCTGTATCACTGTTGATGTTACCCGCAAACACTTGAATGGATTGCTGCTTGCTATTAATTAATGTTTTCTTGTCATTTTAAATTGGGATTGTTTTGGCGTCAACAAAAGTTTGAAACTTACTGTTTAAAGTTACTGACGTACCACTAGCTACATGTATATGCCCCTGGGAAAACTTTCATGATGTGTACAGTATAGGATAATGACATATACTGTAGATCCATTTTCAGGCTTTAATTTGGGTCGAATATCAGATTCTGCCTTATATTGGATCATATTGTAACTATACGACAATAATGAATAGCTTTAAGATTGGTGGTCCATGATTTGAAACTGTGTTGAATTGGTTGTTTGCTTTATAATGGAGGGTGTTGTAAGGGATCTATGCTGTATAAGTCAGACCAGGCTAAGATCAGGTTTTATATTTTTTTCTACTCCTCTGTAACCTTGTTATTACACGTATTCCAGTAAATTTAATTCCACCAAAAATACTTAGTGCTAAGTAATACTCATATTCCTAAATTGGGTAGAAATGCTTTCCATGGAATATTCAGTTTCACAAGTTGAAACAATTTATTACCTAAACAAATAACAGTATTTTTCAGAAATGAAATATTTGTGTATTTCTATGAGAGAAAGAAGAATGATGATATTTGCCCATATTTTTAAGTATTCCTTAGTGGTAAGTTTGGTTGGTGGAATTAAGCCTGGTATAATACTGTGATAGTGTGACTACTATTTTTAGGATAAAGATGTAACACAGGACAACTTGTGCCTGTAGTACTTTTAGTGTGACCTGACTTTCCTCTTGCAGTCCATGCTATGTCATGGCATATCTGTTGAGTAGAGGAAGGGGTTTCGTATGTTTAACAAAAAGCATGATGGCTGACATTTGAGCTGAACAGATTTGAGTCTCAAATTCCACAAACAATACTTAGAATGAATTAAGTCTTGAAGTCTTTGATAAGACACATTATTCCATTCTTGCTTTACAAAAAAATAGTCAAGGATCATTAAATTTACATACATATTAATATTTGTTAAAAAAAATCAGGTATTTTTATAAGGGTGATTAGAGCCTAAATACTAAGGTATTACTTAATGCTATGTTATTTTGGTTGAATTGACGAAAGGCTGAATATTACATAAGTACTTTCTTAACTGGCCAATTTTTAATTCAAATTCCTATTTATTTTTAAATGTTGCTTTATGTCATGATTTTGTCTAAAGCCTTACAACAACTACACCATGTGATTTTAATTTGTGCTAACAAATTGTTGTATATTGAAAAAAAAAATCAAGTTTAATCTTATTTTTATTTCTAATAAAATACGGGCTGTTGGGACTATTAATGCCATAGATTTTTAGACATGTAAGACTTGGGAAAAATGTTGCTCGTGTGCAAATGTTGTTCAGTTCAGGCCAAAAAAAAAAAAAAAGTTCCATTTCTGGACTCCAGCCAGAAAAAAGAGGGAAGTTAGGTAGGACTTTTTTTGTTTTCTTCTTTTTTTCCCCCTCCAAATGATGCGAAAAGTAAAGGAAATATTTTTTAACTGAAATGTAAAAAAAAACAAACTTTAGGGTCAGCCGTGTAACAAGAGGGTCGGTCAGAAGACCAGAAACGGAACTTTTTTTGGGGGGGCTTTACCAAGTTGCACATGTAAATATGCCTTTATAATGGCCTTAATGAAAAATATTTTTTTATAGAAATAAAAAGTATGACTAACTTTACTTATTAAGTATAATTTTACCTTTTTTTTTTATTTGTAAAATTGTTCCTGAGTGCTATTTGTTTATTTTATAAACACTTTTTTGTGTAGCAGTTATGTATATCAGATATTTTTTACATTGAAGTTAAAGATAAATTATTTTATTTTTTTTCTTCATGATTTTCTAACCCTTTCCCTCATAGAGGAAACCATGAAAAGACCTATGCGAACAACATAAAACCAGATCAGCCTGCGAGTAACTCGCGGGCTGATCAGGTTTTATGCTGTTCACTGCTCCTCAGTGGTCTGGAAATGAGGACTTTATAATTAAATTTGGTAAGGTTTAACTGTTGTTTTCTGCAGATCAGGCTTTATGTGGTACCTATTGAGTGCTTCAAAATGAGTCTATCCCTTTCCCTCATAGAAGAAACCATGAAAAGACCTATGCGAACAGCATAAAACCAGATCAGCCTGCGAGTAACTCGCAGGCTGATCAGGTTTTATGCTGTTCGCTGCTCCTCAGTGGTCTGGAAATGAGGACTTTATAATTAAATTTGGTAAGGTTTAACTGTGGTTTTCTGCAGATCAGGCTTTATGTGGTACCTATTGAGTGCGTCAAAATGAGTCTATATTAGGGAAAGGGTTAAAAGAAGTGGAAGTACAATCCCACTCATTGTTGTCATGTTGTTGTATATTTTTCTGGATAATGTTTGAGTAACTAGTAAGACAGACTCTTTGAATCATTGGTTACCCTGAACTTCAAATGCCTTTGGGATGCATGTTTGAAAATTTCAAAAGGGAAGAAAAAAGACATAGCTATTGGTATATAATGCCACCTAGTACAGTAAAATTTTAGAAACTTTTACCAACTTAATATATTTTTTTTAATTTATGTTTTTCTGGTACATATTACTTTTGAGAAAATTATATGTTTTTTATTGGGGAACAAGTTAATTTTGTGTCCAATGTATGATTTTAATTTTATACTTTTCATTTCACTACGAATTTCCATGGTATGGAATGCTACTAATTATTTGTAGCTGTTACTGCCCTGTGCAAATGTGATACAACATTGCTAAGTGGAACATGTGAAATTCTATTTTTGGAGACTTCCAAATTACATTATTTTCTGTTTATACAGGTGTCTGTTATACTGGAGAAGGAATCATTCCATTTAATAATATTTGCCATCTTTGTTATTGTGATGTATACACACAAGTGAAATAAAAAATAAAGAAAAAGGAAAATGTCCTCACTTGAGGATGGCCCTTTTATTGTTTGAATATTTTTAAAAACAGATGTCAAAGGTATGAAGTTAGCAAAAAATATAGAAATATTCTGTGGATGACATACTTTAAAATACGGGAAACATTTAAAGATAAAAAATGAACTCTTTAATAATATGATTGAATTTAAGAAATTTATATTTTGAAAATAAATAACCTCTTTAGAATACATTAGTTAAATGCATTTTTTTTCTTAAGTTAACTGTTTGTATTAAGATGTGTAATGATTTTTTGTACATATTTTTTTCTATCAAGGTGCAAGCACAACTAAAAATTTCGGGCTTTTACGTAAATCATTTAACAATAACATGAGTCTGACATAATGTTTAACCCTTTACCTCATGAATATTCATGTACAAATTTATAACTTGATGAATATTAATTCGATTGAACATTAAAGGGTACATGAAACAAAGGAATTTTCTTTGCCATGCATACAATATTGAATGAGCAAACAGAGGAGACCCTGATCAGACAGCTGTTGGTCTGCTTTGTTGTCCAAGGTGTCAAAACACATCTATTTGAGGCAAAGGGTTAAAGTTTGATGAAAAATATTTTTCTCTCGATTTTCTTGCTCTGAGGTGTATTTCATATTTCAAGGGTCCAAATTTCTGAAGCAGATTTTTTTCGTCAGATTTGTTGTTGTTTGAAATGATGTTCAGGTAGCTGATATTGTCTTACACTGGATTGTGTGGTAAATGGATGACATAAGTTAACAGATTAAAGATAGAGAGTCCATGGTTTGATTGGTTATTGTAATCAATCTGCACTTGAAATTTGATGAATTTGTAATTTGTCAAAGTTGAACAAGTATGGAAAATAAGAATTATTTGTTACTTCCTGTATGCGTATATTGTCAATGGAATAACAAAGATTTGTTGTCGTTTTTAAAGTCTATAAATGTAGTATTTTAAGTATTATATTGAAATGGTTTTTGTATAGTCACTTTTAATCTTTTCAGTTTACTTTTAATTGTTAAGTTTGATTTGATTTAAGAAGTAGTTATATGATTATTCTAAAGGTGTTTCCAACACAAACATCGTTAAAGTTTTGTATGATACAATAGTTTTGTTTAATTCTTATGTAAATTAAGACTTTCTTATTCTGTTATTGGCTCACTGTCAGCTTTACAATCAAAGACAAGTAGGAAATATGTGGAAAAAAAATCAAATTTTCCGGTCAAAACCATCAGTATCACATAATGTAAAAAAATAGAAAAAAAAAAAAATATTTTCAGTCGAAAATATTAGAGAACAATTGCCATAGTAATATACAGGTTGTGTTTTGAGAAAATATATTTAAATATATAGACAATAGTTTTGAGTATGTTGTCTGTAAAAATTTCCCCTTACTTAAAAATGTGTATGATTGGTCTTCTGTTACAAGGGATCCAGTAAAGTTTTATGATCTTGTACAATATACAAACATCTTCAGAGAATTATGTTCAAGGTCATCAATGTTATGTGATTCATATATTGAGATCTAGGTTGATTGATTGATTGCAACTTTAACAGCCCTTCAACAGTATTTCAGTTGTATTACAACTTCTTGCTCATTATAGGC
The DNA here is from genome assembly GCA_021229015.1 of Solen grandis. Taxonomy (NCBI): domain Eukaryota; kingdom Metazoa; phylum Mollusca; class Bivalvia; order Adapedonta; family Solenidae; genus Solen; species Solen grandis. The sequence goes on along the minus strand of CM037779.1, from coordinate 37,446,404 downwards.
TTAGAAAGACCCCATGGGATCTCTGTAAACTAACATCGAGCCTTATAGAACACTATATTTTTATGTGTGTATGTTTGTTCATGTTTTAAAAAATTTTTTCCTTGTATCTCTCTTCAATTATGAAATTATGATTTATTTCTGTAGTGTTTTTTTCAAACATGATTTCTCAGAATTTTTTACCATCAACATATAATTGAATATCATCTCTCGAAATGAAACAAATCTGTGAGCAAGATCATAATATATAATTTAATGGGTTGTCATGTTCCATTTATAAGCTTGGCATTAGACAATGGCCTTGGGTCTGATTTACTTAATTTCATACAAGTATTTATTATTAACCGCTTCACAGAAGTAAAGGGCTATACCAGTAAAAGGAAACACAAACCTTACGTCACGTCCCATCATGCCATACTTTGCCTGAAGATTAGGTGGTGTGTGAGGGGATTAATAAACTTATATACAAATTTTGATGAGATCATCTATTGGTGATTAGATTGTATTTTCTTCTTTTTACTTATTTTTTTCCAGATTAATCTTGAGTGAATTTACATCTTGATTGCAAAATAAAATATGAAAAAAAAATGTTGAAACCCATGGGGCCATATTAAAAAAACAACAACATAAGAGCCCCTCCCCCCCCCCTTTTTTTTTTTACCAAAGCCAAAATTCAATTATTTCTGATAAAGAGGCTTCCCACCCCCCACCCCCCTTTTTTTATTTCTGATAGAGTAATTTTGGGGGAAAATGTCTATAATGAAAGATATTTGTTCCCTCCTTCTGTTTGGTTTGAGAGTTATGTATTCAGACAATTAATATTAATTAAATTTACCAAAATTAAGACAGAATAACTTTAAAGTGATCGGTGAATACTGCCCCTTGTTGTTGAAACTCATGCCTAACAAATGTGTTAATAAAATATGCAAAAATTTGCAAGAAAGAAGCGTTTTGTGTGAAGTTTAGTGAATTGGATCCTAGGTCAGAATTCTCTTCACTGTAAAAAAAAAAAAAAAAAAAAAAAAAAAAAAAAAAGCAGTTAAAGTTCTAATACTTGATCATAAATTAGAAATATTATTTCATGATTGATAATTACTTTTTCTGCATAACATTTGTGTCATTTCTGTTGTAGGTATCCATATTGTCTGCCCATCCCATAGAGTACTTTTTATGTTCATTTGATAATCATTTTTATGGATTCTGTGTGCAGAAATATATATCTCTATCTGTGTGAAGTTTGAGTGATTACTGGTCATTATAGTCAAATAAGGTCTTAATTAAAGAGACACAAATGATATTCTGTTAATTTGCTGTTTATATCAGATTTACACAGACATATAGATACACCAGAAATTAGAAAATGTGTACATGTAAGTGTATGGGATAGAGTGAAAATCAAATAAACATATTCATTGTGGAATCAAACAGTTAAACTGAAAACTTATATTAAATTGTTTCATAAATTAAGAACAGAATCTTGTTATCTTTTAACCTACATGGATTAAAGTTTGTAGTTTTAGTAAGTGTAAGAAAAAATGAGACCAATTCATGATTATACTTTTCTCCTCTATGATTAACCGTCAACTGCCTTGGAATAATGTTTTGGGAAAAAAAAATAGATATGGTATTTATTTTACACAAAAATGAGCTGTTTTAACCCTTTCCCTCATAGAGGAAACCATGAAAAGACCTATGCGAACAGCATAAAACCAGATCAGCCTGCGAGTAACTCGCAGGCTGATCAGGTTTTATGCTGTTCGCTGCTCCTTAGTGGTCTGGAAATGAGGATTTTGTAATTAAATTTGGTAAGGTTTAACTGTGGTTTTCTGCAGATCAGGCTTTATGTGATACCTATTGAGGCGTCAAAAGGAGTCTATATGAGGGAAAGGGTTAATGTTAACACTTTCTTTACAAGATATATTTTGAGTCTAGTGCTCAATCATTAGTCAGGTTGTTTGGCTACGAGTTATTTTGTGTTACTGTCATTATAGAAGCTCAGAAAACAAATCTGTAATTCAATTCGGCACCAGAGTGTAATTTTTATTAACCCTTTACCTCATGAATATTCAAATTTATAACTTTATGAATACTCATTTGCAAAACCTTAAATGGTATATGAATTTTTTCTTTTTTTGCCGTGAAGACTGGAGAATCTCAGCTACAAAATTTTATGAACAAACAGTAGAGACCTTGATCAGACTGCTCATTTAAAACATCAAATCAAGTCTATCTAATGTAAAGGGTTAATCTAAATTTCATTTTGGCGTCATCAGAGTACTCTGGAGCAATACTTAACCTTTTAAGGGGAGGACTATATGTCCTCAAATAAGGACATTTAAATAGATTCCAACATTCCCCCTGTCTTGTGATAATCAGTTTTGCAGTATTTTTTTTCTAAACAATCAGCTGTACTCTTGTTATAATTCAGACTTGTTAGACTTTCAGGAGAAAACAAACATGTATTGTTTGCTTGTTAGAACAATGTTTGTTATGGAATTAAAATTTTATTTCAACAGATTTCTTTTGTTTCTTTACTGATTTGAAATTCCATTCCTCCAATTGCAATGTTTAGCATAAGAACTAGAGACTGGAACCTGGGGACGTTGTATGGGCAGAAGTTGCAAAGAGTTTCAAGATATTTTGTTTCTTTATATGCAGTAATATATTGCAAAATGGAGTTTGAAGTAGGATGAGGTACTCACACACTGTTAGAGGTAACATTGTTAAAAAAACAACAAAAAAACGAGAATGTTCTTTGGAACACATGCGTCACCTGCTGAAGGGTGATGGAAAAGTATGATGGACAGATAGACGATAGAAATGTGATCTCTGCTTACAGCAGGTGACACAAAAATGGCTAAAATAGTGAGTGGTTTTTAGTCATGTGTCTGTTCGTCTGTCCATGCCTCCAAGCATTTTTGTATTCGGACACTAACTTTGTCTTGCATGTATTTTGATATAATTTGGCATTAATGATCTCCTTAAGGAGACGGAGTGTTGTGCGAAAGCTTAAAGGTCATGGTCACAATCAAAGGTAATGAGGTATTTTTCATCAGTTTCCAGACATTAACTCTGTCCTAGATGGGTGGATATTAATATTACTTGGTATCAATGATCTCCTTAAGAAGATGGAGTGTTGACAAAGATCCATTTTTGTAGCTCAAAAGTCAAGGTCACAATTACAGATGGGGGGTCATAAAATGAGATATTTTTTGGTTTCAGGACACTAACTCTGTCCTAGATGGATGGATATTTATTTATCTTGGTATCAATGATCTCCCCAAGAAGGCTAAGTGTTACATGAAATATCAAGGTTGTAACTCAAAGGTCAAGGCATGTAACTTCATATACAGACAGAACAAATGAAAGAAAGTGCAGATTACAAGACCCATAACTCTTAACTTCCATATATTTTGAGTTACTCCCCTTTGTTGATAGAGCTATTTGGTAGGGGACACCCATTTAAACAGTTTCCCCAAGGAACACCCAAGTATAGCGTGCATCAGATATGTGTTAAAATCTGCTAAAAAACAGTTCTGTGTCAAAGCTGTCTTTGGGGGCATATGTCACTTACTGTGACAGTTCTTAATTGTCTGGACTGATATTTGTTTCAATGAAAGATAAATGTTGTCCACAGGTGCCATCTTAACCCTTTCCCTCATAGAGGACACCATGAAAAGACCTATGCGAACAGCATAAAACCAGATCAGCCTGCGAGTAACTCGCAGGCTGATCAGGTTTTATGCTGTTCGCTGCTCCTCAGTGGTCTGGAAATGAGGATTTTGTAATTAAATTTGGTAAGGTATAACTGTGGTTTTCTGCAGATCAGGCTTTATGTGGTACCTATTGAGTGCGTCAAAATGAGTATATATGAGGGAAAGGGTTAAAACACTTTTCATCTATATCCTTGCATAGACCACAAAAAGAGCACAACCATATTATCTTGGATATCATTGCTCATGCAATACACCCATTTGAAGCTTCTTAGTACAGCTTGAATGTTTTGGACATAATAGATAAAAATGTCTGACCTGTGTTTCATTCAACATTTCAAATAAAGATAGTCCACCATTTGATATAAGAAATGTTTATTGACTTGAATGTAATTTAGTTACAGAATAAAGGTCTTTATTTTCTTCCAAAACACAGTGATGCAGAATATAAGAATTTTAAGTTAATGAAAATCTCCATTTAAGAAGTCTTGAGATCAGAGATATATTTCACCAATAAATTGTGGCAGCAGTCAGTAAAAAAGATTAAGATGGTGGTACACTGATGATGATTGCAAGTTTGGACCCATGTTGGGAATAAATTATTTTTCACAGCATTACCATGGGCAGAAATACTGGTCCAACCCAGGAACCATGAGAGAGGCACTTAGACACAGGCCCTCTGTTCTCATGAAATACTGGGGTATGATCTCAAGTTTTAACTTGTATCATACTCAAGTCCCTATCAAATTTAATGGCCATATTTAAGTCTGAGATGGAAAATAATACTCAAGTAAATTTTATATTTTTGAGAAAAAAGGGTCCTGATTCCCAAACTGATATAAAAGAAATGTTAAAGTAAACAAGGTTGACTTTTTAAACAACGCTATGTTCAAATGAATGCCATGCCCCCATGGGGGTCTTAGACGTTTGGGGTTAAGGTTATTTGAAGGTTAAGGTTACTTGGCGGGTAGAGTTCATCAAGGTGCATACACCTGTGATATTTGGAGTCAATAGGAGGCAGGACTTCAATCTTATGGTCAAGGTTAAAAGTTTTGTGACAAATAGACCAAAAACAATATGCCCCCCTGATCTATCATAATGGGGCATAAAAATGAACAACCAAACAATAACTTCAAGAGTGATTTGTTTTTATTACAGGTACATATAAATACAAAGTTGCCCTCGTTTTAACAATCTGAATTGTAGGTGACAGAAAAAACAGTAACTTACGTGAAATGTATAGTTTCAACAAATGATACAATTCAAGAAGCACAAAAAAGATAACAAATGAAACAAAAAATGCAATGAACAATTCAAAATATTATGCACTCAAATTTCATTACATCTGACTGAATCAATGAGAGTAAACAATACTTAAGGAACATAATTCATTATTGTTCATAGTCAACTTAAATAATCAGATCCTGGTAGTTTTAATTTCTTTGAAAAGTAAATCAGCTATCACTAAGTTATCACTAAGTTATTATGAACCCTATAACAGTGCCTAATTGAAAGAATCCAATTGCCTCTAGGACAGGCCTTTTGGCATACATGATTCTTGGATAGTGACAATAAGTTGTAAGCACTTAATATAGTTTTGTGGTCAGCCTAAAATTTTCCTTTAATTTTGGAATTTTGGGGCCAAAATCTAAATGAAAATTTCAAAATGTTTCGGCTTCAAATTTTAATCCTTCACCATTTAAACAATGTAGCATTAAAGATACTATGTTAAAACAATTTATCTTTGGATCAACTAGTTTACGCTGACAATGCTAAAAATATTCCAACATCAATACTTTGTTCTACATGATGATAACCTCTCAAGTCCATCTTAAGAAAAATTTCATTATTCTAAGCTGGATGACCATTGTGTAATTAATGGGAGTATTTCACTCCCTACATCAGCACTTATTGCACTGTCATGGTTGGTCATGTGACCTAGTCAGGTCACATGACTCTGAGAGGTTTGTATACAGGGTACACACCTCTCCTCTATAAGTAGTAAGACCCGACAATGTCACATGACCAACTACGACAGTGCAGATTAGCACCTTACAATTTCTGTATAAAACTTATCGATACTGTGCTTACATGGAAATGATTTCTAGATATCATAAGTATGAAATGTGATAAAGAAGTGACTGAAAAATAACTCATTGCCATTAAACATCTGTATAGACAAATATTTATAGTGTAATAAATTGTGTTGAACATCTGAAATTGTATCATACAAATAAATGACTTGTTACATGATATTCATAAGGAAAAAATGCTGACTCAAGATAGAGGCATGTATAATACAGGTAACTGAATTGTTTATTTCATGGGAAAAAACAACAAAAAAAACAACTATTTATCTTTCCTCCCCTTACTGGATACTGTACACAGGTTGACTAGTAGCAGCAATCACCTGTTCTAGGTAGACAGCCTATATCATCAGTCCGTGTAGCCATCTTTACAAACTACCTGGCCTAATTCCCTTGGCTGGTTGTTGCAAAGGGAGAATGTACAACCATCTCTTGCCTGGTTGCTTAGCACAGGATTGTAGCACCTACTTTCCCGACAATTGTTGCTAAGCACAGGCTTAGAATGTACAACCAACCATCTCTTGCCTGGTTGCTTAGCACAGGATTGTAGCACCTACTTTTCCCAACACTGTATGCTTAACACAGGCTTAGATTGTACAACCAACCATCCACTGACTGGTTGCTAACACTATTTAGATAGTAAAACAAATATTTGTACCACCCACCATTTCCATTACCAGTTGCTAAGCATCTTATGACTGGTTGCCTAGCACAGGTTTGTACCATCAACAACCTTGTCACTATACATATTCTGCCCTATACTTCTGACCAAGGAATAAACATACATGTGATATGTAGACACTGCAACATGGTGATGGTCACTTAACCCTTTCCCTCATATAGACTCATTTTGACGCCCTCAATAGGTATCACATAAAGCCTGATCTGCAGAAAACCACAGTTAACCTTACCAAATTTAATTACAAAATCCTCATTTCCAGACCACTGAGGAGCAGCAAACAGCATAAAACCTGATCAGCCTGAGAGTTACTCGTAGGCTGATCTGGTTTTATGCTGTTCACATAGGTCTTTTCATGGTGTCCTCTATGAGGGAAAGGGTTAATATATTGGTACATATAGACAACATGGCTGTCATTTCTGTACAATATGGTTAACTATCTGATCAATTGAAGTTAATTTATTCTATATATGTGGCTAACATACATTTCATTAACAAAATGCACATAACTGAAATGCAAATATCTTTTTAAAACACACCCATAAAATGGTTTTGATCTAAATGCGAGACCTGAAAGAATTAACACAAATGTTTAAATCTGAATAACAATAATGGCCTATTTGCGTCCAGTATTTTTGTTTATACAAAACATCAAAGATTTCTTTTACATTTACAAAAGGTGCTTACCAAAAATTGCAATAAACTTGTCTAACAATAAAAAAATGATGAAAATGATATGGTGAAATAAGTGGGGTGGAAATAAGGACTGAAACATCAAAAAATAATAAAAAATATAAAAAAAAAAAAAATATCTTTGATTAATTACAGCATGATTTTCAAACCAAGAATTCAATCAACATAGAAACTCATCACACCTATTTAACCCTTTACCTCATGAATATTCATGATGTACAATTTTACCACTTGATGAATATTCATTGACTAAACTATAAAATGGTATACGAAATAAAGTATGGGATTTTCTTTGGACTGTATAATCTGGTCTAAAATATTGTATGAGAAAACAGAGCTGAACCTGATCAGACTGCTCTGTTTGCCAGTGTGTAAGAACAGGTTTAACCCTTTCCCTCATATATACTCATTTTGACGCCCTCAATAGGTATCACATAAAGCCTGATCTGCAGAAAACCACAGTTAAACCTTACCAAATTTAATTAAAAAATCCTCATTTCCAGACCACTGAGGAGCAGCGAACAGCATAAAACCTGATCAGCCTGCGAGTTGCTCCCAGGCTGATCTGGTTTTATGATGTTCGCATAGGTCTTTTCATGGTTTCCTCTATGAGGGAAAGGGTTAATATCTAATAACTCAGGTTGATTAACAATCAGGGGCAATAACTCACAGAATCTCCGGATGAGCTTTTCATCATCCATATCTACAAGTAGTATTGTTATCAATGGAAAAAAGAAAAAAAAAAAAATCTGCAAATAATATCTTCAGAATTAAACAATGATCATGTAAAAAATGCATATACATTATGAATGATACACTGAAAATGTACACGTTCCCACATCACAGTGTACAAAAACTACAAGATGGCAGCTGAAATGACAGAAAGTCATAGTGAAATATAACAAGACTTCAAGATACATGAGTTCATGGATACACAGTGTGTTAACATAGCTGTTTGTGACATATATACTGTATCATACTCACCAGCCCTGTATTCAAGATCAAAGCATAGGTGTACATAAATGCATAAGAAAAAGTAATGAGCAATAGTAACATGAATATCGACTGTGTCCCTAGTAAGAAACAAACCTGAAAACAACGGAGGGTTCTGAACAACTTTGACCTTGAAGCAACTGATTCATTTTCAAACCTTTTACTGTTGTTGCTTTGACGTTTATTATAGCTGTAATAGTATATCAGTCATACAGTAATGTCCAGCAAATTATAAGAGAAGGAAAACCCCTAGTAAACAAAGGCACCCCAGTAGAACCTGCAACCTACCACAATCCAGCAGGAAGGCTACATGAAAAAAACCAGAGATTTAAACTCATAACTTTGAGAGGCAAAGTGATAGTAAGTCAACAACTGTAACGACTAGGCTACCTTTTGCTTCTATTTCATACTCTCTCATTGGTGCTCTAAATTGACAATCTTGTCTCAAATAGAATGTACTACAAGAAAAATGAGTTTTCCCTCAAAATGAATGGATCCAAAAGAAGTGCCACTTCATAACTTGTGTACCTGGTAATTTTTTTTCTTTCCTAGACAGTTTGCATGTTCACTTATTTCAAATTTGATAACGTCAAGAGAACCAATAATGCAAAAATAACTCATTCAATTCTTACTTTCAGAAATGTCCTGAGAGAGATTATATATCAAAGATCAGTATACCAGATAAATCATTCCATGAAAAACACTTTCAGTGGTTCACTTCCTACAAGGAGCACAGCAATATCACTAATTAATGTTGTCTCCCAACTATTGTATTTCAGCTAAAAACAGAGCACCAGATGATTCCATGAGATAGGAAGAGCCTGTGTCTGATAAACTATTAAAGTTCAGAGATGTCCAGGTTTGCCATATTCTGAATACAACAATAGGTTTCTACATCCAATTCTGTCCATTACATAAGATCACATTGTTTGCTGGTTTACTTGGGATTAACATACTGCGGACAGTATTTCATTCACTTAGGGACTTTGTATACATGAGACAGACATAGTTCTGCCTCACTGTACTATTATGCTGTAGACAGATAGCATGATATCACGCCCAGTCACATTATCCCCACACCGGGCTAACCAGTCCTGGAACTACCTTTATATGCTGAAAGCCAAGCAAGGGAGCTATACCCAAACCATCTTTTACAAATATGTTGAAGATCACATTGTAACTATATTACAACCACAAACAATTTACAGATTTGGGTTCAATATTTTTGTCTACACGTTATAATGTAGCAACCATTATTGGACCTGCACTGTACAGAAACAGCTGTCAGAGAAATACTTGCATATACTTCTACAGAGAATATCAATTTCAACAAAACCAAACATGTACACGAGACTGGACAATCCGGAATCAATTCCTTACAAATGATAAATACATGTAAAAAGTCAGAAATATGATACAACATGAAATCAACTGCACCAAAACTTCATGCACCATTATGAAAGTCAATAACAATAAAAACATCTCCATCGTCATCAATGCACTTCTATTTACACATGTACACTAGAGCTATCACTGAAGGTGATTCATACCCCCACACTATTTTGTTTCAGACCATACAAGACACTTGTTCAATTTTCACTTTTACCTCCTGAATATTTATGTTAAAGTTTTTGACTTGAGTATTTATTTACTGGACTCAAAATAATACTTAAAACCACAGATTATTTCATTTTCTTTTAGAAAAAACAAAAAACAACAGAGTAGACCCTGATCAGATAGCTCCTGCAGGGAGATGCTTGATCTGGGTTTGCTCTGTTTGCCAAAGCGTGAAAACTCTTCAACAGGAGGTAAGGGAGTATTTAAAGACCATGCTCTGGGTCCTATCCATCCAAATTTCAATCACAAGCCACTGCATTGAAAGTAAGGCATCTGACGTAACACGAGATTCCAGTGTAGACTCATTTCACAATATGAAGATGGTAATAATTATTTATAATTAACTCCTTCCTAAAGTTCACAACCTCTCTCAACAAATATCATTTATGGACAGACTTTAGATGTATTTCAGTAACTTCTCCACTGTGTAATTTCTTATCACCTTAATTTCATAATACAAACGTAACGAATTAATTCATACAAAAGTTTTGATTCAATTAATTCTCCTACTCATCAAGTCTTAAAAATAAAGATTTCATGGGATGAACATACTAAAAAGATGAATGTCAAAGATGAGAAAAGAAATATCTTCCTCAGCTGGTTTTGAGTATGATTTCAAATTGTACCTCCACCCCACTCCCTCCCTCTCTACCCAAAATTTTATCTGAGAATGAACAAGAGGCCCATGATGGCCCTAAATCGCTCACCTGAGATAAAATGGTTGACCCAAGGAACATCTGTACCAATTTATTTTAAAATCTGGCCACTAGTTTTGAAGAAGATGATTTTTAAAGTTTTCATTTTTTTTTCTTTTTGTTGCCATGGCAACCAGAGTTCTATATGGATCAAGTTTATTTTAGCAACTTTTGTGAAGGTTGACCCAAGGATCATCCCTGCCAAGTTTAATCAAATTCTGTCCAGTGGTTTCAGAGGAAATGTTGATTAAAGTTTTCCCTATATACATATAAGGCAAATAAGCCCCACCCCTGGCAGCCATGTTTTTTACGGATCAGAAAATTTTTTAGCAACTTTGGTAGAGGTTGACCCAAGATCATCTGTACCAATTTATTTTAAAATCTGGCCAGTAGTTTTGAAGAAGATGATTTTTAAAATTTTCATTTTTTTTTTCATTTTGTTGCCATGGCAACCAGAGTTCTACATGGATCAAGTTTATTTTAGCAACTTTTGTGAAGGTTGACCCAAGGATCATCCCTGCTAAGTTTAATCAAATTCTGTCCAGTGGTGTCAGAGGAGATGTTGTTTAAAGGTTTCTCTATATACATATAAGGCAAATAAGCCCTGCCCCTGGCGGCCATGTTTTTTTAAGGATCGGAATAATTTTAGCAACTTTGGTAGAGGTTGACCCAAGGAACATCTGTACCAATTTATTTCAAAATCTGGCCAGTAGTTTTGAAAAAGATGATTTTTAAAGTTTTCATTTTTTTTTTTCTTTTTGTTGCCATGGCAACCAGAGTTCTACATGGATCAAGTTTATTTTAGCAACTTTTGTGAAGGTTGACCCAAGGATCATCCCTGCTAAGTTTAATCAAATTCTGTCCAGTGGTTTCAGAGGAGATGTTGTTTAAAGGTTTCTCTATATACATATAAGGCAAATAAGCCCCGCCCCTGGCGGCCATGTTTTTTTACAGATCGGAATAATTTTAGCAACTTTGGTAGAGGTTGACCCAAGGAACATCTGTACCAATTTATTTTAAAATCTGGCCACTAGTTTTGAAGAAGATGATTTTTAAAGTTTTCATATTTTTTTTCTTTTTGTTGCCATGGCAACCAGAGTTCTACATGGATCAAGTTTATTTTAGCAACTTTTGTGAAGGTTGACCCAAGGATCATCCCTGCCAAGTTTAATCAAATTCTGTCCAGTGGTTTCAGAGGAGATGTTGTTTAAAGGTTTCTCTATATACATATAAGGCAAATAAGCCCCGCCCCTGGCAGCCATGTTTTTTTACGGATCGGAATAATTTTAGCAACTTTGGTAGAGGTTGACCCAAGGAACATCTGTACCAATTTATTTTAAAATCTGGCCAGTAGTTTTGAAGAAGATGATTTTTTAAGTTTTCATTGCCATGGCAACCAGAGTTCTACATGGATCAAGTTTATTTTAGCAACTTTTGTGAAGGTTGACCCAAGGATCATCCCTGCCAAGTTTAATCAAATTCTGTCCAGTGGTTTCAGAGGAGATGTCGTTTAAAGAAAATTGTTGACGACGCACGACGGACGACGCACGACGACGGACGCAGGGCGATCCTAATAGCTCACTTGAGCACTAAGTGCTCAGGTGAGCTAAAAAACTTCAGATAAGTCTTCTCAACAAAGAGTTCTATCTTGTCTTATGAAACAATGGTAAATATAACAGTTAGATCACAATAATTCAAAACATGGGTGTCTAATTAACAGTCCAGGACCCCGCTCCATCCACTACAGGTATATTTTTTTGTTGTTGCATGTAACAGAAACATGGACACATAAATCACAGAATGAATTACAACAATATTCTCAAAATGATACAAAAACTTGCCAATTTTCTTCCTGGTCAACTTTTACAAATATTCCATTGTACTCTTACATAAGAAGTCTCAATTCAATAAAACTAATTCTTACATGAGTAACTACCGTATACACCGGCAGATTAGGCGCACTTTTTTTCCAGATAATTCAAGTTTATAGAGGGGGTGCGCCTTATATGATGATATACAGCTTTTCAGGTTTCTTTTTTCAATCGCCGAGAAGTGAAATTTACCGGTATACGATCTCAGAAAATGGATATACTGAAAGCCAATGAATACGATAATATGCCACAAAGTCTATATGAAACCATGATAAACAATACCAGATTATTGCTTTTGTTCTTATTAGTTGTCCTACTGGTATATTTCATGATAAAATGATCGTGAGAAACTGAAACAACTTGATGGAAGCCATTTTCAATGTAAACAAATAAGTTTATTTTACGGGACCTCATGATGTATAGGAGAAACTTGACAGGTGGCAATTGTTACGTAATGTTTGTTAATTGGGAGAATTTTGACAGGTGACAATGGTCCCCAGTGTTAGAATGCGGGGACACAGTTGAGTAATGTCATGTTATGAAAATGTGTCACCTTTATCCTACCCGTCGTTAATGTAACGGTCTAACGGTAATCTTATGCCATGTGTAAATAAAACGATTCACCGTATGATTAGCCCTGTGACGTACGGATAGCTTTCAGTCTGTCAAAATGTACGACGGCGCAAATTTCAAAACAAGGTTTCGCCACATACGATACGATAACTGATTTTTTTTCTTCTTCAAAAAAGTTGCCCTGAAAGTTAGGATGTGCCTTATACGTAGCTGCGCCTAATTTGACCGTGTGTACGGTAGACCAAAGTTTGCTAAATCAAATTTCTTAAATCAAAGCTTGATTCATTATGCATTACTTATAGTTCATTTTTTTGAAAATATGGACTTTAATCTAAGAGAGGTGAAGCCTAGCACTGGGTTAAGTTCTATATTTAACCTAAACAAAATTCAAAATAAATATTTTTTTAAATTAGAAAAAGAGCTATTTCTTCAGCTAAAAAAGTGGACAAACGGTCACATTCCTGAAAGACTGGACACAACAGTTTGTTAATCAGGATGTCTGATCATCAGGTATCTCACCTTATTTGGAGCCCAGGCCCCATGTTATCGAAAATTAAAATGGCACTAAAGTATTATTTTTATACCCAGTCTCAAACTATGCCCATTAGATTAAATAGGAATTTGCTTTCAGAATTCTGTTAAATAATAAGACATACTGAGGGTCTTTTTCACAAAACCTGACACACCTCTTTTGTCAAAATTGGCTCTTTCGATAAATTGTTCTATTCAGTCTTAAAGTCTTTCAACTTATTGTCATCAGAATTATGACAAGAATTAGCCCAGTACCAAACACAATGACACAAACAATTTGAATCTCCCTAAATCAATTCCAGAACCACAAATGAAATATCACTGATTAGGAATATGCTTAATATTATATCTTAAAATAAAAAAAAGACCGACCAACAGACACCCAAGTACAACGACACCCAAGTATATCAGCAGAACTGGGGAATAAAAACTACGACCCCTTCCTTCTTCAAACTTTCCCCACCCCATTACGCGTCAAAACCCATGAGGTAATCAATAAAGGCTGCTATGAGGATGTGACTAGCACACAGCTGTGACCAGGTTACAGACACAATAATATCAACAATCATCATCATAATAATGAAAATAATCAGGAAATCTACACCACATGTTCTATGTCATGTTCATCTAACAAATGTGAAGTCAATGTCTCTGCTCATTGAATCCGGCTCCTTCTTAATTATGATCTTATGTGTAACAATGGCATCTGACTATTCACAAATATAAAGTAAGACAAAACCTTGTCTCTATCAAGTTTTTTAAAGTACTTCAATCTTTGTTTACACAATTTCAATAATGTCTTTTGCCTCATGATTAATTTACATGGACAAAAATGTCACAACATATGACAAACTCCAGACAAAATTCGACGAAAATCAGTCTGTTTCCCTCAACTTGCCGGCACTTCACCACTGAAGCATGACTCTGTCCACAAGTCCCGAGGCCGGCTGAATCATCTGCGGTGATGCTGCTGTTGATGCTGCTGCTGCTGTTGTTGTTGTTGTTGTTTCAGCCGGTCTATGAGATTGCAGAGTTTGAGGACTGGTCCCAACTTGAGGCCCATATATTTCATCATCATGTCACTGTTCAGCAGCATCAGCGCCTTGCCATCAATCTCCTGTGGACCAGACAGACACACCATTCAAATAATAACCTAGGGCAATCTTAATCTTGCATTTGGACCATCTATTGTTATCTCTCTTGTTTCAGATTTGAATTATTTTTAATTAACTTAGAATCTGCAATGAGCAGTTTTTTTAATCAAAACTTGGGTTTGACTATATGCAATACCTATTTCAATAGATTTCATACAACTTGTGCATTACCGTAAAATTCCATGTATTGTGTGCATTATTTTTTAAAACTTAAATTTCGTTCCTGAAAGAGGGGGCAAAAAACAAGAGAACTCAATATTTTCTTATTTTCCCGAACTTTACCCACCCACCCCCACACACACACCAGGAAGCCATATTGGTAGAGTCTATTGCTACATTTCATGTGCAAATTAGATATTAAAGCTTGATCATATGTACTTACCTGTAAAATTTTATCTATTTGTGATTTCTATCATGATTTGTACAATAAATGCTTACAAAATCATTGTTCTCTTTTTCATATTAGTGTTAACATTTTCTATGCTTCAACCGGAAATCCTGTACAGTGCTTTACATAATAATTAATTGATGACATACAAACAAATTTGATATTTGCATTGTCATTAATTTGACCGCCGATAAGTAAACAGTTATTTTATTAATTTCAATTCAATTCGACGACATTTTGACAAGTTAGTTTTGTTTTGGACAAAGCTGTTTGGTTTATGATAATTGTGTACTTCAAATACCCTTTGTTCAGAGACTTGTGAAAAATAAACTAGAAGGTGTTGGTGGCTTACGATTATTACTCAAACTATTACCTTTAACAAGGTAACAATGCAAAAGCATGAGGATACTAAAGGTGTAAAAATAATCACTGTATTACACCTGACTTGCGGAAGCAGTAGAACATCTCCACCTGTTGTGCAATCAAACATCCACAAAACAACCGCCATTAAAAAAGATGGCTGCCTCCTCGTACAAAAAAGATATGCGCATTATACAAGGGAAATACTTCTTTTTTTCTCAAGGTTTCGAGCCTCAAACTCGGGGTGTGCACTATACATGGATGCGCACAATACATGGCATTTTATGGTATTTATTTATTTCTTTCCTTTTTGTGAGAAAAAAAAGTTAATTTACAATATATTTTCTTATTTGATTTGGTAATTACCTGGAAATCATATTAGAAATTTAGTAGAACAGACCTATAATTATGTTCAAGCAAGGCCAGCATTCACACAACACACCATTTTATACATATCATTAATATTAACCACATGAATATTCATGTCTAAATTTATGACATAATACAAAACAATGGATATTACACTGACATACAGGCTGTTTAGAGTCTGAGATATAATGTTGTAAGAGCCAACAGAGGAGACCCTGACGGGTAGAACACACAACACATGCATGGCTACGTACATGTCTCCTAAACAGCTCTGTGTGGGGTGCCAAGGCCTGGTCTGTATCACAAATGTGCCGCACAACATCATCTATGGACCACTCTGATGGGTCACTTGGCTTGTGACCTTTAGTGTCAACTGTGGTGGAGCTTGCCTCAGCAGCATAGGTTGGGTCATGTGACTTCCTGGGTTTTGGCTTGGCATTACGTAGACTGTCGACTGACTCTGTGGACCATCGCCGGCGTTTGTTGGCCTTAAGACGGCCATCGGATGACTGCTGCCCCTCTGAGTCTACACAAAGAAGATTTTAGTATCTGTTAGACATAATATTGAATAAGAAATAGAAATTAATCCTAATCTAAGGGAAAATGGACTGAGGTGATGAAGAAAAGTCTGCTTGCCTGGCGATTCCATTTTGGTTAAGATAACTTTGGGCTACTATTTTCAAAGAAAAGGGAAAATTGTCAAATTTAGTCATACTATAAAAACTGTTTTCAATGCCTTTCAACAGGCTTAAATGATGCTGAAGACGACAAAAATTTACCAAAATATAGAGTTCCCACAAGAAATGGCCACAAACCAAACATATGTTCAATTCACAGACATCCTGAAAAACATGGATTAAGTCTTATTATTTTCAGATTTTGGCCTTTTCATATAATGATTCAGACATCGCTTGGCCATCGAATTCAACCATTAACCACACAGTTATGGTGTCTGAATAATCCTATGCCATGCCCCCTTTTCTCTCAAGCTTCTCTAGGTTAAGAAATTTGCTATAAAGGTTGAGATCTGGCTCGAATTCCACCAACAGTACTTTGGGCTGAGAAATACTTACGGTAAGCTTCTTAAAACTAGATAGATACACATTCCACCATTACTATTTTATGAAATATTAAAGTACATAACTATTAGCTGAAATAAATTAATATCTTAATAACTAACAAAATTTGTTAAGGGATGAAATATTTGGGTATCTTTATTAAAACAAGAGGGCCATGATGGCCCTGAAACGCTCACCTGAGTACCATTGCTACAACTGATTACAAGGTTTTTAAACAGACAAGAGTTCTGATATAACTCAATCTTAAACATTTTAGCCCTGACAATACTACACACCAAATATATAAGCACTGAGCCTTATGGTTTCAGAGGAGAAGACTTAGTGCGGGGTCATTTATCTCCAAAGGGCCACCATTTTGAAAATCTTGATAATGAACCATTAGATGATGCTACATACCAAAAATCTAAGCTATAGGCCTTATGGATTCATAGAAGAAGATTTTTAAAGATTTTCCTATATAACTCTATGTTAAACAAGTGACCCCTGGTGCGGGGGCATTTATCACCATAGGGCTATGATGTGAACAATCTTGGTAATGAACCATAAGATGATGCTACATACCAAATATCTAATCTCTAGGCCTTATGGATTCATAGAAGAAGATTTTTAAAGATTTTCCTATATAACTCTATGTAAAACAAGTGACCCCTGGTGCGGGGGTATTTATCACCGTAGGGCTATGATTTGTACAATCTTGGTAATGGCCCATAAGATGATGCTACATACCAAATATCTAAGCTCTAGGCCTTGCAGTTTTGCAGAAGAAGATTTTCAAAGTTTGCATTTTTAAAATCTATTTTTAGCTCCTGTGACCTACTTTTTTTAACCAATCTGAATAATTTGTACAACTTTGATAGAGGGCATCATAAGGATGATTCCTGTGAAGTTTGGTCAAAATCCCTTCAGCGGTTCATGATGAGATGTTGTTTAAAGCAAATTGTTGACGACGGACGCACGCACGGACGGCGGACAAAAGGCAATCACAAAAGCTCACCATGAGCACATTGTGCTCAGGTGAGCTAAAAATAAGACTAATGTAAAGCACCCTTAAGTATTTAAATTTTACTTAGCATTAAGAATTGTTGGAGGAATTCAACCCAGATAGGTAAGTACTTTTTATGTTTGTTCAAGGTTTCATATGCCACAAGAAAAGTTATGAAAGTGATAGTTTGCACAGTGAATGATTGATGGGCCATTCCGTTGTTTACATTATCAAAGTAAGTCCACAGCTTGTGCAATAGCTACAATGGGATATCACATGATCAATACATGTAGTTGAACTGGTTTACAGAAAAGAACACATTGATTTCTGACCATACATGCCATATTTTCAGCATGTCTCCCAGGGAGGTTTTGAAATTTTCAAAGGGAGATTTGAGATCCAGCCAGGGAGATATATCAAAGCGACGTTCTTAAAAAAAAAAAACATAAAGAAAAATACACATTTGATTACCCCTTCATTAAATTCATTATCAGTTTATATTATATACTGTTTATTGCATTTAATGAAACACCATTAAAAAATATATCTAAACAAGAGGCCCATGATGGCCCTAAATCGCTCACCTGAGATAAATAGGTTGACCCAAGGAACATTTGTACCAATTTATTTTAAAATCTGGCCAGTAGTTTTGAAGAAGATGATTTTTAAAGTTTTCATATTTTTTTTTCTTTTTATTGCCATGGCAACCAGAGTTCTACATGGATCAAGTTTATTTTAGCAAATATTGTGAAGGTTGACCCAAGGATCATCCCTGCCAAGTTTATTCAAATTCTGTCCAGTGGTTTCAGTGGAGATGTTGTTTAAAGTTTTCCCTATATACAATTAAGGCAAATAAGCCCCGCCCCTGGCGGCCATGTTTTTTTATGGATCGGAATAATTTTAGCAACTTTGGTAGAGGTTGACCCAAGGAACATCTGTACCAATTTATTTTAAAATCTGGCCAGTAGTTTTGAAGAAGATGATTTTAAAAGTTTTCATTTTTTTTTCTTTTTGTTGCCATGGCAACCAGAGTTCTACATTGATCAAGTTTATTTTAGCAACTTTTGTGAAGGTTGACCCAAGGATCATCCCTGCCAAGTTTAATCAAATTCTGTCCAGTGGTTTCAGAGGAGATGTTGTTTAAAGGTTTCTCTATATACATATAAGGCAAATAAGCCCCGCCCCTGGCGGCCATGTTTTTTTACGGATCGGAATAATTTTAGCAACTTTGGTAGAGATTGACCCAAGGAACATCTGTACCAATTTATTTTAAAATCTGGCCAGTAGTTTTGAAGGAGATGATTTTTAAAGTTTTCAAATTATTTTTCTTTTTGTTGCCATGGCAACCAGAGTTCTTCATGGATCAAGTTTATTTTAGCAACTTTTGTAGAGCCTCACCCAAGGAACATTCCTGCCAAGTTTCATTAAATTCTGTCCAGCGGTTTCAGAGGAGATGTCGTTTAAAGCAAATTGTTGACGACGCACGACGGACGACGCACGACGACGGACGCCGGACGAAGGGCGATCACAAAAGCTCACCTTGAGCACTTTGTGCTCAGGTGAGCTAAAAATCTCAAAATTTATTAATAGATCTTATTCAAATAGAAACTTAACTTTCCACAAGCACTGTTTCACATTAAATGCAGCACTACCTTGTAACAGATCGGAGATCATGCCATTTACATCAAACACATTCAAATTGATACATTAATTATCTTTGATTTATTGAATGATTTCTGATATATGGTTTTAATTAATGGGGATGAATAAAGATAAAGAGTCAATCATATTTAATAATATTTTCACTTTCTGTCTGTGTTTTCTTGTTTTCTTTTTTTTTTTAATTAAATTGCTTTTGATATTATTTAGCTGAAAATATTAATCGTGTACGGTATGGTGATATGAAGTGGTTACCCAACTCTTCCGATCAGCACATCTCATTATAGTAAATTATTCAGCAGACGATATCCGTTGCTAATCAAATCAGCGCCGATGTGAAAATTGCACTTCATTTGCAATTTACCGCTAGCTGCGGTGTACTTTCTATGATGTGTTTTTATGACGAGTTTTGTCAAGATTTATTTGATTGGTAAACAGCTGATCTAATTTTCATTTATTGTTTACATTTCCGGTAAGTAAGGATTAGCTATTCTCCGGGACCTTTTTATCCATGGTAAGATATTTAAAGCAATCATTTACGTCTTTATTACGATGTACAAAATGCATTCTAACCTTACTCATTCTAGCTTTAGTATTGCCTTGATAGCTGCTAATTACCTGAGGATAATTGTTTCAACTGATAGACTGGCGAATCTGCTACCTGTCTGAATCATGCAATTTGATTGGATAAGGATGATCACACATTGCCTGTGGCTGTGTACAGCACACAGGTCAGGATTGATACCAACACATGTTCATATGTAATCTTTCTGATGCTCGGTAATAAAACGGATTATACTGAGTTCAAAGGGAAACCGGTTTGATTCAAGTTAGACCGGGACATTTTCACCTCCCGGCGGGAGATGAGTCGAAATTCCGGGAGATTTAATCTCCCGCTGGTTGATATGGCATGTATGTTTCTGACCTACCTACTCACAAATTGGTTCTTTTTGATCACATGTGTCACCTGCGGAAGTGTGACAGAAAAAGTGTGACAGACAGACAGGCGGCTAGATTTGAGTTAGTGGCCCATTTCTTTTTTCTTTTAAGAAGCCATGGCCCCTTATTCTATTGTTACAGAATGAAGTCTATTGTTCTCTTTTGTTCTGTTTACCATTAGATTGTCCTTTACTCCAATCTAGTGGCACAGACAGACAGACAGACAACAGAAAAGTGATCCCTATGTGTCATCTCTGCTTACAGCAGGTGACACAGTACAGGGAAAGTGATCCCTGACAACTTTGTAATGATTGGATTCAAGTTTTCACAGAGAAGACTACTAAGGACAGTGAATTCTGCCACCAAAGTGTACACTTACCAGACCTGTTGATGCGTGAACACTTTTGGCACACAGTGTTCAGGGGTTTGGTTGAGAAGAGATTCTCACAGCAACCCAGCTCCTCGAACATCTTGTCTAGGAGGTTCCAGAACTCCTCATGGTTATCAGCTGCCATCACACGCTTCGTGTATGACTTGTGGCCGTGGTTTGCTGCAGACCAGACGCAAACTAAAATTCAAATACTTTCTAACATCTTTCCTTGGGAATGACAAATTACTCAAAGTTTTCTGTACACTGTTATTAACACTACCATATAAATCGAAAGAATTATTATTTCACTACTCAAAAGTTTGCTAAGCACCACATGATGTTGTAGAATTGCCTGTGTCATATTTGCATAGTAGTGGAAGAGAAACAGCAATCAACAAAACCAAATTGTAAAGTAATACATTTACCTGCACAGCATAAAATTAAATAATGATCGTATTACCTTGGAGTCAGAAATGATTATAACTTTAAACAAAAAGAGTGTTCATTGGAACACGAGTTTCACCTGCTGAAGCGTGTCAGAAAAAGTATGACAGACAGACGGATGGACAGACAGATGACAGAAAAGTGATCCCTATATGTCACCTCTGATTACAGTAGGTGACACAAAAACGAAATTACCATAGCTGAACTCACCAGATATGACAACACGGCCGTGTCCTTCGGGGATGAGATTATAAACGACCTTCTCCGTAAAGGCAGCCTCCATACAGCCCTTGAGAACATCATACAGGACACGGTTGATGACCCCGGGGCCGTACTGTGAGGGCAGCTGCAGGACCTTCTGCAGGTTGAGGTACGGCCCACAGTTACAGCCGTGGTTGATGTACACACACACTGTCAAAATACACACCCAAGTCAACACATTAAACAGCATCTGATGTCTAGGTCAAGTTGACATATATGCAAAACATTTGTGTAATATCATAAACCACTCAGTATTTGGTGCCAGCTAATCTGATCAATCTTCAACCCTGATCCAAAATTTATGTGTAATATATAATCAAATAAAAACACAATTACACCAAACAAGACTTACTGTTCAATTGCCTTACAAAGTACTAGTGATTCAGATTGATGTTGGCCATTGGCAATCAAATGTCCTATCTTATTAGTAGTTAAGACATAAAGACTGATAAAAATCTCATTTACTAAACAAAATGGTTGATAATAACTTAGCAAAGAAAAAGAGAGAAATGAACCTAACAGTAAATTTGGTTGTCAAAAGAATCAGGTATGATGCATTAATAATGCTGGAATGTTGTTGTTGTTGTATTGGGGTTTACCGTCACTGCGATAGTATTTCAATCATATAGCGACATCCAGCTAATTACAGGTGGAGGAAGACCCTGAGTACACAGAGGTACCTGGGTAGAACCACCGACCTGCCGCAAGCCAGCTGGAAGGCTTCCTCACATGAAAAATCCGAAGTCCCTATTGGGAAATGTTGGAATGACTTGTGACCTTAATTTAGATAGCTGGAACAGATCAATTTGACAGTGACCAAAACATTTAGTTTATTTTTTTTCTTGTTAAATGTTGAGTCATATTAATTTTTTTAATCAGTGCATTATGTCCGTTAGTATTAATCATAGATTTTTTTTTCATTGTTTTTATGAATTGGATGACCTAATGAACTAATGAAATTTAATTTTCAGGACAAAATGGCCTATAAAAATTTGGACATTTAGGACAACTATCTTATGAAACTAAGCTCCAATCTGAATCACTGAGTACCAAAATAGTTTCCAGATTATTACCGGAAGGTGGTGTGGGACTACTAGTATCTGGTTCTGTAACTGTGACAACTGGTGTTCGTGGTGAACGAGGAGACACAGATCGTGTGGGACTGGTAGGCCTGGGGGAGGGGCTCTTCTGTCGGGCGGGGTTGGAGTGAGTACTGGAAGGTGAGGTAATATTTGGGGACAACAAGGGGTCACGACCCTTGCTCATCTTGCTGCTGCCTGTAAGTATACATCATCCAGTGTCAGGATGAATATTTGACAAGCTTTTTTTTTCTTCTTAATTACAATAAACTCCATTTAAAACAATATTTCTGTGCGATAAATACAATATGTAACAATGTTACCTTATCTTCCAAAGACCAATCAAATGTGATGAAATTTACTTATTTACTTAACAAAAGAGTGAAATACAAGCATGCAAATAGTAATAAAACAATAACATGCTGACAAAATAATCTTTTTAATCTTAAATATGACTTCTTTATAACTATTCTTATTGATTTCACAATATTAAGTTCTAGACATGCATAATTAAATGACTGAAGAGGACTTGAAAATTGACAAGGCATTTTTTCATATACTGGGTAAACCAAAACTTGTAAGTTCTTTCAGTAATAGAGGAGGATAAAGTACTCAGAATTAACTTAACAAGTAACAATGACATAACTATACATAATATTAATTACCTTTTTCCTTCTGACCAGGGGGTTGGAGAGGGTGGTTAGTATTCGCGCACCAGCCCACCGGGAAAATGTCGCGGTCGTCATACCGACACCAGTAGTCAAACGCACCGCGCCAACCATCAAATCTGCAAACATAAATTCATAATATCTCACATGAGACTAAAACAGTATTGTACAGTACAACTGTACCATGGGCTTTGGTCTTACAGTTTGTCAGTCAGTTAGTTTGTTTGTTTGGATTTAATGTCCCACCGACAGTATTTCAGTCATTTGGAGACAATGTCTACTTTAGACAGATATAGTGCTGCCACACTGCAGTATCACACCATAGACATGTGGCATGATACCATTCCCAATCGCATTATCCTGACACTGGGCCAACCAGTCCTGCAACTACCCTTATATGCTGAGCACCAAGCAAGGGAGCTTAACAGTACCATTTTTTACGAATTTGGTTTGGGGATCGAACACACAATTTCCCGCTCCCAAGCGGACACTCTGACCATTCGGCCACTGGGACTGGGGATGGTATTTGACAGCCAGTACATTATTTTGTAGTTTCATTATGTACCTAGTACATATTGGTAAAGGCCAAACAAGAGGCTGATTTCGAATTAGTTTTGCATTTTAAATATTTCAAAAAAATGCTAACAACTTATGTTTCTCTATCAACTAACGAACACAAAAATATTGAGATATAATTATACATATCCAGTAAAAAGAATGTTTTTTGGAACACCTATGTCACCTGCTAAGCATGACGGAAAAAATGTAGACAGACGGACAGACAGACAACAGAAAAGTGACCCCTATATGTGTCACCTCTGCTTACAGCAGGTGACAAATAATTAAGATAAAGTCCCTGTAATGGTTCCACTACGTTTGGACCACTTAACCTCTACTAAGATAACCAAGGTATCCTAATAAAAAAAAACAAAAAAAACTTAATTATCTCCGTGAAAGGCCATGAGGTTGGAAATGTAGCTGAACCATTACAGGGATTTTACCTTAAGGCCACTCAAGGGAAACAGAAAACTGTCCTTTATCTAATGCAGTTTTGATCGTTTTTAAAAAATCTAGCAGTCAGAGACTAAAGAGTTCAATCTTACAAGCAATAATCAGCTTATTAATGGTGAAGGAAGACACAGAGTGCCGCAGGCCACCTGGATAGAAGCACTGATGATCTACTGCAAGCCAGCTTGTATGCTACCTTCAATAAATAATCATCATGTGAGGAAGTCTTCCAGCTGGCTTGTGGTTGATCGGTTGTTCTACCCAGATGCCTCCGTGCATTCGGGATTTTCCTCCACCTGTCATTAGCTGGACTTCGCTATATGACTGAAATACTGTCGAAGCAAAAGTAAACTCAAATAGTCAAGTTATAAATAATCAGTAAAAGGGCAAAGTTAAATAATCTGCAGTATGGAGTGTTCAAAGTATCGAAAGTGCCATATATTTTTTATTATTAATTATCAGATAAACTTTTAAAGTGATACTTTGAAATATCTGAAATTAATCCAAAGAGAAGAACAATGCCTCATGCTAATTCCACAGTCACAGTCACTATGCAAATCAGTAACTAGCGGGGCAAATTTGAAATCTTCACATTTTACTTGTCTAAATATACAAAACATATTCCATTATCAAAAACTGCCCGAATACGGACACTCCAAGACTATGGCCTACATAATGTCCTGACTGAATCTGATGTCATTTCCATTAATTTGAAGACAGATCATTTGAAACGTAATATGCCTAGAAAAGTGCTATCCATAGTTTGTTATTTATGTGTAAACGAAATCAGGACGCTCCCATGATCATGGCACTAACAGCACGTTAAGGAGAAACCAACATATATGGGTGGTTCATTGCTTCAAGGACTCAAGGCACAATGTTAACCGCTAGATCTGACGTGGCACAATCAGGAAAAGAAGCACAATTATGATTGTCGGAAAACAATCCATAAATTCCACAGATCGCTTTTATCTACTTTACAAGTGGAATCTTATAGCGATGGTGATTGTGCAAAAGGAAATTTGAAAGATATAAATTTCAATGGTCAGATATCTTACAATGTTATATTAAATTTATGAGTAAGTTGCCCCACTCAATGGAAATTCCTTTTCACGGGAACAGACAGCAGAGTAGGTACCATGACATGACTGTTCCGTCACTAGCCCTACTGTTGCCGGGCAGATCAGGATTGGGTTCTTCCGGTCAACAGCCTCTAGTTTCTGACCCACCTTGAACTCATTACCCTGGGATGGGTCCTGGAAATCACAGTAATGGATCATCAAACAGGAGCACAAATGTCCAGACTTTATTTGGTAAAGCTTCGTACAAATGATTATTATGAACACTGCTAAAAAGATTATAAGTGTTTCATGGTCTGTGAGACAATGACAATACTTACTTAACTCAGTGTTTGTGAGAATTCAACTTAAAACCTTGTGACCTTGCCTTAAAGGTTCATACCCCAAAATCAAAAGGGGTTTCCCTATTACTTTAAGAAATAATTGTGCAATATTTGATACTTATTAGATACTTAGCATTATCAGTTAGACAATGCTTCCTTTACACATTGTTAAAGAAAATCTAATCTATCACACTGTGAACTTGACCTTTAAGGTACAGACCCCAAAATCAATAGGGATCTTCTACTAGTTGACTATAAACTATTAGTAACTATTGTATGATTTGTGAGACCAAAGAGGCATTGGATTTTTTTGAGTAATCAGTCGGACAATGCTTAATTTACACATTGCTTGTGAGAATTTAACTTATTAAGTCATTACCTTGACCTTTGAGGTACAAATCAATAGGGGTCTTCTACTAGTCATAAGCAACAACCATACTAAGTATGAGATGTCAGGGTAAATAAGAACTATAGTTATCACTTGGACAAGACTTTCATATACAATATGTGACCTTTAATCTGACATTGTGACCTTGACCTTTTGAGGTACAGACCCCAAAATCAATAGGGATCTTCTACTATAAGTATATGTAAGTATAGCTATGAGTAACTTTTGTATAATGCTTGAGAACTAGGAGTCAATTAGATTTTCAGTTGCTTAATATACAGTGTTTTTGAGAATTTAACTTATTACATCATGACCTTGACCTTTGGGGGTACAAATCCCAAAATCGATAGGGGTCTTTTACTAGTTATAAGCAACAACCATAATAAGTTTGAGACTAAAGGATCAAATAGAACTTTAATTATCACTTAGACAAGGTTTGGTCTACCGACAGACCGACCGACCGACCAACATGGGCAAAGCAACATGCCCCCTCTTCTTTGAAGGGGGACAAAAAAAAAATTGAACTTTTTACATATGATGATGGACCTATACATGTGATTCTTATATAGCCTCTACTAACTTTCTGAGATGAGAAAATGATAATGTAACACTGAGTATCACATTCTGCTTGTGGAAATGGAAGAACTTTACTGAGCAAGAGAATCCAACAAGACTGACATCAGATACAGAAAGCCATTTGACTCACCTTTTTAAAACATTTTTCTGGAGCACATTTAGCACCGTTAAGAGTTTTTTGCATAAAAGATGGCCAGGATGATGGATTCATTCGAAACCCTGAAATGTAATCCCTTTACCTCATAAATATTCATGTACAGAGTTATGACTTCATGAATAAAGAATGTTAGTTTGTTGAACTTATGTTTGTAAAACAATGGATTTTTCATTGTCGTGCTGACCAGGGATCCTAAAATTTTGGAATCTCAACCGGTCGACGGCAAAATCCCCCCCCCCCCCTTTACAAAAATTCCGTTCCGTACCCCCCCCCCCCCCCCCCGAAAAAAAACATAACCGAAAAAAAAACGAAAAAAAAATAACATTGATATTTTCAATCAACATACCCTGAATCATTTGCAGTGTGAAAATAGATCTTTTATTATATTTCAGCATCCTGTTGGCATAATAAGGTATTTTTCTGCAATATTTACCTCTACGAAATCGAAAGTTTGTTTACCGGAAGTGCATGTATATGACGGTCTGTATATGACTCTAACGAATCAATAAATTGTTGGAAGCAGTCGTTTTGGTGTTGTTTATTATGTGCCTTTGTGTTTATAATTTTTTTTTGTCAATAACTTTTATTTATTTGTGATTATTTTTTTTATTTAAATGCGTTGTGCTGCAGCTAGCCACTACTACGAAATGCAGCCTTGTCCCTGATACCATCCCCTTATATACCAAATATAAAGTTGAGTAATAACACCAAACAGTTATCAGTTTTTTTTAATTCTTTTATTTTGTTCTTACAAATTACTAAGGAGATCAAACATTTTGATTAGCCTTTGATATTGTCATTAATTACCGCATTTAAAAGTCGACCGGTTACAGTTTGCAAACAAGCAATGGTCCATTATTACGGCATAGATAATTACACGGCACCGTCCAAATAACCGCTAAGTACAAACCGTCAATCCATTCATCTTAACTGCCCAATAATGACCTAGACGGCCGCCTGACCCCCACTGACACCTGCCCCGAGGGCACACCGGAAATTCATGAAGTAGGTCAATTGGTGTGTAAGAGAGACTATTATGAACCGTTTGGACCGATTTTGAAAGTTTTAGACGAGGATTATGGATTTTTTTTCGACCGATTTTTTTGGTACTTTTTGAAATCTGAACCGGTCGATTGAGATCAAAATCGGTAAAAACCGGTAAAAAATCGGTTTTTAGGATCCTTGGTGCTGACAGTAAAACATGAGATTTAATATTGTATGAGCAAACACAGTAGACCCAGCTTTTTAACCCTTTCCCTCATAGAGGACACCATGAAAAGACCTATGCGAACAGCATAAAACCAGATCAGCCTGCGAGTAACTCGCAGGCTGATCAGGTTTTATGCTGTTCGCTGCTCCTCAGTGGTCTGGAAATGAGGATTTAACAATTAAATTTGGTAAGGTTTAACTGTGGTTTTCTTCAGATCAGGCTTTATGTGGTACCTATTGAGAGCGTCAAAATGAGTCTATATGAGGGAAAGGGTTAAAGGAGCTATCTGATCTGGGTCTGCTCTGTTTACCAAAACCTCAAAGCTTGTCAATATGAGGTAAAAGGGTTAATAAGCAAACAACAGTTTGAGGGACAATCTTAAAGAGGTAACAAATTTTAAATATCTATATAAGCAAAAGGCAAATATGCTAATATTGTAACTGAAATCATTGCCCTAATATGAATTTGAATAAAAAGTGATTTGAGTTAGAGAAAATGGTCTTATCCAAGTTACAAATTTCAGTAGTTATAACAGTAAAAATCTTAAAATTCTTTTTAACATGTACCTAATGGGGGCTGAAGAAGACTGCCATGTTTCTCACTCCAGCCAATAGGATGAATGTCAGCAGAATCAACCAATCTCCAAAAGTCGTTCTTATTGTCGCTCCCGTCAAGTCGCAAGCGTAACCTTGACCCAACAGCAGCTATCACCGTGGCAACACATGTAGATGTAAGGTTGCGTGGGTCAGCTGCCTCTATCTTTTCTCCAGGTTCAAATTCATTCCTTGGAGGTTCTGCTGCCTATAAGGATTTCCAATATCGTGAACATGCAATTTTATATCTTACTTGTCTCCTATTCTACTAGACATTATTTTTTTTAATGAACTTTCATGTTGACTAAGCAGTATCATTTTCTGGTTAATTTCCAATACACAATTTTCCATATTCTCATTAGGGGAGATTTTGCTTCCTTCTTCATCAGCAACATGGAAATCCAATTTGCAATAAATTTAAATTTTTAATTTTCTTTCCATCAATTAAGAAAACTAGAACTATCACTGAAGGTGATTCATACCCCCACCCCCATCTTTGACACAGGATGTATTCACATGACACATAAAACGAATGTTCACACATAGGATTTGGGCTTATAAGCATACCAAAAAAAAACATTATCACTAAAGGTGATCAATACCCACACCGGAAGTCTGTCATGTGTAGGAATACAGTTTCAAAAGTTTGCGTGAGTGAAAGACTACATGTATGTAAGGTTTAAAGTTAGTGTGAGCAATGGTTCAAAATTTTTTGACAATGCTAAAAAGTTTTGACAGACAGACAGAGAGACACACATACAGACACACAGAAGAAAACAATTTGCCCCAAAGATCTGTAGCTGAGGAGAATAAAAATGCAGTCTAATTATGGTTCACATCCATATTTATGGTTTGCAAAAACCTGTCTTTAAGAATTTACATTGTGGTTTTCTTATGCACTGCACTTCCTCTCATCAAGATCAATCTACATATGAAGTTTCATCAACCTAGCTACTTTAGTATTGGAGTTATGCTCCGGACAAAATCAAAAGATTAAAAATGACAAAGGGCAATAACTCCTTTCAAAATACATGCAGAGTTATGGTTCTTGTGCACTGCACTTCCTCTCATCAAGATCAATCTACATATGAAGTTTCATCAACCTAGCTACTTTAGTATTGGAGTTATGGTCCAGACAAAATCAAAAGATTAAAAATGACAAAGGGCAATAACTCCTTTCAAAATACATGCAGAGTTATGGTTCTTGTGCACTGCACTTCCTCTCATCAAGATCAATCTACATATGAAGTTTCATCAACCTAGCTACTTTAGTATTGGAGTTATGGTCCAGACAAAATCAAAAGATTAAAAATGACAAAGGGCAATAACTCCTTTCAAAATACATGCAGAGTTATGGTTCTTATGCACTGCACTTCCTCTCATCAAGATCAATCTACATATGAAGTTTCATCAACCTGGCTACTTTAGTATTGGAGTTATGGTCCAGACAAAATCAAAAGATTAAAAATGACAAAGGGCAATAACTCCTTTCAAAATACATGCAGAGTTATGGTTCTTATGCACTGCACTTCCTCTCATCAAGGTCTATCTACCTATGAAGTTTCATCAACATAGGTACAGTAGTTTTGGAGAAATGCTCCGGACAAATATTTGTAGACCAACCGCCGGACTGACGGACCGCCGGACTGACGGACCGCCGGACCGACCGACGGACCGACCGACAGGGTGACTCCTATATACCCCCCCAAATTTCATTTGTGGGGGTATAAATATGGACCTTTCAAGTCTTTAGATGTATTCAAACTGACAGACAGGCTATCTAATAGCTACAATAGGAGAATATGTAGTCAATGGTTGACTTGGTTTATACAAAAGAAAATATGGTGTTTTTATTAATACCGTTTGTGTGCAGCTGATCATGAATGGGAAAGGACAAACTTAATTTTTCAATGCTACAAAATGGAAAGGTGTATTCTTATTACTTAGTTCCTCTCATTTGTTCTTGTGCTGGACCTATACACTGTTAAATATTTCCTTTAATAATTTCTCATATTAAATTTTTTGGCACCAAAATGTCCACTTTCAACATTAATGATGTAAGAAAGTAATACATGTACATTGATGGCATTCATCTTGACACTGATCTTTATACACATTTTTTATTTATAAAAGTCAGAAGAATATATGTTATTTTATTCATCTTTTTCTTTTTTTAAACTCCTTTTGCAGTTTCTTGGGTAATTTAAAGTTTGTCTATAAACTTTCATTAACTAGGACTTTTTTCTTATATGATAAATGCATATGATGATGATGATGACAGCATAATGTGAAATCACTATTTTCGTCTGACATTAATCTTTTTTTTATTTCATGTAGGGTTTTTATCCATGAATATTTAAGTCCACGAAAACTTGTTCTTTATATAGACCTTGTGCTTTCTAGGAAAAGAATCCACAAATACAGGTACCCATGGAATCCCCTTAAGTACATAAAAAGCAAAATGTAATGCCAACAAAAAATAATGATTTTAAGTATTGACAAGGAGGCATAAGACTTGCCTGTTTGAAGCATGTCTCTGAAGCCGGTTCCTCGCCAGTCTCCCTCAGATACTCATCCCAGGAAAATGTCACATCTGTAATATAACATTTCATCTTGCTAGCAGTCCATCAACAAACAACATTAACTTATGGTCAATAATGTTGCCAATAAATCTTTTGCCACCAACAGTGAAATGATCTTCCTCCCAATGTCCATGATATATTAATATTAGTCTGAAAGATGGTATTTGGGAGAGATGTGTTTGGCTGTATAATTCTTAATGAACAAACCCACCAGGTCCTGATTCTAACAATCTTTCTCAGTGCTAAATTACACTTAAAATCGAGAACATTTCCACCAATCTTATATACCCTCTAAAATACCACAATTTTGCATTTCTTTACAAGTATTAATAGTCTACAATACACTATTTATACCAACTTAGCTTGGAACAAGACTGGAGGAATATATTCCCACCTTATTAAAGATTTTAAACACATTTGTATTACTAAGAGCTAATTATGTTTGGTGGATTTGGGGCCTAAAGCCAAATAACCATAATTGTTATATACAACACATTGTCAAATATCTTTTAAAATGCTTATATGTATTTTGCTTACAAAGTAATTTTCTCTATTATGTTTTTTGCCCCTTGTGTTTATGAAAGATAAATAGAGAAATGCATGTACCGTACACGTGATATATAGATATATTTTTATGATGAACATATTTTGATAGCTTTTAGAATGACGTAATAAATATTAACTTCCTTGAAAGGGACAGTGTTCCTCAACATGATCACCCTCAGCTTTTTATCAAGGATGCACTGTCTCCTTCAAGAAAGTCAGTTTATGAACATTAATATATTTGTTTGTTTCAATATACTGTATTCAATAATTAACTTTTATTTATTTTCCTTGTCATTTTTTGCCATATTAACAGTACTAGGGGACAAATGACCCCATTATATTTTGATAAAGAGACAAATTTTTAAATATTTGGGGGTCATTCACATAATTTGAGGGTCAAAATGGAATTTTGAAGATGATGAATATCCCCAGGTAGTGGCTTGTCACAGTTAATGTAACCATGTCAGATAAACCTGGACAGAGTTGAAAGATGCACACAAGGTAAATGGTACTTATAACTGCTGTGAAATTAAATAAAAATCAGACCAAATGTAATCAAGAAGTAGCACAGACAAAATATATATTCAACAAGTAACTGGTGTTGCACGCAACCCGAGTCCCCTACTGGTGAGGTGCACAATGTTTCCGTTACCATAGCAACCAGAATTTTGGTCTGAGAAAAAAACAAAACAAAGTGATGTGCAGAATCTCCATACCAAGTTTCATAATACTATCTTAAATGGTTTTTAAATTAGCGTGAAATCCAGATATCCAGACATCTGGACGGACAGACAGACAGAGGGCAAACCTATAGTCCCCTCCGGTGTTAACACTGGTAGGGGACTAATAAAAAATACAAAGGGCTATAACTTATTTAAAATCAAACCGATCATGATGTGCCAATGATACATGCAACTAGGTTTGGAACTTACTAATCTTGCAAATCCACCCAAAGGTAGCCAAGAAAAAGCATGGATATATCTCGTCTACAAATGGATGGACAGACTGACCAATAGATTTGACTCCAATATAACCCATAGGGATTCGACATGTAGAATTTGGTGAAAAAAAAAAATCTAGTTAGTGTCTATATATATATTAACAAGGGATGCAACTCACTGAGGGCCAGTTTCGATACAAGTAATCTTCCAAAGGTGTGATCACAAACAAAAAACATTGACTTGGAATATTTTCAGGTCCTTGCACAAGCCAAGGCATCCACCTCCAAGAAAAACACAAGAAAGTCCAACTCTGGTATCTCCTTTTCTCACCATTGTGTCATATTGTCACAAAACACTGCCAGTTTTCGTTGGTCGGACACAACCTCGTAACACGAAAAGTCACGTGTAAACAGCAATTTACACACACATTTCAGAGTTTAACGAACCAGCTCAATTAAATATCCAAAATTATTTCAATATCTTTGAGATCAGACCTTCGGAAGATAACCGGTATCAAAACTGGCCCTCGGTGAGTTGCATCCCTGTTTATATATACAGACACTAACTAGATTTTTTTTTCCAAATTCTATGTGCTGAATCCCTGTGATAAAACCCCCATATACTACATAGGTTACAGGGGTTTTCTTAAGTGGACGCCCACTTGCCCACGCCGGGTTAAAATCACTGCGGGCAAGTGATTTTTCAAAGATGATAGCCCGGTGGGCAAGTTTATTTATGTAAATGAAATCTTTTGATTTTTTTATTTCTATAGTATATCAGGGGTGAAATGCTTGCAAATTGTCTTTGATACATATTAACTAAAATCCACCTTAATTTTGCACATATTTAGTTTTAAACATTAACAAGCACCAACTAATTTCAAGATCGGGCAACCTGTTTTCACTGGGGGCTAAGAGATTTTCAAAGTAACTTGCCCCCTGGACAAGTGAAAGTCAAATCCTTAAGTAAACCCCTGGGTTAGTGTTAGGTTTTAATAATTTTGAATGGGCAGTTATATATATATATCACAAAACATACCTAAAATCATCAGGAGAGCCACCTGAAGATAGTTTACAAAATAAAGCTATAAAACTCTTTTATTACGATTCTTATATCCTGTGGGAGCCCGGGACTGATTATCATTCATCTAAGCAACTGAGTTATGATTCATATAAAGAAAACAAACATTTTACTTGAACACAGCAAGCAAGAGGCTTGTCAAAATAAGTTTTCGTTTTCTGGTTGTTGTTTTTTTCTCCCCCGAGATGTGGATATCAAACAAAATCATTTTGTTTTCATAAATCAGGAACAATAACTATGTTTAGCCATGTCTTGCCAACCAAAGTGTAACTTGATGCATTATGTTGTGATAATGGTTCTGATGTAGATGTTTTACTTTTTAAAGTTCTGAATATGTTATCATGGAAGGCATGGGTATTTTGTGCTTCTGGTTATGACTGCCACAATACCAGATAACCACCAATATTTACAAACAAGATATATTTCCATAAAATAAAGTTCTTTTTGCTAGTGATATAGTTTGAGTATATCTGTCTAGCTTTTGTGTGATGTGGTTACCTGCTATTGCCAACTTGCCAAGTTAAGCAACGTTGGGTTGCATAGGATGGTGACTACTGGTCTTGCTGTAATAAAAATAATTATAATAATAAAATAACATGACTTACTCTGTATTTCATAGGATCCCTTAATCTGAATTGGTGAGGTTGACATGACTGTATTTAGCTCCTTACATAAGTGTCACACAATTTTAACTGCTGACATAGACAGCTTCTGAAAAGATAAAATTTATAACTGTGTTACTTTCACAATGGATCATCACCTCACATATTAATGAATATAGAGTCAGACTGAATATGATTTTCTATTGGTGTTCACTTTTATATAGCTGATGATGAGACTTAATTTAGAGTTCTTTTGGGGAAAACCAGTTTCTAGTTGAATTTTGCATAACTACTCAATTCTGAATTCTGATGGTTCATTTAGTTTTATTTCAAGCCAAACGGCGTATCCAGTGTGTATTCTAACATGTGTTTGCCTTCAATGATCAACAAAACGATATTATACACACTTGATACATGTTGTTTTTGGCCTTTAAAAGATCAATGAATTATCGCCCATGAATTATATTTTACTGGAAGCTCTTTCCTCAAAACCTGTTCGAATAACTAATTTAACGAGATTTTTTTAGAATCGGTTGAAATTGAGCTGATAAAACGTAAATTACTAAACAATAAACTGTAATTACCATGTGATGACATCCATCAAAACGACTTTTTTTCCTTGAAATAATATGATTGTTGTTAAATCTTTCTTGACCGCTCACATATAAAGGTTGACGTCGCGTGAGAAAATACGAGAACTAAGCTGTTACTAAAACCCGTTCAATTGCCATACCGTACTCAAAACCAGCGTCAACTATGTGTGTGGGGGGTGGGGAGGGGGTATACTTTGGTACATATGATAAATGATAATTAACCTTTTTGTAAACTTTTCTTTGCATGATATTTTGCAGCAAGCTGTAAAAAATAATTCTGAAAATATTGTTTTTAATATATCACAGAGCTGGATCCAGATATTTTTCAACTGGGGGGGGTGGGTGGATGGAGTGGGGGAGAAGGGCACGCAATCTGATTGTGATGTCAGTACTAGGGGGCATGCTTCCCCGGGAAAACATGTTTCTAGCGTGATGGAGATGCATTCTGGAGGGTATCTGGGGAGGAAAATTTAGTCACACTCATCCATAAATAGGCAAAAAGAAAAAGGAAAGAAACGGGACGGTACATTTTGTTTAGATTTTGTAAAGAGGTGTACTTTTAGGCCTACAACTCAAAAATATTGTTTATTTTTCAATTCTTCATAGTGACCATTCAGGTGTGACTCCCATAAAGTTAGATAATAATGATATACATTGAAACTTGAAGGCAATCGAATTAAGCCTTGAGCGATATAATAATATTGCTTGGGTTGAAATTTTTACTTTAACGTATAGCTGAGTCATATTATTTACCAATAACTCACACACACACACACATCCATGTCCATGTTTTATATGGTGCTACCTACAATCTTTTATGCTCCACACTGCAAGGCTAGCTTGCGAGTTCGAATCCAGCTGGAAACTTTGTAATGTTAAAATTTCATTCTAATATACCTATAAAAATAAATAAAATGGAAAAGGAAAAGGAAAGAAAACATCATACATACATAAAAGTAATTGATAAGGTTATTTTTCCTTGGTACAATGCAGTAATGAAGAATTACATTACATTTATATTTTTGTGCTCTATTTAAAAAATTATATTATTATAAGATTTAAAATACATTGGTTAAACTATTCTTGTGCAGTTGTTATTTCAAATTTGCTTCTTTTTCATTTAAATACATACTCATGTAAATCTTAAAAATTGTAGAAGAAAGGGAGTAGGGCAATATTAAATAAAATGTATCAAGAATTTTCTTTAACAAAAAAACAGTCATACCCGATAATTACATTAAAACATTCTGTCAGGCTTTGATTAACGTATGACATTCAGGTGCTTAATTTGTTAGTGTTAATTGAAAGTGTCTGACTGATTTGGTTTAAAGCAGTCACAGTCACCTAGTGATGTTGCCAGGAGGCAGCGGATGCTCTATCAGTAGGGGGTCTCGGAAACAGCAGGGGCCTGGTGACTGGTCGGGTGAGGAACAAGGGGCTCACAATGGGAAAGGGGGGGGGGACGTACACCCTGTGCCACCCCTGTGAATCCGGGCCTGTAGGCTCAGATCCAGAATTTACGGGGAGGGGGAGCTCATGGAATGGGGAATTCCACAAATGAGCACAAACAATTAACCCAATCAAGGGTCATTCTCAATCAACTAGAAAAGTGTATGATCAAGCCAGCTGGGGGATTTGAGAGCCCCTTAAGGCCTTCCCCGCCGCGCTATATATTTTCTTCTGAGTTAAAAGTGTGCATCAGCTCGATACCATGCCATAATTTACTTGGCACTTAGTAACCTTATTATACGGAGACGTGGTGTCACGAATGGAGGCAACCTATCTACTTGGCAATTCCCGGACCAATCCATCGGCTTGAAATACATTTCTGTCCCTCTCTCTCTCTCTCCTTATTTGGACGCAAAAGGTTTTCGCATGTTGGCGAACAGATAAAAATAAACTAAATCACAATTTCAAATAACTCTATTTTCCTCTATATACCAGATGCTTCAGTTATGCTCACCCAGTCTTGGATTCCAATAGGTAATAGCAGCCGGTCCGGATGCGGGAACCGATAGGTTCGATCCATGGCCGAGACTTACGGAAAGCGTTAAAAACAGGGAACTACATGGATGGTGTGACTTATTTGCTTCATGTGTAAGGACAGCTTCAGGACAAGTCAACGGGGTGTTTAAAGTATTCATGTATCTCAGATATATTTCGGGAAAAAAGTGACCTTTCTGTTTGAGGAGTCCATCCCGCTACAGGTCGGTCACGGGTCCGATATACCGATGTCGTTGAAATGATATGTCATTATTTAAAACCATCTTCGTTAAATTCTATCACTAACGTTACCACCACATTCATAGAGGTGTGACATAAGTCGCTGCATCTTTTTGTGCAGTTATGGCAATCCAGTAACCGCAAATCTCAATATCATTGGCGCATTATTGGGATACTTTTAAATGTGTGCTTGGCGAGAACTGGTTGACACAATGTCAGGAAAATGAAACTGAGTGTTATCTACAGGCGTGATATCGTATATACATATATAGACACACGTCACCAAGGGACGTGATAAGTCTATTATGCATCAAGTATATATATCTCTCTATATCTCTGTACTATATATATGTACTACTTAAAACTACTACTACTACCACTACACACACACACACACACACACATTATGACATTTCAGCTTTTGGTATGTGAACGAATGAATGTAACTTTCGTATACATATTTCGGAATTCATTGATAACACCTTTTATAAATACAGTTCATATTTTATTTATCAGCAAAACAGACACACAAACAAACGAACACAAAGTAATAATTAATACATTATATTGAGCACTTTATCAATAACTTTAAAACGTGACTTTTTCTTTCACTTAGTCGCCCATCAATCCCTGACTATATATGACATGAAATCAGATGTCTAAATCAAATATCTGTGTCACACAGGTCTTTAAAATACGCACAGTCCTGAATTATTGAATTAGAATATGCTGCCTTTTCAAAGTATTCAATATGCAATCACTCCACCCTGGCGTCATTAGCTATCCTAGAATTTCGGAGATGCAGCCTTACATTTCAGTCAGTTTACTGCATCGTAATCAACGGGCACTTCCTGAACACCTATTCTACATACTGTTGTAAAATTCCGCACATTTTTCATTTATGGGAAATAAACATTCACTTGAGATTTCCCCAAGTCACTGATTGGTCAATTTAAATCAGCGAATTATACCGGGTTATTGCCGATTCCCTGGCGAAATGGTCTGCACCCATGCCACTTTCACAATTAATATTATCCTGACTGAATTTTTCATTTTCGGCATAGACATATTCACCAACCGCTGCATATGTCTATGGTTTCGGGAATGAAGATAGGTTCAGGGACCGTTTTCACAAAGCATCTTACATTTATCACAAAGCTGTACGATGAAAGGAACAAATGCTATTATTTACCCTTTTATCAAAAGTTCGGAATGGTAAAAATGGGGGGGGGGGGGGGGTACAAACACAATAACTTAGGATGTTTTATGAACGCAACCCCAGTTGTTAAAATAACTTCACAATTTTTCAAAGTTACACATATAAATAAACTTTTGTTGTTTGTTACTTTTCGACTCCAGCTATTTGATCACACCACAATATGTCTAGGATCACACTGAATTGACCCATTGATCTATGCATTAGTCATCCTTGTTTGATTGTCCCCGTAACTGTAACATGTCCACATTTTTAACCTCCATGGTGTCTTGGCGGCCGTACCGGTACCTCCATCTTGGCTGTTGTCGGGCGGTGTTGCCGTAACACCTCCATTTTAACCTTTCGTCCAGTAACCTGCTCCACGTCCATCAAGGACGGCTCCGTTAGTTTAAGTTCTTTTGATGCCAGGAAGAAATCTGGAACCTCCTCGTTTGTATTGACCCTCTTTCCGAAACCTTTGCATCGGGAAAGCTCTAATTCAATTTTTTGGCGCCTTTCCCAAGTTGCACCATTAGCAATGGATGGAAGTACTTTTTGTGGCCCCAGACTCTGCTGAAACCCCTTCAGAAAATTTGTTTTCTCCAGTCTGTTCCGTTCCTTTACAATACTCATCATTTCCTGGTAAGATGTGGGAAATTCTCCACAAATCAGAACCGGATTACCAGTTGTAAGACCCACCTTCTGTGCAAAGATGACCAAGCTTTCGCTCATCTTTGTTCTGTCTTGATCTTTGATTCCAGCACACTGCCATGGCTGGTAGCGCCAAGAAATCGCACTAAACTGTTTAATTGTGCGTTTGGGAGTTGGTAACAATGTCTCAACCTCCACAAACGGACATACTATGCTATCGTATGACAGTCCTGGTAGATCGCCGAATGATGTGAATGAAAAGCAGGGTTCCGACATCTTGATTCTTTCGGGGTTAAACAGCAAGGCTCTTTCGTCGTTGGTCATATACTGACTATAACCTATCACCACGTCCTTCCCTGTCTCGCCGATATCTCCAGGCAGGAAGCAGATGTCTGGCTTAACATTGTCGAAAATTTCTGTAAGGTATCTGGTGCGATGGGGTTGAGAGAGACTGTAAAGTCCCTTCCTGGAGCTGTTCATACTGATGATAGAGAGTGTGTCGTAACCCATCTTCTGGAACAGAAAAATAAAACTTTGTTGATCGTCAAGCTTTAGGTTTTGTGTGTGTGTATATATATATATATATAAAATACAAACTGCCAAATACGTTATATTTTGCTTTAGATGTGTAGATGGATAGACCCAATGATTAAATGAGCTTCGGTACGGTTAACCAGTTGGTTAAAACGAAACAAAAATATAGTAAATTCTGAAGCAAGCTTTACATATCTTTTATTTCTTAACTAAATTAATTAGGTTAGTAAAAGCATTTACCTTTTAATTATTCGTATATGTAAACAATATATCCGTATCAAACACTATTATCGCAGATCTACTTGTCTTGAATGATTCGTATGTGGTGTCCACCAGATTGTGGGCTTACTTTATACCCCTGTAGATGTTTCTCGAATAATTACGTAATTTTCAGTATTTCAGATAACGTAATTTACACGTGGGTTTCCATTCAATCGGATTTTTTTTAAATCTATAAATATCTTGGTAGATCTATGAATAGTTGTTTGTGCTTTTTTAAATGAAATAATTGCAAGCAACCTAGCTAAAAATCTAAAAATTGGAGATATGGAAATGTAAATGGTTATATTTTAGCACAAACATTATAGTTTACATACCGGTATATATTTAACACCATTTTATATTTCATTATTAAAGTGTGTTTGCTTATTTATAGGGTTTGACATCCCGCCGACAGAATTTCATTCATAAAGAGACTATGTCTATTTGAGACAGACAAAGCGCTGCCGCACTGCAGTATTCAGTTACATTATCAACCACTCCTGGAACTACCCTTATATGCTGAGCACCAAGAAAGGGAGCTATACCAATACATTTTTACGACTATGTCGCGGCCGGGGATCGAACCAACGACCTCACCCCACCCGATTTCGGGACGGATGCTCTAATCACACGTCCACCGGGACCGGTAAATATCAAATTACATGTAAATAGTATCAACTACAGGGGAATATTTTATCATTAAACATGTAAAACAGAAGCGGAAAAATTGAGCTTTCACCGGTATTCGAATCGCATACCATTTCAATATTAACGGGTTACTCTACAAACTCAGCTATCAAACCTGTCATGCAATGAAACTGCTTGCCTTAAGACGGTTTGAAACGAAGCTGAATGTCAT
>CM037779.1:37355702-37405702 GCA_021229015.1 Solen grandis | reverse complement strand
CACCAAGCACGATGCATTTGTCAAGAAGCAGTGAGCTACATCAGCATGCATTGTGTTGCTTGAATTTCATAAAGCTTTCCTTGTAACCAATGACAATGGAAGGCAACGAAGCACGCAGAATGCGAATGTCACTACACATATAATGCACTTGTCAAAACGCATTCATCGATATCAACAAGCACACAAGGATAACACCAAGCAAAATGACATTGTGATCAAACATAATAACATAGTCACCAAGCATGATGTAATATTTGCTTAAATACCATTCCATATACTCCTGTAGATACTTCTAGCATAATTACGTAATTTTCAGGATGCCAGGTAATGTTGTAAATTACACATGGGTTTCCATTCGATCGGGATTTTTCAAAAATCTATAAATACCGCGCATTTGATAATCTATAAATAGTTTTTTATGATTATGGGTATGCTATCAGTACTTGTTCTCTCATTATTCATTTAATTGTTCGTAAGATATGTATGCATGTACGTTTACTCGCCAGTCAAAACGCGATAATCTGAGACTGTCGCAAGACTTGGAGAACCGAAAGATATTGTTCCCCTATATATGTTCCCGGCTGTTGCTCATCGAATAATCGCATTTTTTCTGTATTTTTCGGCGTAGTTGTCTAACCTCACTTATGACCTACATAGGGATGATGACGTAAGACTACAATTTTCATTTGTAGATGTTCCTACACCCACGGAAAAAATGTTATGTATGTTTTTTTTGTTGAGATTACAACTAGCTGGAATATATACGACGTATCCACGAAATTTTAATAAAGTACCTTGACCGAATTACAGTTTCTTTGATAATTTATTTTATCAAAACATTTGTCTTTAATGTGTATTGAGACTTTTTTTTATAGGCCGAACGTTTTAAATACCGGCAGTATATAATAGTCTTATAACCGTCTCCATAATACTGAAATTAACAACCGTTTTTCCCCCAAGTATAATAGCCAAGTGCCGCCGAATGGATTTACCGGTGAAAATTGAATTTAACTTTCAAGAAAGTGTGGCACATGCTTGCAAGTGTTGTTTGATACTGTGTTTTATATGCGATCAGATTCCATCAATAGTTTTATACAGATATTTCCCCAAAGAGTCATGTGTTGATTGCTGCATCTGCTAATTTACTGAACTCTGACATATTTATTGATGAATGTATGAACCTTTCAAAGAAAATGCACTCCAAAGGATTTGTAAACGCTTACCTTGATTTTTTGGCGCACAGTTTACAACCACGGTATGTGACTTATTTTTATGGTGATTCTTTTACTGCCAACATTTCAACAAATGCGTTTGTTCACCTAAAATATTGTACCACATTATAAATTATACATTGTTTGAAATAAATAAATTTGTTTGAATTAAATGTATAATCCTAATTCTGTAAAATTATGAAAAATCTTTAAGTGGACATTTAGAAATTTTTTTGAGCGTATAATGACAATTTCTGATCAATCAATTGTTTCAGCGCTGAAGCTACATATCACTGCAAACGTAGGTCTCCATCTCCGTGGTCAGACGACATGAATGATATAAATTTGAATAATTTCATAGATACAGATGACTGGCGGCTGAATGTCCCCCATGCACGGCAAGTTTTGAATATTGTCAATGTACCTTAGGTGTACACAAAACAGACAGCTAATAACGCATTGATGAAGGTCCATTTCATCTGGGGTTATAATTCGCTGACTTAACTGACCAATCGGTGACTGGTGTAAAATCTCATGTGTATGTTGACAACATGGTAGTGAGAAATAATCGTCTGCTATATGTAGTGGGTGGAATTACGACCAACACCAGCGGTAGTTCGATATTTATTTGACGTTAGTAAACCAGAAATGGTATTAAACCAAAAATGGTACTAAACCAAAAAAAACCCTAAAATATAATTAAAACATTTCGTTAGACAGTTTACGGATACAAAGTAATAATAAATACGAAGTCAATCGAGGATTTTACAAATCATCGCGAGGAATAAATTACTTGGAAAATACATATTTAAATCACTTCAGGCACGTCTAAATGAAGCTACATTTTAATATAGAAAATGCTCAAAGGTAAAAGCGACATAATGTCTAGCAGAATATATATGTATCTAACAATCAACTTCCGTCGACGGTGATCGATCGGTGAATGATTAGTAAGAAAGACGGAGGCTTATGAGCGGGAAAAAGGGACAAAGGGGCAGGGCCAACCAATCAGGGTATTTCTTTAAAATAGATCACTCACTCAACCAGTTTACATACGAACTCACTCAAGACATGCTCACTCTCATGGACA
The DNA here is from genome assembly GCA_021229015.1 of Solen grandis. Classification (NCBI taxonomy): domain Eukaryota; kingdom Metazoa; phylum Mollusca; class Bivalvia; order Adapedonta; family Solenidae; genus Solen; species Solen grandis. Next base: position 37,403,401 of record CM037779.1, on the reverse strand, counting down.
ATAACAGACATGTACAAACATAGAGTAAACAAGGACTTGAGTACTAACAAGACACTACAATACAGAGGGACAAAACTGCACCTTGCTACATATAGTTATAAATCTCTAATACAAAGATTTTCAGTTTGATTTATTTTCAACATTCTTTAAAATCATGATTTTAATTCAACCAGTGTAACAGAAAAGAATTAACAACAACAAAATTTTACATAGTTCTTTTCATGCTGGTAGATCTAATTTTGTGTTTCATAAGAACTTTCATTTCTTTCTTGACTTATTTCTAATAATGTTTGTTTGTTGGGTTTAACGTCACACCAACAGTATTTCAGTCATTTGGAGACGATGTCTACTTGAGACAGATATAGTGCTGCCAAACTGCAGTATCACGCCGTAGACATATGGCATGATACCACACCCAGTCACATTATCCTGACACCGAGCCGACCAGTCCTGCAACTACCCTTATATGCTGAGCACCAAGCAAGAGAGCTATAACAGTACCATTTTTTACGACATTATCATCAATATAATAGGAGATATTTGAAAACATGACTTTGAGAGAACCAGACAATATGGTGCGTGCTTTTGTGAGGTTTAAACTTGTTGCTTATCTTTTTTAATAGGTCTTTGCTCAATCGGAGCAAGCAAAATTTCTTCTTCTTCTTCTTCCAAATGAAGAGCGAGATTCTGTTGGAACATACAGAGTCTCTACGAGAACTTTGTTCATGGTGAAATGGAACAAATCAATCTATTGGTTTAAAAGTCGCAAAATGTACAGTTTAACTCTGTTTAAAAACTATGCATACATGTATTGTTTGGGAATGAAAGCTCTCGCGAGAGCGTGGAAGTCTTCAAGAGACTATGCGCTGGTGACTGCTGTAGGTAGTCGGTTCCAGTCGACTATTTATTCCTTGGGAATAAGGAATTTGCATAGACCTGGTTAGTAATGCGATCCCTGAAAAGAGAGATCTGGTTCGTGGGTTGCTTCTAAGATATTCGTTCTTTGGTACGCCTCTAAGTTCATTCAGGATGTGGTATAACATTGCAAGCCTTGCTTCCTTTCTGCGCTATTGGAGGGGCTCCCACTCCAGACTCTCAACACGTCTGTGACGCAACCAGGTGTACGTGATTTTAAGTCACCACGTGTAAATCTGGCAGCTAGTTAGACGGCGATTAGCCGTCTTATGCTGAAGAACGAAATCAGGCCTTGCTAATTTGCATATTTTCCACAACAATTTTAACTGTACCTCTCCGCGCTAATTGCGGATCCATGCAATGCGATTCTGCACTAACGAATACGAGTGGAATATGTTACACAGACGTTTAAATCATAACCGTAACCGCTTTTAGTGTGTTATTGTTGTTAACATGTTTTCTTTTGCCATTATTTTGCATTGGAAGCATCAATTTTAAGCGTGAAAAAAATATCCGTGACATTTCTTAACCAGAACAGCAACCCATCTTACGTATATGAAGATCTACTCCTGTAAAAAGAAAAAATAGTGCTCCGTATGTATGTAATTGACCTAAAGTAGTCCACACAATATTTTGCATGATGGCGAGTTAGGTTCCTCCCAGGGCATTTCTTAACTTGGAAATAGATAGGCAAACATTCTAGTATCTTAAATAATCAAATACCTGGTCCATTTCTACATATACAAAACAACAGATAGAATTCGCTAGCACTAGAGAAAGAGAATGACCTACTTAGGTATGCAGCTCTTTATGAATGAAAGGTTCATGACCTTTACTCCGGATTATTATGTTACGAACAGAAATTCTGTAGCAACAGCGGGTGGAGTTTTTGTCGTCATGTGACTGCTTCAATAACTTCAGAAACTCTGGGTTTATGATGTTAATTATCCCGTCGCCGTCTCTCAGCGCATTGTGCGCTTTGATCTCTAGACTTGTTCCAGCACAGATATTAGTGACTGTATGCGAGGCTGCGTACTCAAGGCTAGGGCATACTTACATGGTATAGCCAGCTGATTTGACTGTCCGATTGCAGTCTTTCAGGTTCCTCCTGACAAAACCAAAGTCCCGGTTGCCTGATGACGCAACATTCTGTGTGTGCTTTTCCCAGGATATGTTATTTGAGATTGTAACACCTAGGTATTTATTAAAGGGATTGACCATGAAGTCTGTATGGGAACTCAATAGCATTTTTCTTGTTGTTTGTGATGTGTATTGCCATAACACTCTGAGGCGTTGAAACTCATGAGCCAGATTTTCTTTCAATCTTCCAAGGCGTCCATTTCTTTCTGTAGTCTGGTACCCGACCTTACTACAGAGAGTAAAGGACCTTTACTCTCTATAGTAATTTCGAGTATCAGACTTGTCTTCTGTATCTTCATTCTGTCGTCAGTATTTCTCACAGGTCTGTATAGGAAGCTATCATCAACAAACAGTCTGATGTAGGACGATGAGCAATCTGGCATATCATTTATATAGGACGAAAAGAGGAGAGGGTCTAACATGGTACCCTGAGGGACACCAGAGAGTACATCGTCTCTGTGGGATTTTGAGCCTTCTACCACAACTTGCATTCTCCTGATGTTGAGAAAGGACCTAATCCACTGGTTAATGGGGCATCGAACGCCTTAACGGAAGTGAAACTTGAAGTGAGAGACTCTATCAAATGCTTTCTCGAAATCAAAAAGAATGGCATCTACATGGTCTCCAGCCGAGAGTTTCTTGACAATACTGCTAATGGTAATGATCAACTGGGACTCGCACGAACGGTGTTTTCTGAATCTATGTTAGTTATCGCAGAGAATACTGTGTTTGTCAAAGTGTGTCATAATTGAGCTGTGGACGATATGTTCTAAGATTTTGCAAGAGATGGATTTTAGGCTGACCGGTCTATAGTTGCATATAAGGACTACGTCTTTGGGTACCGGTCCAAAGACTATGACGAATTTGTATAGTCTTGTAAGGACTGGAGTCAGTTCCTCCACATCAGCCTTCAGTATTTGGTTGGATATTTCATCTTGACTAACTGCTTTGTAGCAGTTAAGGTTCTTTAAGGTTTCTTTAAGCACTCCTTTCTGTCCAACATAGAAGCTTGGCATGCTAGGTAAATTGCTTGGTCATTTGTCTGGCAGGCAGGCTGCTTGGGGGTTTCCGGGTAAAAACTGAGCTGAACTGTTGGTTCAGGATATTTGCCTTATTCTGGTTGTCACTCCTGAGGAACTCCTCCTGGTTCTTAAGAAGAGCCATTCCAACTGACTCTTGGCGTTTACCCTTGATGTAGCACCAGAAGCGATTGAGTTTCTCAATGAAACTTTGGCTGACGACGCCCTGCATTTATTGCATGTTGGCTAGTTTAAATTCCCGTTGTACTTCTTTTTGGGGTTTCTTATAGCAGTTTCCGTCTCGTTTAAAGTTGGTCCTTCTCGACTTTTTGTAGGTTTTTTGTTTACGAAGAATAGTTTTCTTGATGGAGGTGTTTATCCATCGATTAGCGTACTTGGTCGTAGTTGAATTGGTTGTTTAACAATATCACTGATCTTGGTTTTGAGACTTTCCCACATATCTTTTAACATTATCAAATGCGGTTGTCAAGAGGATTTGACTGTATTTGTTAAAGTGCTGTTTGATGGAGTCTGTGTCAACATGTTTCCATAAGTAAATTGATCTTCTGGATAGCCTTGGGTGGTATGTTGTGATAGCTGTGTTTAGGATCACTATGTCATGGTCACTGAACATTACCAATTGACAGCATAAGTTTACATCTTAGTTTGTGGCTGGTTAAAATCAGGTCAAGGATATTGTCCTTTCTTGTGGGGAAATCCATGCGTTGTTCAAGGCTGGTGTCTGTTATTAGGTCTAAGTATTGATGTCCATCAATATACATATCTTCCTAACATATGTCTGATAAATTGAAATCACCTCCGAGAATGAATATGTTCTCTTAAAATTCTTGATTGATTTCTTCAACGGCGGATGAGATGTACTCTGAATCAGTTTCATTAGGCGGTCGGTAATAAGAGGCTACATGGATCTTTTTTGTTGCCTGTGGTAAGTATGCCGTTCAAAGGTTTTATGTTTTCACTCTTTCAGAAGAAAATGATGTTTAGCCGCAATTGGTGCACTGCCATGTGGGTCTTCAGGTATATCTCTTCTTTGCATGGCATATCCAAGGTCGTTCAAGTTGGAAGGATTTCACTTGATGCTATCTGTATCTGTCTGTATCTGTACGTCGTAGTAACCAATAATTCTGGCATAACATGACGGGGGTGTCCTGGTCACTTAGTAGTGACTTGTGAGGGCACCTTTAAAGCCCTCCACTGTCTTCGCGCTTGCCACTTCTGATGTTAAATTATTCCAATCCAGCACTGCCTTTATGAAGAATAAATTCTTGTACTGTTCAGTTGTTGCTTTGTTAATGATGTAACAGTTAAAATGGAAGACAAATTTTGAGACTATATTTGTTGTAGCACTGTCTTTAATGAATTTGTGTTTAATTTGTCTTTTGTGTCTAATAGGTTTTAAGTAGCTCTCTTTATTTATTGCCGGCACCATACCCCTGATGATCTTGTACATGAATACCAACCGGGCATTTTTCCTACGCTTCTGAAGACTGTACCGGTTCAGAGTCTTCAGCATGTCTGTCACACAACCATCGTCTCTGGGTCGATAGTCTATGCTACCTGTTTGTCAAGCCAGGTTTCTGTTCCAGGGATAATGTCTGGGTCGCTGTCTAAAATGAGCGTTTCAAGCAGTTTGTCCTTCTTGCGTATGCTCTGGGAGTTCATATTGAATATACGTTGTCTATTACTTTTCGTTGGAGCTGCTTTGTTACTTGCTGGTTTTGGGGAGGATGTAATAATGTTACCATGTGACATGTCAAACGTAGAATTCCCAAGGTCCGTTCTTACGCTTGTTCTTGGAGTAGAAGCTAATTAATATGTCAGAAGTAGTGTACTCATGAAAATGATGGAGCTGGCTGACTTCTAGTAGGTGAGCTGGTCTCGTTAATGTCTAGAACAGTATAGATAATCAATGCAATGAGTTATTAGCTTTGTCGCAGGAAGAACATTACCACATTTCAACTCTTGTTCCGAGTTTGTCATATTGAATAGTAAACATCTTATCAAGATTATTGATCTTATCCGTATATGTATAATAATTTTTTTAGACATTCATTTGACATTGAGATTTGTTTCATGTAATATAGCGTGTATTGGTATAGATGTGTATCTGAATAAAATGAACTCATATTTAAAAACAACAACAACAAAAACAACAAAAACAACAACAACAGAATTAATAAATGAACACCAGAACCTATAGCGGGGGTCGGCTCCGAGTAATAAACGAGTTTTTCGTCGATCTGAAACTTCCGGTAAATTTTGTTGCATCTTTCGGCCCCAAGCAGAAATAAGTATTTTAAATGGATCTCCCAAAGAAAACTCAAGCATGGGATCCATGGAAAATGTTTGATGCTTCGAAGCAAGAGATCGAAAATGCTAGGAAAAGGAAAGAACTGAGATTACAGAATTTTGAGACATTTAAACGATTGAAAGCTAACCCATTCACTGGAGGTCAAGGTGGACACATCGTAAGTAGAGACCATTTATTGAACCTAGTGTATTTCATTGTATGGAAGAATCACGCAAAACGTCCATGAACGTTCTAGTTGTTTTTCAGATGAAAATGACTGTGGAAATTATACAAAATAATCAATCTTGAAACCTTAGAGATTGTCTACTTGTTATTCGGACCATGGTTGTTTCGTGCCCAGATTTACGGTTTTTGTAAAATGTTCAGGCCTACTTTTCTTTCGATTAGTAAAGAATCATTTTTGAATATAAAATTAATTTATAGATGTTTTGAAATCTGAATGATGTGTGTTAAATATATATTACCTATCTACTTTCATAGGTGACTAAGCAATCAGACACAGGTTATGTCAGACACAAATACATTATAATGAAAATTTCATTTTAAATGTTTCATGTAAACATGTACATAATGTCTGTTTTACTTTACAGTTTGATGAATCCCTACAAAGGTGGTATTCTACCAGAATGACAGCAAGTGACCACTTCAGAATCACAAAGAGGTCATTTACAGTGCTCATGGTGTCATTTGTAATACCAGTGGTCACATTTACGTATTTCCTTCACAAAGACAGGGTAGGTATCAGATACTATCTGTGGATCACGTGATTTCAACTGTTGAAAGTTTGATATAATTTTATTTTAAGGTCACAGCACTAAGTTGACCTTAAAATCTTGTCCTGGCTGTAACTTTGTTATGTATGGTTGCTTTTTAAAATAACATGGCACAAGTGATCCATAGGACAAGACAATGTGTTGCAAGCAAGAACAAGGTCACTAGCTTCAAGGTCAAGGTCACAGCACTTAGTTGACCTTTAAATTTTGTCCCAGCTTTAATTTTGTTATGTATGGTGCAGTGATTCAGATTGGCGTCGGCCATCGGCAATTTGCCGAAAAAAATAACAAATTGCCGATTTTTTTTTCAAGAGGTAAGACAGATCTGCCGATAAAATTCTCATTAATGGGACTAAATGGCCGATCGTTTTTTCAGAAATTATGACATCAACGCTGATGAAAAGTGTTGAGTACGAAAAGTAAATATTACTTGACGTGCAATGCGAGTCGGTTAATTTAAAGCACTTTCATGTCAATTTGTCTGGTTTCAAAACTGTACAATAGAAGAGTAACCTAGCAGTGTAGAATGCAGGGAACCAGACTGAATCAAAATGGCGTCCAAGAAACGTAAACATGACGAAAATCAAAGACCTTTATTTGCAGTTGGTGTTTCTCGCCCTGAAAAAGTTGCCGAAACAGATTTGATGCAATCGGAGGATGAGTCAGCCGATAATCCAAAATGCCACCGCAAGTTTTAGACAGAATGGCTGTAGAAGTTCAAATGGTTGAGATTTGATAAGGGAGCGAGTCAAAACGTACCCAAACTAAAACGTACCCACTTTTTGAAGTCAAAACATACCCAACCCAATTTTGAGGTCGAAACGTACCCAAGTATTTTTTTTCACTATTGTTATTTTATACAATATTATAGTCAGGTTATAATTTATGATTTTGTTTGAAAATCTATTATTATATATTTACATGAACAACATTCTTTTTTTAAAGTCCTTTGTTGATGTTTGCTTATTTATGATATATCAGGTCCTGGATATATCAAAATACTAATATCAATATTCTCAAAAAAATATTATTGATACTTTAAATTTTTGAATAAAATATTTTTGATTATGTATAATAAAACTAAATGTGAATTTTATTCAATTTAATACAGGATTACCAGTACCTTTGATCTCTACAATTGTGTGCTTCGGCTTCTTTTCTTCATTGAATTATAAACACCTTCAATTGATTCAGATTACACATTTTGATAAATTATTTTGTACAATTCTCTTTTAAAAAATGAAATATATTAATTATGAACATTACATTAAAACAAATTAATTGTACTTAAAAAACAAAATACAATCATAAAAATGATTTAACTTGAGTACGTTTTGACCTATTAGTTGGGTACATTTTGACCAACAGGTGAGACACTCACCCCTGCCAGGAACAGACTCACCCCAGAACATAAAGATAAGTTGTTGAGAATAAGAATTCATTCTGCATATTATGATATGAACAATGAATTTCCTTATGAGAGGGCATTTCAAGTGTGGAAATCTCTTGTTAACATGAAGATGTTTGCCTAGATTTGAAAGTTCATGAAATTGTTTCAATAAATGCTTGAAACCTTCTATTAGAGTTTTTGTGTTTTTGAATGTAATGGCCTAAGGTTTTTTCTTGGTATAGGACAAAATGGCCTATGAAAATTTCAACTTTTAGGACAGTTGTCTTAAAAAAATGACTGGCAATCTGAATGGGGAATGGGTGTATATTGAAATAACTTGGCACAAGTGATCCTTATGACAAAACAGTGTGTTGCAAACTTGAACAAGGTTGCTAGCTTGAAGGTCAAGGTCACAGCAGTAAGTTGAGTTAAAAATTTGTTTAAGCAGTTCTGTCTGAGCTGTATCTTTGTTGTGTATAGTCATGTTTTGAAATAACTTGACATAAGGGATCCTTAGGACAATGTGACACGAAAGAACAAGGTTGCTAGCATAAAGGTCAAGGTCACATCACTTGGTCAGGGTCACAGCACTCATTTGATCTTCAAATCTCTTATATTTCCAGTTTTTCATCATATTCACTGATAAAAATATCTAAGAAACAAAATGGCAAGGGCATCTGTGTCCTATGGACACATTTCTAGATAATAATTTGAATTTTGATATACTGGGGTTTAGCGAATAATTAGAAATTATCACTATGAAGTTGAGGTTTGCATAATATTACTGATTAGGGATATGTAAGTCAGTTTAGTCATTGTTAAACCTTCAAGATAAAATTGGTTCCTTTTTTTTTCAGGCTGAAAGAGATGCAAAGTGTCGAAGAGGAGAAGTTCCAACAAAGGATAAGAAGAATATATTCTTGTATTAAGTTTGTCCAATTAAAGCATGTATGATAGTCAGTTAAATTTGAAGAGAGAACTCTCATCTTTACTTTTGATATATTCGTCAAAACAGCTGTTTTGTTTTGAGTGGATGCTTATTATGGTATAGGGTTCTGAAAGAAATACATGGTTTTAGAAATGTATATTAAACAAAGATCATGAAACATTAAAAGACAGTAAGTTGGATGTGATTTCTTTGGTAACACCAAGACTCTCAATCTGTAATCATGTGATTGATTATTTGGAAAGGCTGTTTCATTTCTAGTTCGCAGTGCTGAACAGGTTTTGTAATATTTGATAAAATTACATAAATTTTATGTAAATAAATTATATGAAAGCATATGATGTTCTTTATTTTAATACACAAGTGATGCACTGGTGAATAGGACTTGTAAACATGAATTATGTGATTATTCTTCAACCCCTTTTCACACTGACTTAATACCATACTGGGGTGAGCACTGAACTTTTTCTCAATAATAATTGGCCCACTTGGAAAGGAACTGGCTCTGTGTTCTTAAAAATAAAAATGAAATGATTTTCTTACTCAGTCTCAAACTATGCCTATAAGTTTCAATTGGGATTTGAGTATGATACTCAAATTTGAGCCTGAGATCGTATTTCAGCATTTTGTAGAAGAAAATCTTTTATATATACCATACTTCCAAGCCATATGCTACTACAGAGTATGACAGACACTTTGAAGATGAAAAATGATTTTGACGTTACTGGCCCAACCAAAAATAAGTGGCCTTCAGTTAGAGTTCACCGGTCATACTCAAAGAAAAGCAATAAGGAATTAGTGTTTTCAAAGTTTATGTTGCTACAGGAGGACATAGTGAGGAAAAGAAAACTACGGAAGACCTGGCTGGAAATCCATCAACAAAACTTAGCCGTTTGTCTTACTTAAATTGGATACAAATGTATTTAGTACTTCTTGTTTTACAAGATGTTTAAGAACATGACCTAGCTAACATTGATTATAACCTTAAGAACTAGCAATTTCAATATGAATGAAATTTTGGGGTCTTTTATTTAGGGAAACATTCACCCTTACTTAGCAACAAGTAATGTTGGTGGAATTTCCGGTTTATCTGGTTTTATACTGGTAGCATAGATAATTTGAATTAATGTACTTTTGGACACACCACAGCAGTTGATTTACTGTCAAGATTTTCTTTTTATTATCTTGTTTATTCCGTTTTCCCTTTTGAACAATTTGCTTAAAAAAAGATGATCCTTGGGTGAACCTTAACAAAAGTTGCTAAAATAAACTTTATCCATGAAGAACTCTGGTTGCCATGACAACAGAAAGAAAAAAAATATGGAAACTTTAAAAATCATCTCCTTCAAAACTATTGGTCAGATTTCAAAATGTATTAGTACAGATGTTCCTTGGGTAACCCTCTACCAAGATTGCTAAAATTATTTGGATCCGTCAGAAAACATGGCTGCCAAGGGCAGGGCTAATTTGCCATATATGTATATAGTGAAAAATCAAATGACATCTCCTCTGAAACTGTTGAACAGAATTTGATTAAATTTGGCAGGGATGATCCTTGGGTGAACCTTCACAAAAGTTGCTAAAATAAACTTAATCCATTTGGAACTCTGGCGTACGTTCAGTATGACAAACCATACGCAAGAAATCAGCTATGAAATATCTCAGTGTCATAACCACCCCCACATAAGGGCACGGAACAGCATGCTATATGGTCCTAAGACAACTCCATAGCTGAATGTAAGTGACCGGTTGCAAACGGTTTGTCATACTGAATGCACGCCTGGTTGCAATGGCAATGAAAAGAAATGAATTGCAAAAGCTTTAAAAATTATCTCCTTCAAAATACTGGCCAGATTTCAAAATGTTTTAGTACAGATGTTCCTTGGGTAACCCTATACTCAGGTAAGCGATTCAGGGCCTCAATGGCCCTCTTGTTCACAAGTTCTCATGCCACAGAAAAATTACTCTTAGAATGGTTTGTGCTATTGTACTACATTTGTAGTACATGCTGTAACTAAGTTAACTGAGTAGTAAAGATGTCTCCCACAAGGTCTTTGCATAGTGCATACTATGTCTGGCTCTGAGAGATTTCAAAAAGATAGTTCCAAACATTTTGGATATCTGTATTGTGGACAAAATGGAAAGTGGTCAGTCGTAAAAATAAAAATGATCATTCAATGAGAATGGTTTTATTTACCCAATGTAAACCAACTTATACAGCTTCAATAAACATACATGGATTTATACACAATGATAATGACTTGATGACAATGATAATTTATGTTGAACACCAACAAAAGCTAAAAAAATATCTATGAACTTTAGAATTAAAATCTATGACCAGCAATATTCACTTCATACAATTCCAATAACGCCCTGTGATTGTTGAAGACTCACTCTGTCTTAAGTTAAAATAACCTAGACCCTAACTGGCCTAAAATCAGTTGAAATACCATGGAAAATTTGCCCATCAAATAACTAGATTTTCCCATTAAAACTCCCGCCATGGCATACATATTTTTGGTCACGTTGGCCCTAAATTGTCTTGCAGTCAGTCCAGCATTTTCTAACCATGCAGACCTTTCCTGCATAAAAATTCAATTACAAAATGTCACTTACATAAACAAGAGGACCATGATGCCTTAATCGCTCACCTGAATAAACTAACTGCTAAAGAAGTGTTCAGGTGAACTAAAAATTACGAAGTGGATTTTTTTCTCTCCATTTTTAGAGTCAAACAATACTCATGAGGCTAGAAATGCAATTGAAACACAATGATTGGACATCTCTACCCACTTTTTTCCATTAAGATACCAACTTTTTAGTGTAGCACTCATCAAATCTAAGTGAATCTTATCTTTTTTGAAATGTAACCTTTTCCAAAACAATGGTAGTCACAGAAACTGACCTGACAAATATATAACAACATTGACATAATTATAATGAGAACTATTCACAACATAATACAAATGGGTGAATGACTTAAAAGTGAATACATGTACATCTATCATACTGTGTAGTTATTTTCTTCTCCTAATTCTGACAATCAACAACATAGCTTTAAGCACAACAAGAAAGAAGCACTCTAGAATTGATTTGATTTTTATGATTATTTCCTTGAGAACAAATGAGTTTAATGAACCACTTATGAAATAAATACACAGCAGATCATTGAATATTACAAACTTTCAAAAAAGAATGGACAAATCACAGAGGAAAATGTAACCATACAATAGTAATTTTTCTACTGCAAGGAATTATTTTCAGTTTGATTTATTGTAAAAAATATTTTAATTATATTAAATTCAACTAGTGTTGCAGAAAAAAACACATTTTACATAGTTATCATCATGCAGGTACTTTTCTTTTTAAGTATTTTACATAAAACATTTTTATTTCTTGACTTATTTTTATATTTAAGGTATCATTTTGATGGTAATTTAATGTTATATTGTAAGACATACACTTGTAATTTACTTTAACATGTTTTCAATAGAATAGGAGATAATATGAAAACTTGACTATGTGAAAATTGGACAATTTTTTACATGATTTTGTGAGATTTAGACTCGTTGCCAATCCGATTTAAAAAGGTCTTTGTAGTAACAGACTGAACACTTTCCTTGGTCTGACAGCAAGTTACGGTATCTATGTCATTTAATAGATATTGCATCAAGTAGAGGATGAGACCTCATAGCTCTCTGGTACATGTATAAAAGATAATTTAAACATAATGATAAGTTTTATTATTTACTGAGCGACACATTGAATACATCTGCAATGCTTAATGGTTCATTTATTCATATTAGGGGTTCTTTCCTCTGTGCTTAAAGTTGCAATGCTACCCCAATGAATGCAATTAATACAGAAAATATGTTGTAAATATGAATGATCAATCTTTTTTATGGCAATATGCAAAATATTGTAGTTCAAAAGATTAGCACAATCGGTTTTAGATAGAATCATCGAGATATTAATCAACTGAAAGAAATTAAATTGCTCCTTCTCCCCTTCACAAAATTTCTTGAAGATCCCCAGCTATGATGGTTCCTTCCCTTGGTCAGAATGTGCACTTTCATACACAAAACAGATGATGTAGATATCTTATTTGCAGAGCACATGCATGAAAGTTCTGTTTTTAAATCGTATGTAATTATATTTATGTACAATTTAGACAATTTCTGAATCTCAACGGAAACACCTGAATCAGTGGCCTTGAAATTCTGTACTTGTTGATATGATCACAGTAATACAGATAGTCCATAAGTTATGTAAGGTACCATCTAAGTTTTTATTAGCTTTTGCTTAAATGAAAGATAAATGAGTAAAATGTCCAAGATTTGTTACAATCTGAGTTCCTCTTGACTGTAGTATTGCATCTTTAAATAAAAAGAAATCCTGCACCCCCCCCCAAAAAAAAACGTAATGATTTTTCATTACGTTCATAAATACAGATATGTACAATTATAAAAATTAAAAAAATATTTTCCATGTATAGGTGTGTAGTAAGCAATCTAACATGGATTAATTTGGTCACAAAATTTTGAATGAAGCAGAATAATGCATGATAATGTACCTTGATTCTGTTATCTGGCAAAAGTCAAATTATGACAAAAATGTGTATGTATGAGAGACAAGCACATTGTGTGTACCAATGAAAATGAAAAAGGTCACATGAAATACATTTCCCTTATATACATGAAATAACTCCTCCAGAATAATCAAGAGACCTTGAAAATGAAAACAAATGAACAATAAAATTTAACTGTTTTAACAATTTATTTGATAAAAAAAAGGTATTTAATTTTAGAATTAAAACAAAAACCTCAAGATTATAAATTTACACATGGTATTAAGTGAATAATGAAAAATGAATAAAAAATATAACTGTCTAACATACATTCTGTATATGTGTAACTGATGACTAAAACGTCATGTATGTACAACTGCATTACCTGAATTTCACTGAGTGCTGCAGAATATTAGACTGTATTACAGTCTGTTGGATAAATTCTTACTCAGTACTTAAACTTTCATGATCTCTTTCATATCGTTAGTTTTGACAAGACAGAAACGGTGTAATAAAATAATATAAAGTCATACGTGTTTAAATACTGAACGTCATTAGGTTAGAAATAATTTACAAATGAATATAAAATACAAAACCTATGTATACTCAGCAAGACCAAATCCCCCATTGCAAATATCATTCACTTGTCTTGGAGCATTCATTACAGTCCACTATTGTTCATCAAGCATATTGCATTGCTTGTTGTAACACGACTTGGATAAAAAGAAAGGCAATATACTTGTGTATTTATCAAAAAGAGCTAAATGCATCCAATTAAGTTCAAATCAGTTGGTGACAAAACTCAATGAATACCTAGAATACTCAATTCAGTAAAATCTTTATATGAGATTACTTGATACTCCCCAGCCAATATTAATTGCTGTAACTCCTGAAACTGGATTTGGCTTGTTAAAGTTATTAAGTTTTTTTTAATTCATTTACTGAGGTCTGACTTTTTTTTAACAGAAATAAAGATTTCAAATGTTACAACTATGTATCATATACCATATTAGTTTTCATCACTGTTTATGCTGGTTACTCAATTAAATTAAAAAAATAATAAGGTTGATCATTTTAATGGATACTCAATGATTTTTAACCCTTTACTTCAAAATGATAGTCTTCATTATACTCAATTCATGAGCAGATCAAGATCAGCTTTCTCTTCTTTTAGCCCATTCAGTACTGTAGCTCAGGTTCTACTCTATCTGAATGAAAAAAAGCTGTTTCATATACCATTTAAAGTTCAATAAATGAATATTTATCAAGTCATGAATTTGTACATGAATATTCATGAGGTAAAGGGTTGAGTGGTGGGCTGTATGGTGATGGTAACCAGAAAATGCAAGGTAAAACAAGTAACTGGTGCTGCACGCACCACATGAGTCCCCTACCGGTGAGGTGCATAATTTTTGCGTTAGCATAGCAACCAGAATTTTGGTCTGATAAAAAAAAAAACAACAAAGTGACGTGCAGACCCTCCATACTGTCATCTATTCAAATACCAAGTTTCATTATATTATCTTAAACAGTTTTTAAGTTATCACAGGATCCAGATTTCCGGACGGACAGACAGACAGATGGACAGGCATACGGAGGGTAAACCTATAGTCCCTTCTGGTGTAAACACTGGTAAGGGACTAATTGCAGCTTTTTAAATGAATAATTGGACACCTCCTGACTTTGTCAAGAGTATCAGGGTACAAGTTATTGCCTTATTCAAATTTAGTGATAGTTTGTTTGACTGTGATTTTTAGAGGAACTTTATTTTCGGTGGAAGGTTTCTAATCTTTTAGCTGAGTATTTAGACACCGAGGCAAGTAAGAATACATTGAAAATGTGAAAGTATAAAATAATATATAGTAGACTTGCATTGCAGCTAAATCATTCATAACAACAAAAAAAAGTGTGAGAAGATGATGGCAGTTTTCTTTTTTACAAAAATAATGTTGATAAAAACAAGAATTGTGACAGAATTGCTTACGTAATCCATCCATTTAAAATTATGATCCTGGTCAATCAAGTGATTGTGGGAATTTTAAAGTAAATGCAAACCTTTATTGACTTAGAACGAAACAGCCAATAACTCAAAGTCAATGGATGCTTGCATCTTCACTGAAGTCTTTTAAGCATTTGAAGGACCATGATTATAATTAAATGATGGATGGATTACCTTAATAAGAAGAGTCAACAAGAAACAAATGAGCCCTGAACTTCAGAAATGGGTATGACTACATTTAAATATCAACAATGATTACATTTCTGAGTCATTGACAGTGGGATATAGCTAGACACACATTGCCTCGTCTCATGCTAGAATACCTTTTATTTCCATATATGAGACAGCATTCTATTACAATCATTGTCACATTCTTAAGCAATAAACAAGTTGCAAAATTTAGTATCTGCTTCCTAGTATAACTATTTCAACAAGAAATATGTGGTAAGAATTGTGGATATATCCATTAAATTAAAATTTTAAAATTCAAATTATCCAATATCTTCAATATTCCCCTCCACTGACATCATATCAAGCCCTCACTTCCTTTCTCCTGGGTCTTCCTCTGTTGCCACCATGATGTTGGGAATCTGGGACCCCTGTCCCTGCCCAGACCAGCCCTCATACGTTACCACGGTGATTCCTCCCTCCCCCTTCTCCCCCATCTCACTACGTGTCTGGTTAATGGCCTGCTGCACTGCAATATCTTTCTTATTCCTCTCGTCCATGATGGCCCGATTGAGTTGCATCTGAGCCTCTAGCTTTGTGTTGTGGATTATCTGCAAAGTAACAATCATAATGTATTAGAATAGTTTAATTTCAAAAGTAATATGGTTTTAAAATCCGGAAATTTCAGATTTTTTCCACTTCCATTCCTGAAGACAGACAGTCAAAGTTCAAATTTACATTAAAGAATGCAGAAAACAAACTCTTGTTTGTCAGAATTTGAGCATGAAACTAATAATTTTCCTCCTTATTCTGAGTCAAGCAGGATCTCAAGATCATGTATTAGCCAGAACCCTATTTAGCCTCAAGGCCTCTTCATGTTAAACATGTTTTAGTACAGATGAAAATAGCTGACCTTCTCCATCTGCTGACGGACCGCCTGGACGGCAGCCTCCTTGGATGCTACGGACTGTTGCTTCACCTGCTCGACCATCAACTTGAACTGCTGCGCCTGCTGGATCAGACTGTTGGCCATCTGAAGAAGTGTAACGTATGTCAGTTTAAATATACACAGATGACATATAAATAGATTTATAGTTTTAGATACATGGTCATAACTTAAGATAACAAGTAACTGGTGTTGCACACAACATACGAGTCCCCCCTACCAGTGGGGTGCATAATTTTTGCGTTTCAAAAGCAACCAGAATTTTTGTCCAAGGAAAAAAAAAAAAAAAAATGATGTGCAGAATCTCCATGCTACCATCTATTTATATACCAAGTTTCATAATATTAGCTTTAAGTTATCGTGGGATACAGATTTTTGGACATCCAGACGGAAGGTGTAAACACCAGTAGGGGACTAATAAATCTATCTAAATAGTACATGTACCTGGGTAGAAATATAATTAATTATACAATGGTTACTCATTTCACAAGCAATGAATCAAGACCTTAATATTTTACTTTTATTTTTTACATGTCAATATATATTACGGTAACAGCATTATGTTATATCCTCTCCCTTCTATTTCAATATGCATTTGTTTGTTGGGTTTAACATCCCTTCAACAGTATTTCAGTCATTTGGAGACTATGTCTACTTGAGACAGATAGTGCTGTCACACTGTAGTATCACGCCATAGACCTCAAACTACCCTTATATGCTGAGCACCAAGCAAGGGAGCTATACCAGTACCATTTTTTATGACATTGGTATGTCACAGTTGGGGATAAAACCTTCTGACCTTCATAAACTTCTGCCCCCGAGGCGGATGCTCTAACCACTCTGCTACTGTTGACTATCAATAAGCATTTAGATTAGTTGCAGTTGAATTATTGTCAATAAATATCATACTATGTTATTACTTTGTGTTTTTTTAATGTCAAATGCTTTTTATAATACATTAAAACAGATGATGTGGGTTATGTGATTAATAAAATAAAACATTTGTTCATTTTTCAGCTCCTTGTGTGAAATGATAAAAACCCTCCTTAAAGGCTTCATTTAATATAGTGCCAGCCAACATGTTAACCCTTTCCCTCATAGAGGAAACCATGAAAAGACCTATGCGAACAGCATAAAACCAGATCAGCCTGCAAGTAACTCGCAGGCTGATCAGGTTTTATGCTGTTCGCTGCTCCTCAGTGGTCTGGAAATGAGGATTTTGTAATTAAATTTAGTAAGGTTTAACTGTGGTTTTCTGCAGATCAGGCTTTATGTGGTACCTACTGAGTGCGTCAAAATGAGTCTATATGAGGGAAAGGGTTAAATAATGTCAATATTCAATAAGTACTCCTGCTAGATCCCCAATCTGTTAAATAATTTCAGTGTTAAATGAATACTCCTTCTCGATTCCCACTCCTTCTCGATTCCCAATCTAAACACATTAAGACAAGCTCCGGGTTACCTACCTCCTCTAACTGCCACCACTGTTTCTGTTCCGGCATGTCCATGTTGATTGTAATGCTCTTCCCTCCCGGGCTGACTGTGCCACTAACTGGAATGGGGGCCACCATGACCGTCTCTGTCATATCCATATACAAGAAGCAACAATGTATTCCACAGTCTATCTTGTTCATTATTACATACATCCATGTGTCCAACAAAGTTATCATGCAATTACAGAAACTTAAACCATTATTTTCTTGAATTTAAAAGCGAGTGTTATCAACTCATACTCATACACAGTAAAAATATATTTAAAAATAAATTACATATAGTTTTAATGACTCTTCCTGTATCAAATCAATTCTAAATTGAATTGAGGAAATATATCTCTTTGTAAAATTTATAAAAATCCTCAAAAACTGAATGACTGTGACAAATTTCTCTCTCTCTCTCCTCTGTATCATACTTTGATATTGACAATTTTTATTAAATCATCTATTACTGACAGTGACTATCATGCCATTCTAAACATGTGTGACCATTTAGCACCGTGAGAGAAATGGGTAAGTTTTTGCTCATTAAAATTTTCTGAAAATGTTAGTTCAAAACTGGTGTGTTATTAGATCACAAATTCCAATACCATGAACTCCATGTCCTGTGTCTTCGTAACATGTCCCGTGTCCTCAAAAAAATAAAAGCTGTATTAAAGTATCATATTCAAGATCAAGCTTAATTATGACCATTAGATTTGATAGGCACTTGGAGTGTGATAATTGAGTGTTTTTTTTCCGGGTATACAGGATAATATTTTTAAAATGTTTTTTTTTCTTGTATGGTTATAATGCAGTCAAATTGAAATGTTATGTAGGTTGCCATTGTTGTGTAAAGTTAGACTGGATCTGAAATGCTTTTGTAAAGTGTCACTGATACACAGTATGGTTACACACTGAAGATAATATCTGAACATCTAAAACTCTGTTATGAGTCAAGATTTACTAGTCCTACTTTGAATATTTTAAATAACACTTCCTCCCAGTCGAAGTATAACACATTTAATGAGAGGAGATGATTTGTGAACAAAAATTATAGACTGGTACCTCCTGAGACAGGGTCAGATGTAAGAATGTGGACCGTCTCTCCATTCAGTGAAGCACTTGCAAGTCGCACTGGGTGTGGATACGATTGTGAGGAGGACATCGACATGCCAGTGGCATCTAGGATGAGGGAAAAAATCATATCATAAGAAACGAGAGAAAAATATATATTAGTATATATTCATTTACTTATTAAAAACATATTGTTTTCATAAATTACATATGTTTGTTTTTAATCGTAACAAGGTGAATATGCATGGCTAAACCAGGCCTGTGATTCTGGCTTAACCAGGCCTGTGATTCACTAAACATCTCAAAACAGAGATTTTTTCTCAACTCAAAATTTTAAAGATTTTTAATTTTCTAATAAACTGACCTAAGAAATATTTTATTTTACATACATGTTATTATTAGCATGCTCCTACAGAATATAGTTTTTATAATTTCACAACTCTGGTGGTACAGAAATTCTTCATTTAAGTTGAGGAAAATTTGAATATGATGTGTTTAGTGAAACAAAAGCCAAGATTCAAACCAAGGATCTCTTGGTTTCACAGTGACAGTGAGGACCACTATAATTTATCAGTCACCATTTTGGGTTACCTGATGAAATATAGTTGTCTACTCAAAAATAACTGCTGTCAAGGTAATATGTAATATTTGATTATTTATTGTGGATAGAATTAAAAAATGGACTGAACATACCATCCTTGCTCATTCCTTTGGATTTTATTTTTTTCATTGCTGGTGATGTAGATGGCCCACTTTCACTGTCTTTTTTCCTTCGTTTGTATGGAACAAATAATCGTACAGGCCCAGTCTGAAAAAAACAATAAAAAAACAAATGATAAATGAAATAGTCTACATTTTAAATTAACTTTTATATTTTACTTCACTACAAAATACAAAAAGTGGGAATTGAAATCCTAATTAAACCTACAGCAAACACTAAATTTGACACCACAAACTGAAACAAGAGTAGAGATTGTGGAATTGATGATGTATTGATAGTCCCCCCTCCCTTCCCATGGCACAGAAAAAAAAAAAAAATCTGAATAATCAATCAATACTTTGATCAGCATTACCATTTACCCATTTACTCTCTGCAGAGAGTCTTTTTTTATGTGCAAGCCTTTTACCCAAAATTAAAGGAACTCTCTAAGCTAGGGTACAGAAAAAAACAACAGGATAAACAGCAAATTGTACCCCATTTAAATTAAACCATCAGCAGAAATAATTATATTCTTTCATATTCTGAATCACTAGGCCACTAAGAATGTAGATGCCGGGTTCTTACTGGGTTTCAGAAACATGTGTCCTTGTTGTATGTTTGCATATAGGAGCTATTCAGGAAAACAGGAGTCCTTTTACCAATGGGAGCAGTTTCATTAAAAACTTTAGCAAATAAATTTGATCTTAGTCATTAAATTGTTCTATAAAGTGTTTATCAATGCACAATGAAACGTAGACATTGTGATCCATTGTGTAAATTCAAGACTTTTCTTGAACAAAAAAATCACAGGAAAATGTGACTTAAGCTTACAATTTTTTTTTGTTCAAAATTTGTTGGAATGGGCCCCAGGACTCCAAATTAAGAATGAGTGAGAACCCAGAGATGTATTAAATCCATACCACATTTTCATCATCACAACAGGCAGCACATGTACATGAAGTTGCATGTGGTTGTAACCATCCATCTTCTATCAAGCACTGTAAAGTTCTACCACCGTACCGAATACTTCTCTTCCAGTCTTTGCTACTGGCTCTACCAGCTGTGTTTTCAAACTCATTTGGAGTATACCAATGCTCTCCACTTTTAATACATTTACCCCGTCCACCTGCAAAACATGACATACTAAAATGAGAATCATTTTAAACATCATGAAAAAATCTGTTTCAATATAATTGCTGAGCCTCTTGGCATGCAAGTGTTGTAGAAGAGCTCAGAAATAATTAATCACTTATTTTCAAGGGACTTCTTTGTTTGAGTCAGTATATGCAAACATCCATTCACCTTTGCAGAAAACTTCAAAATTCCCTCAGTCTTTGAGAACTTTACATATAGGAAGACAAATTGTAAATTTTACTTTATTACAGTATAATTTATAGTTTCGAACCATTTTGATGGATTACTTCTTTAATCGAACTACTTGAAGTTAAGAATTAGGAGGGAAATAACAAGATAGCATGGATCTATGAGACATAAATGCAAATTTGACTTTTCTTCCTTTTATTCACCAAATGAAATTATTTCTGTAAACTTTGAAATCTGAAATAAAAAAAAACAGTCTACCTGAACCAAATCTTCCTTTGTATAATTCTCCATTTGTGTTTTTGCATCTGACTGGTAAAATTTCATTTTCTACAGATTCGTCCCACTGGTACTTGAGTCCCCTTTCTCTGCTCAATGGTGTGGATGGGGTAGGAGGTGGGATCGGGGTGGTAGGAGACTTTAGTCCGGACTCTAGCACGCCGCCTTGGTCATGAATGACAATGTGTGTGGTTTTGCAGGCGTCTTGGTAGCTATCTGAAACAAGCAGCCCCTGCGTTGTTGCGACGTACACTGCATCATGTTCGCTAGCAATTGGGTTTGAAGTTGGAATGGAATCAGGTCGAGCTGTCAGTGTCTGTTGTGGTTGATCCCCCGAAGCTGGTTGTTGATCCTCGAAAGCAGAATCGTCACCATTCGGTAGCTCCTCGGAGATGTCTACCTCCGACATATTGTGAAGCAAAAACGAATTTTGTCTTAGATCACTTTCCCGCAGACAGCAGTATGTCAGCAACTAAATTAAGTTGATGCAAGTCTCAACGACTGCATAATCTTAACGAATTTTGAAGCTGAAGATTTAGATTTTTTTTCAATCCTTATGACCTTTCGGTAATTTCCGGTTTCGCCCGTTTTGGTGGGAATGTAGGTCATCGATATTCTTAAAACCATAAGTCCAATTACATCAAATCTGATCATCATTTCTTTTTAAGGATAGGGAAGATTAGATAAATATTTTTATTGCATTTCTAATGAATTCATTATGGAAGGTTTCCTTTTAATTTATTTTTTGAATGTTACTCACCTGTTAGTTTTGAGATTAAATTTACAGAAATGAGGAGAAGAAAAGTGAAGATGACTTGAAATGGCAGATACGTTATTTGCCGACTATTCTGTACGTTTATGCCTTCGAATAACGGTTTCAGTTTCTTATTGCAATCATCTTTTGACATGAAAGCGGTTGTTAATGTAATTCATCAACTGATATATTTCTGTTTAGTGTTTTCAAATTTTACCCCACCCACCGGGCAATTGTGTGACGTTCAACTTTATAAAAAAATCTTTTGTTCTGTTATTTTTTTTATATATACATCTTTGGTGAAATGGAATTTTATTCAGTAGACAAAGATCACAAATGGCTATTTGCTTGGATGAATTCACAATTGTCTTGCACCTTTCGTCTCATATGAGTTAGATTACATAACTTTAGAGAAAAGAAAACTACCGTAGAGCTCTAGTAGGTAAAGTTATTTCAAGCATGTTATGATAACATAATTTGGCAATAACAGTATACAGTATTCATTGTCATGAGCCTAAGTTTCAGAGTGGTCACAATATGCTTTCCTGCAATTTCTCAATGTGATCACTTATTAATAATTTAACATTTTCATATATGGGACTTTAGTCGCACAGGCCACAGTGGCATTTCTTTGAAGGAATTTGGTTCTCATAAACTGTTCAGAACGGTATCCAGTCAATTCGTAACCTAACCAATTCGTAACCCGTTTTAATGGTCAATTGTAACCATTTTATTTATTGGTCAATTCGTTACCAATTTTCGTAACCACTCGTACTTTACCAGTTTAAATTGGTATCATCTGTAATTAACCGTGATTAATCATTAATAACATTGCTTTTTCTCATTTAGTAGACCATGGATGATTGGTAAGTTTAGGTGAAGTAAGCAATCAGCGATTCTTAACACCTTCTTCATAATGCCAGTGTTCCATTATGTAAGTGTCAATATAAATGTTCCATTAAGTAGGTTTTGACTGACAAACTTAATGAACAGAACAGATCATATCATTTATTCCACTCAGGTATAAATTTATACATGTACAGTAGATTAAATTAAAGTTTATAGAGAATGATTTACCATTCAAAACAAAGCATTTAAAGTATTCAGACATAAGATGTGTATGCATGGTGAGATAGATAGATATCGAAAACATAAAGTGAAAAGGACATAAAAGAACAACAGAAAGACAGATTTTAGATGGATATCAATTTAATACACAATAGCAAATATACTGTTTTATTACTTTCAACATTTTGACAGTACCACATCTCTACATCATCCAGGAAGTATAAATAGTACACAGAAGCAAAACTTTAAATGTATGCTGTTTTAATTCTTTCAATACTTTTATACTTCACTATCACATCACCAGATATTGAAACATAAAATGAGACGGACATAACAGTAGAAAAATAGATTAATAGATTGAAATCACTATAATACACAAACGCTCATTATTTAATAGAACATGATCAGAACATAACTGTTAATTAAGAAGTCACACATAATTAAAAGTTAAGTGTTAAAGATCGGTAACATCTATGGGAGGTGACTTATTAATTGTTTAACAAGATTATTGCTTTTTTGTTCACATGTTCGACACACTTAATCACATAAACGAGATTGATTTTCGGCTTTGTTTGATTCATTTAGTTGTATTTTGAAAACGTTAACTTTTATTGCATATACTTACAACATTATTTATTTTATATTTTAGTTATGTTATATTATTCATATGGTGTACAAATTGACCAGGAAAAAGGGGTTACGAATTGACCAGCATTTTGAAACCGGTTACAAATTAACCACAAAACGGTTATGAATTGACCCCAAAAAACGGGTTACGAATTGGTTGGGTTACGAATTGACTGGCATTCTTCAGAACTTATTTTAATTTTCACTTAAACTGGGCAAAATACGAAAGTAATGAATATACATCCACCAGTGATTCAATTCTGCATCACGAAATTGGGAATTTTTCTTGCAGATTGGGATTTTTTTAAGTGGATTTGCTATTTGGAAGGATACCATTTATCAGAGGTAGATATATAGGGAGGAAAAGCCCTGCTGCAAAGTAAATAATTGATACCAGTTGGAATTTATCATGGCCTGCAGACTTCATCATTTATCAGAGTAATAAAGAACATTTTGGCCTTTGGGAACATGACCCATGCAAGTTTGGAATTTTCATACAGAAATGTTAGATATGCAGCGTTTGATACTTACTTGTTATCCAGGTAGTTTGATTGGACACCTGCCTTGAAATTAAGGAGGTCCCCCCCCACAAAAAAAAAAAAAAAAAAATGAGAGGCCTTGAAAATTATATGAGGTAAAAAAATTGTAATGTAAAAAGAAATGAAACTTAACACAGGGATCAAGATGTTGCCTTTACTCAATGAATTCTGATCCCTAAAACATTAGTAGAGCTACAAACCTTTGCCTATTATATTTCATTATCAGATCCAAATTATATGCAATGTATATCTTATTAGCTGGACAGGTGCCAAGCATGTAACTATGGGCGACAAATATCTGTGTCTACCTGATTACATTTTGCAAAAAATAATATGGAAAAAATGTGTAGAGAACAATGCACTCTACATGCGTGTGATAATTGCTGTAGCTCCATCTTCTAAGTCAATTGGATTAGCACATGCATATAATCATGAACAACCAGTTCGCATGTAGCTGATTGGTTTGAGTGTCTGCCCCAAAAGTGGGAGGTCATAGTTTGGTACCAATGTCGTAAAGAATGGTACTGGTATTATATACATGTAGTTCCCTTGCTTGGCACTCAGCATATAAGAGTAGTTCCAGGACTGGTTGGCCAAGTGTCAGAAAAAATGTGACTGGGTGTGGTATCATGTCACATGTGAATAATGGTACTGGTATTTAATTATACACATGTAGTTCCCTTGCTTAGCACTCAGCATATAAGTGTAGTTCCAGGACTGATTGGCCCAGTGTCAGAATAATATGACTGGGTTTGGTATCATGTCACATTTCTACAGCGTGAAACTGAAGTGTAACAGCACTATACTTTATCAAGTAGGCATAGTCTCAAAATGACTGAAATATTGTCAGTTGGACATTAACCCTTTCCCTCATAGAGGAAACCATGAAAAGACCTATGCGAACAGCATAAAACCAGATCAGCCTGAGAGTAACTCGCAGGCTGATCAGGTTTTATGCTGTTCGCTGCTCCTCAGTGGTCTGGTAATGAGGATTTTGTAATTAAATTTGGTAAGATTTAACTGTGGTTTTCTGCAGATCAGGCTTTATGTGGTACCTATTGAGTGCGTCAAAATGAGTCTATATGAGGGAAAACCCAACAAACAAACACTTTAACATACATTTAAGACTTAAGTGGTATACAATCGGTAATATGAAAATGTGAATCAAATCAATGAACAATTTTGAAACTCTTATAATCGTAATTATTGAGTGATCTGGAACTTTAGATAAGCCCTTGTAGAGACTATGTTATTCACACGTTTGATATGACCACTGAATTGTGTAACGTCATTTAGCATATTGTAGAAGGAGTAAAATTCTTGAGTAGTGCTTGAAAGGTGTGAAAAGATGGTAGAGTACATCATGGAGTTATTGATTTCTTTAAGTGATCATCATGGTTATCTAGTATCAGTACAAATTAAAAGTATGATCTTAGAAAGTTGGCTAAAAGGGAATAGTCTCAGACCTTGAGCGAAACAAAATGCTGTTAAGAGTGATATAGAACTGATACTCACAAAGTCCACAAATTCGTTCAAAGAAGATACACATTTATAGGGATTTTAGCTGGTATGTGCAATATTCTGATGCCAAATGGCTCTTGCTATAGCCAAGATATCTATAAGAAAAGGCATGTATTGACACCTTTGGCTGGTGGACTTCTCCCAGGCTACTATATGTTTAATACGATACCGGGTACTGGCTTTTCTAAAGATGATACCGGCTATTTCCCCCAACTACATGAATATGAATTTTGTATTCAAGCCTTTTAGATTTAAGTGTTCAATTTCTCATTATTCAGCAGGTTAATAAAATTTTCTGTATTGTCTGTATGGCAGGCTCTGGGAGCAGGAATCTCAAGTTATGATAATGAGTTAACAGAAGCGCCTGAAGAGGAAGAGGACTTTGATATCCTCAATGATGAAACATTTGGAGACCTTGGAGAAGGTAAGCTTTTGAATACTTTTCAATGAAACACCTAAAATTTTCAGGAACAAAAAATGAAATGTTTGCATCTGCAGTTATACTCTGCTGAAATTGTTGGCAGGAAAAAACTTGTTTCATGGCTCACGTGACTACATGTGTATTTCATGTTTTCTGAATTACCTTTTGTGCTCCATGAAATACATGTGGCTCTGTGGGTGGAGCTTAGGTTTTGGCGTTTTTTTTTATAACTGGGTATAATAAAGAGGGCCCACCTTGAGATGGGGGTTCTTGTTGTTCATTATTTTCTTTGAATGGATTAATGAAAATGTTTTTAATGAAAATTAAATATTGGTGAACATCTGAATAATTTTTGTTATCTGTCAATGTGCTAGTGAACTATTTAAGAAACAAAATGTGTTCTTTGCCACAGCCATCATGGCCCTCTTGTATTTTTCTTTGTCTGGGACAGTGATCATATTGTTGAAATAGGGTTGATTTGCATGTTAGTGTTAAATGTTGTGGAGTTTTTGTTCTACAGATGAGTTTGACTGGGAGGAACAGACAGAGAAGTTTGCGGAAGTGCTCGATCCAAAATACTGTCATGACAGGAACAATGACTCGGGCTTCAGTACTGCGGAGAAAAATTTCCGCACACAGGAGGTTTGTTCAATTTTCAAATTTGATGAAATACATTCTTTTGGCCCATAACCAGTGTTAAACATTAATTTTGTTATGCAAGGAGTCCAGTAGACTCATTACTTAAAAAAAGGCAAGGAGTTATGCTGAAAATTTAAAATGCTTAAGTTATAAATGATTTCAGTCATGTCTTATATACTGTACACACGGTTAGATTAGGTGCAGCTATGTATAAGGCGCATCCTAATTTTCAGGGTAATTTATTTGAAAAAAAATAATTCTTGTATCGTATAAGGGCGAAATATTGTTTTGAAATTTGTGCCGTCATACATTTTGACAGACTGAAAGCTATCTGTATGTCACCGTGGCTAATCATGCGGTGAACTGTTTTATTTACACATGGCATAAGATTACGTTAAGGAGGGGTAGGATAAAGGTGACACATTTTCATAACCTGACATTACTCAACCGTGTCCCTGCAGTCTAAATAACATTGGGGACCAATGTCACCTGTCAAAATTCTTTGAACTAACAAGCATTACGTAACAATTGCCACCTGTCAAGATTCTCCTGTACATCATGAGGTCCCGTAAAATAAACTTCACCATCACTTCATTATGAAATATACCAGTAGGATAACTAATAATAACAAAAGTAATAACCTGGCTTGTTTCAGTTTCTCACCATCACTTCATTAAAGGAAAAAAAAAATAATAACCTGGTATTGTTTATTATGTTTCGTACAATTTTTATAGCATAATATTTTATTCATTGACTTTTAGTATATCCATTTTCTGAGATTGTATACTGTAAATTTCACTTCTCTGTGATTGAAAAAAGAAACCTGAAATGCTGTATATCATCAAAGGCGCACCCCCTCTATAAATCTGAATTATCTGGGAAAACAGTGCGCCTAATCTGCCAGTGTATACGGTAAGCATCAGTAACTCTTTTCACAGTTGTTGACATGGAAGAAGTTCATTGGACAACATAGCACCAAAACCTCATAGTCTGAGACTTAAGTTAACTCAAACTCTTGACCTTAATCCCCTCCAGACTTTCCCTGAGGGACAAATGACCCCTTGATATATAGACATAGAGACAAATTTTGAAATATTTAGGGGGGCATTTACTCAGTTTGAGAGTTAGTGCGCCAGATAAAACCCTGCTCCCTTTCTTCGTGTAATTGAGCACTATTATACTGAGAGTGAAAAGGAAATAAAGTGAAAACAAGTGTATGTTCATGGCCTGCAGGAGTACATGGAGCAGAGCATCAGTCAGCTGATGGTGGAGGATGAGGATGTGCAAGATGATCCTGCCATTGTCAACGTCCGAAAGGCCAAGCCCATACCAAGGGTAAGTTAGTCAGTGTTGGCAGCTTGCTGCTGGAACATTGGTTTGGGTGGGATGTTTTCTTTGTGGTTATAAGAATTCTGTGACATGTATATAATGAGTTTAAGGGCTTGTTGCAAACCTAGTGTACCTGCTTCTCTGTTAATATGTAGTTACCATAGTCATGTACGAAGCTTTTTGATATAGAGACTCAGTATACCTAGCAATATGTTGTGGTTTGTCTTACTGAGAAGAAAGAAAAAATCAATATTGTTAAAGGTCAACAATTCATAGAAATGTAACCATTGATGTTTTGAAAGGAGATGACAAACATGTTAAAAAAATGGGTATCCTTTTGCTTTCAATAATAAATAATAATAAAAAAAAATCAACTGAAAAAACACCAAATCCATTGAATAATGAATCAAATAAGAATAGTGTTTTAACAATTGTAACTGATATTTTAACCTTGACCTGTTTTGTTTTGGTGAAGTTCTGTCCTTATACTTTGAATATTTGATAGGATGTGATTTGATGAACTGAAACATTTTCAGTATACAAGATTGCAAAAACTGCCTTTGATAAACATTTCACTTCTTCCCTTTACAGAAACAGGCCAGCCTTGACATGCTGTTTGGCCCCTCGTCCCCACTCAGTTTCCTTGACACTGAACACCTGGTGTGTTATAACCTTGACCTTTTTGTTTTGGTGAAGTTCTGTCCTTATACTTTGAATATTTGATAGGATGTGATTTGATGAACTGAAACATTTTCAGTATACAAGATTGCAAAAACTGCCTTTGATAAACATTTCACTTCTTCCCTTTACAGAAACAGGCCAGCCTTGACATGCTGTTTGGCCCCTCGTCCCCACCCAGTTTCCTTGACACTGAACACCTGGTGTCGCCCACCAGCAAGAACATCTGGGGGTCGCCTGTCACCAAGGAACCATCCCAACATCAACGCCATGTGAACAACATACAGTCACTATTTGACTTTGCCAAGTCTGCTAGCAATGTGAGTGGACTACGTATCTAGTTTTTGTTTATACTGCACTCTTAAAATAGCTGTCTTTACTTTTAATGTGAGAGTGAAATAAGTTAGATTTGAGATCATATGCTTGATGCCATTTTGGGCTCTTCAAGCCTTTGATAAATGATTTTACAGTAGTTTGGTACAATTTACAGAATTGAATTACAGAATGCTAAATGAAATAGACTTATCTAGAGAAATATATATGTAGCTCCATAGAATCATGAATGTAATACAATATTTATTGACCATACACTATTTATCTACAGGATGCCCCAGTGTCTACAATCCATGGTCCCCACTCGAGGTCAGCCCCAATGATGCTGCCCAAAGCCCAGACCCTGGAGGAGATAGAAGGCTCCCTACTGCAGAACCCCAAGGTGTTGACTGCTGAGGAACTGGAGAAACAACTGAGGGGGGAGAGTATTGGGGCACTGCCCCCTCGCCTTCCCAACGGACATCCACCCATGCCTCCTGCCCAGTTTACTGTCCCTCCTCCCAACATGGGCTCTCCTCAGACACGGCCGTTGGTAAGGCAGCATGTCAATGTGTTGGTTTCATACTTTTCAGGTCTTAGAATTTTTCATTTAAAGTGTAATATGTCCAGAATTGGTAAAAAGTGATGGAAGCTCTTATGATGATATTGAAATACTTCTTTGTGTGTACTTTTTTTTCTATAGGGAAACATGTTTATAGTGTCTATTTAAAGATTAAATTAAACCTGCGGGTGGTTGGCGGGTGGTTGGGTGTTCTAGCGAGTGGGCGGTATCCAGTGATGTTGTCCGCTCTCTAACTCGAACAAATGTGAACTGATCTTAAACATACTTAGCCACAATGTATATGGGCACAGTATCTCAGTTTCTTTTGATAACCAGCCACATTTCCTCAGACACTCCAGAGTTATGGCCCTTGAATTGATGAAAAATGGTCAAATTAACAGTGTCCGCTCTCTAATTTGAATGCTTGTAAACTGAACCTTACAAAACCTGGCCGTAATGTATATGGGCACTCTTGTCTTGGTTCCTTTTCGATAACCAGCCATATTGTTCCAGACACTCTGGAGTTATGGCCTGTAATTGACAAAATATGCTAAATCACTTTTTTACTTAAACAAACATGAACTTATCTTGTCAAAACTTGGTTACAGTTTAAATGTGCACAATATGGTAACTAGGTTTAGTAATCAGCCTAAATATCTTGAACACTTTAGAGATATTGCCATTTAATTGATGGAAAATTAATTAACAGTGTCTCCTCTCTAACACTGACAAATGTGAACCAATCTTTACCAAACTTTGTCACAATGTGTCTTTGCACAGTTTCTCAATCAAGTTTGAAAACCAGTCAGAATATTCCACTTTAGAATTATGACCCTTGAGTTAATAAAATGGCAGGACGGGCATATATTGCGATAACCAGTGCTCTTTTTAGTTCATAAAATCTCCTGTCTTTTTTTTTGGGATATAACTGCATCAAAAATGAAGGACTTTGTTTGACCATCATCAGACAGTGCTAGTCTCAGCTGGTTATCTGTTTCTGAATGTAATCAGTATTCTGTTTTGAATAAGAAAGCCACTTTCAGAACCAGCAGTGCATTCTGCATACTTTACCATACCATATACTTGCACCTGAACGGTGTTAGTGTTAACTTAACTACAAAACTACAGAACTTGCTAACAAAATGCAAATGCTTCGTACCAGTCAGACAGGACTTCTTACTAGAAAATAATATGCATTCCCCAAACTAACACTTTGCGTCCACAGCATTATCACTGCATCCCTGAAGCAGGATTCAGAGGTAAAAAAATCACTATTAAATGGTCATTTCATTTAAAGCTGAATATTTTTAATGTTGATGTTAAATAGTAAGTTTACAATGATGTGTATGGTTTTAGCCCCCACACATGGTCAGCGGTATGAGCCCGGGCATGCTGAATATGATGAATGGACACGGGTCACCAGTACAGGGGTCGCCCGCCCCGATGGGTTCCTCTCCATACAGGAACGCCTCCACCCCTATGTCACGACAGTCCCCAGGTAGGTGGCTCTCGGCTTTTTCTTCCTATCTACTGGACATTTTAGCACAATAAAATGAAGGGAATGGATAAATGGAGGATATTTATTTGTTTTTAGTAAATTTGAATATATCTCATTGAGAAGTGATAAAATTTCAAAATTTTACGAGCAAATTGTGTGCATGACTTTGGATCTGAAGGTTGTGTCGTAATACCCTGTAAGGGAAAGATTCATTGATGACCTTCACTGACACAAAGTACTGTCCAGCCTAGGGATTGTCCATATGGATTAGTATAAGTTGTAAGAACTTGTTTCTGAATTGATATTGAAATAAAAATGTTTGAATTCAGTGATAATGATATGCCACTTCGGGAATCCGAAAGCTGGCTGGCTGTTTTGGTCGAGATAACAGCAAATGCAGGTTTAACTAGTTTGAGGGCTGACAGCAAAATTTTTAAAAATGCATTTAGAAATATAAAGATATTAAATAGTTTTGTGGTCAGCCCTCGATATGAACACTACCTAGTTGTTTGTATACATGGGCAGTATCAGGCCTTGCCAGGACCTCCCCTTTACTGAGGTCTCCTACACCCCCGCCCCAGATGTTCCCCTGTCCCCAGACACCAGTGTTGCGGGTACCAGCTCGCTTTGTGACCCCATATGCTACCCCAGGCACCGCTAGATATATAGGTAGCGCATGTCTGTTAAAGTTGCAACATTGATAACATGTACATGTTGGAGTTGGCTATCACCTCACTAACAGTGTTGATTTTTACACTACAATTTTTATATATCTCGCAGATCCCAGTATTTGATGTTCATATATATGTATAACTAGAGAAAAATGTATTTTGTTTTTCATTTTTGAACTGTATATATAATGAATTGTCATAATATTTATTGGTTATATTGGTAAATATGTAACTGATATTCAATTGTATTATTTATCACTATTTGAAAAACAAAAGTTTGTCACAACTAATTTATTGCACGTCTTTGCTACCATTGGCTTTTTCACATGGCTTTGGGATAACAAGATATTTATAATATAAAAGAAAATGCTTTGACAATTT
Source organism: Solen grandis (assembly GCA_021229015.1). Lineage (NCBI taxonomy): Eukaryota > Metazoa > Mollusca > Bivalvia > Adapedonta > Solenidae > Solen > Solen grandis. The sequence goes on along the minus strand of CM037779.1, from coordinate 37,371,355 downwards.
ATGAGTTATAACTCACAGAATCTTGACTGAAAGTGGTTTTGAGGTGGAAACAGATTGTAGCAGTGACATTATGAAATTAAAAAGATAATTTATGTACTGTAAGACTAATGTAATGCATTGTTTGTACTATGTTTTACATCATGATTATTCATATAGTAAAAGTTAAGAATTTTTAGTCAACAACTAGGCCATGCCAAGAAGTTTATGAATGACAGACATATAGACATATGGACAGGTAGTGGGTATAGCAGATCTGCATTTACAAACTTTATTATGTGATGCATTACCATGAAAAATTATTTAAAGACTGGATAAGCTGTGTATTGGTAGGATAAGAATGAATCAATGGCTACTACAGCATGGTACTTGTTTCTATAGCAACCCCAGGTCGAGGGTTATCGCAACCAATAGGGATTCCACGTGCCATGCGAGGGCCTGCAGGCAGTCCATTTAACAGTCCACAGGGTGTGTATGGCAGTCCCCAGGGCCTCCCCTACCAGAGTCCTCAGCAAAATTACCATCAGAGGTACAGTCAACTGACCTTCATTTTTAGCTCACCTGAGCACGAAGTGCTCAAGGTGAGCTATTGTGATCACCTTTTGTCCGTCGTCCGTCGTCCGTCGTCCGTGCGTGCGTGCGTCCGTCCGTCGTCAACAATTTGCTTTAAACAACATCTCCTCATGAACCGCTGAAGGGATTTTGACCAAACTTCACAGGAATCATCCTTATGATGCCCTCTATCAAAGTTGTACAAATTATTCAGATTGGTTGAAAAAGTAGGTCACAGGAGCTAATGATAGATTTTAAAAACTCAAACTTTGAAAATCTTCTTCTGCAAAACTGCAAGGCCTAGAGCTTAGATATTTGGTATGTAGCATCATCTTATGGGCCATTACCAAGATTGTACAAATCAAAGCCCTATGGTGATAAATGCCCCCGCACCAGGGTCACTTGTTTTACATAGAGTTATATAGGAAAATCTTTAAAAATCTTCTTCTATAAATCCATAAGGCCTAGAGCTTAGATATTTGGTATGTAGCATCATCTAATGGTTCATAACCAAGATTGTTCAAATCATAGCCCTATGGTGATAAATGCCCCCGAACTAGGGGTCACTTGTTTTACATAGAGTTATATAGGAAAATCTTGAAAAAAATCTTCTTCTGTGAATCCATAAGGCCCAGAGCTTAGATATTTGGTATGTAGCATCATCTAATGGTTCATTACCAAGATTGTTCAAATGATAGCCCTATGGTGATAAATGCCCCCGCACCAGGGGTCACTTGTTTTACATAGAGTTATATAGGAAAATCTTAAAAAATCTTCTTCTGTAAATCCATAAGGCCCAGAGCTTAGATATTTGGTATGTAGCATCATCTTATGGTTCATTACCAAGATTGTTCAAAGCATAGCCCTATGGTGATAAATGCCCCCGCACCAGTGGTCACTTGTTTCACATAGTTACATAGGAAAAGACCTAGAGCTTAATCTATAGATTTGATGTGAAATATTGTCTAGTGGTCCGTACCCACATAATTCATATAGACCAATCATAAAAAAAATATTTTGCAATATTACTAGTTTGAGAGATTATGACTAGATAATGGTTAAAATTTTGCCCTTGATTGAATCACTTTTTACTTTAAATTACATACTTGATATATGTTTTATATTAAAATCAGTATCTACGATTAGATAAAATGATAAAAAGACTAAGAGAATATATTGTGTCAATTGTATATTAAATAAAAGTTTTCTTTAAGAAAGATATGAAAGTACAGATAATCGTTTTGTTGGTAATAAAAACAAATTCGGTCGTTTTAGGTTATAATATTATTAACCAATGAAAAATTAGGAAACTATTCAGCCCTCCATTTCCGGTTTCAGTTTGGTAGGTATACGATTCTCTTCAGAAATTTCAACGAATTATCGAAGATCATTAATCTAATAGACCTAAAAAGCGATTGAAAAGTAGGTCAGTAGGTCAAATCTTAGAAAAATCTTGTTTACACATTAGAGGCTACAATTTTGATTCAAATTTTCGGATATCTGAACTTCTAGGTCAGGTATAGTGGTCATGTCAATCTAGACTGTGACTTGATCTCAATCTTCTAAACTGGGTCAGCTTGTCCAAAGGTAGGTCTTAGGGCCAATCTTGGCCCTTGTTTTACCTGAGGCCACAATTTGATTCAATCTGCCTCAAACTTCTGTCGCCAATGTCCTCAGGTGAGCGTCTTTAGGGCCATCTTGGCCCTCTTGTTTTTTAGCTCACATGAGCACAACGTGCTCAAGGTGAGCTTTTCTGATCGCCTTTTGTCCGGCGTCCGTGCGTGCGTCCGGCGTCAACAATTGCTTCAAACAACATCTCCTCCTAAACGGCTTGGCCAATTTGAAATATATTTTGCAGGAATGTTCCTTGGATGAAGCTCTACTAAAGTTGTATAAATGGTTCTGGTCCATTGCATAATTAGGTCACAGGAGCTAAAAATAGATTTTAAAAATGCAAACTTTGAAAATCTTCTTCTGCAAAACTGCAAGGCCTAGAGCTTAGATATTTGGTATGTAGCATCATCTTATGGGCCACTACCAAGATTGTACAAATCATAGCCCTATGGTGATAAATGACCCCGCACCAGGGGTCACTTGTTTTACATAGAGTTATATAGGAAAATCTTAAAAAATCTTCTTCTATGAATCCATAAGGCCTAGAGCTTAGATATTTGGTATGAAGCATCATCTTATGGGCCACTACCAAGATTGTACAAATAATAGCCCTATGGTGATAAATGACCCCGCACCAGGGGTCACTTGTTTTACATAGAGTTATATAGGAAAATCTTAAAAAATCTTCTTCTATGAATCCATAAGGCCTAGAGCTTAGATATTTGGTATGTAGCATCATCTTATGGGCCACTACCAAGATTGTACAAATCATAGCCCAATGGTGATAAATGACCCCACACCAGGGGTCACTTGTTTTACATAGAGTTAAATAGGAAAATCTTAAAAAATCTTCTTCTATGAATCCATAAGGCCTAGAGCTTAGATATTTGGTATGTAGCATCATCTTATGGGCCACTACCAAGATTGTACAAATCATAGCCCAATGGTGATAAATGACCCCACACCAGGGGTCACTTGTTTTACATAGAGTTAAATAGGAAAATCTTAAAAAATCTTCTTCTATGAATCAATAAGGCCTAGAGCTAAGATTTTTGGTATGTAGTAGCATCTAATGGTTCATTACAAAGATTTTCAAAGTCTTGGCCCTACGGTGATAAATGACCCTGCACCCAAGTCTTCTCTGAAACCATATGGCCCATTGCTTAGATATTTGGTGTGTAGTATTGTCAGGGGTAAAATGTTTTAGATTAAGTTATATCAGAATCCTTGTCTTTTTAAAAACCTTGACATCAGTTGAAGCAATGGTACTCAGATGAGCGATTCAGGGCCATCATGGCCCTCTTGTTAATTTTTATCAGAAATTTTTTTTAAAATTATATACTTTTTTTTAATTTAATTTTAATTTTTTTAAAATTTTAAATAACCTGAAGTAATAATCATATGAAATTTCTCATTCATCAATTAAGGTAGCTGATATTATTATTCATATAAACATGGACCTTGAGTACAGCATATTTGTGTATATTTTAGTATGGTTGTTGCTATCTTATCTGATAATCTGTTTAATATTTTTGTACAGACCTCCACATCCTGGCAGTCTTCATGACCCTAACTTCAATAGAAATATGAACAATAACAAATATAACCAGTAAGTATATCAATAATTAATTGCTGTGATTAACACTTATCCAATGTATATATACGACTGATTGACCTTTTTGAATTTTTAATATTTTTTTTCATAAATAATTTCCCTTTCAAGAATGTCTTTTTGAGCAATATTGTGCTTTAAAATGGCCAACCTGGAAAACAAGTTCCCAGGGGAAGTAAGGAGACTTTTATAATTTAAATTTAACAAAAAAATGGAAGATAAAAACATTTATAGCTAAAGTCAGATTATGTTAATGAAGTATAGAACAAATTCCTGTAACCTCATTACATATATATCTGTCTGAAGTAGTGTTTTTAATTATGTATGTGAAATGGTAAGCTATACTGAAGGTGTGTGTATTAATTATTGTGCAGATCTCCCCAAGGCAAGAGTCCATATCAACACAAAGACAGGCAACATAGAGTTGATAACCGCAATGATAACTCTCACCACAGAGAACACAGGTATGTTGCAGATCCTAATTACCCATCTGTTGCCATGATTGGCAGAACCATACAGTTTGTCAAAAACTGCAATTTAGCCTTCACATTTTTCATTCCCTTGTTAAGTTTCCCATTCTCCTTGTTTTGTTTTCATTGTTGTAAACAGAACTCAGATTAATTTCCAAGTAAAATTGTCTTGAAATTTATGAAATCCTATAGAGATCCATTTATACCCAGAAATTTTTTTATTCAGTTGTCAGTTATAAGGCTCTATCTTGACTACAAAACCTATTGTTTGCTTAAAATGATCCTTTTATATCCCACCTTCTACCCGTACTTCAAAAAAGTAGTCTAAAGGGTTGTCACTTAGTCCGAATTTAGAGTCCTGGACTCCAGACATTCCAAAAAGTTTTTAGGGATCACAGGACATTCTGGTCCCGTAATTTTATAAGATTATCCAACTACTTGGTAACTCTGTCAAAGATTCCATTTTTCACAATCATAGTGAGAACCTTAGGCTTTGTCTGTTCTACGCTCAGATTACATGAACAAGATGGGATGCGGTAATTTTAATCACCTTAAAGTAGCTCGGTACTTTCCTCCAGAAGTTTGTGAACTCAGATATTTAAATTTTTAGCTCGACTATTTGAAGAATGTGAGAGCTTTTGTAGTCACGTTGGCGTTGGCATTTCAGCTTTTGGTTTAAGTTTTGCATGCAGTAGATAATTTGGTTAAAGTTTTGCATGCAAGCTTCTATCAGCCTTATATCTCAATTACCATTCATGGTTTTGACTTGAAAGTTTGTGAATATGTTTAGGGGCATCAGACAATCAAGGTAGATAACTCTTGATGGAATAATTGCTAATATCACCCCTTTTTTAACATATAAATTTTGTTAAATTTTTGCATGCAAGGTACTTTCATGCTTATATCTCATTACCGGCATGCAATTGATTTGAAACATATTTAATATGTTTAGGGGTATCATACTATCAAGGAAGATAACACTTGATGGAATATATTTCAAATTATGGCCCCTTTTTAACTTAGAAATTTAGGTTAAAGTTTTGCATGTAAGGAATTTCATGTTTGTATTTCAGTAACCAGGCATGAATTTGATTTGAAACTACTTTAATATGTTCATTGGTATCATTCTATAATGGCAGAAAGTTTTTTGACTGAATATAATGCAGATTAGGGCCACTTTTTGACTTAGACTTTTTGGTTAAAGTTTTGTATGCAAGCTACTATCCGGCTTATATCTCAAAAATTGTTTATGGTATTGACTAGAAGTTTAGGAGTGTGTTCAGGGGAACCTGAAAACCAAGGAGGATTACTCTTGGACTGAAATTTATACAAATTATGGCCTTTTTCTAACTCGGATACTTGGTTATAGTTTTGCATGCATAGTCTTATTATGCTTATGTCTCAGTAACTAGGCAAGGGATTGATTTAGACTTCATAAACATATATAGGGGTATCAGAGTATCAAGGTATATTATTTTTGAGCATTTTGAATAGTCGAGCATGCTCTCATCTGACAGCTCTTGTTAGTAAACATGACCAATGGTGCGAGGGCGACACTAGATGACGTTATGATGGCAACATCATATAAGATACTTCCATAAAAACTGTACAGTTTGAATGCCTGTGTGCCATTGGTCATTTGTATGAAAAATTTCAAAATTCAAGTAGGTTGCAAATTTCACGAGGAAAGTACAGAGCTACCTTAAATGACAGTTTCAGTTTTTATGATAAATCTGATACTTCAGGTATTACCGACCACCATACAACCAGAAGCATGAAAGCGGAGGAGAGCGACACGGGGTGACGCGGAAGGGCAGTAGGGATGAGGATGAGTATGCAGGGCTCATGACACAGAAGGAGAAGGACTGGATCATCAAGATACAACTGCTCCAGCTGCAGACGGACAACCCTTTCCTTGACGACTACTACTACACCGTATGTACCCTCACTCTTATACTCTAGTAAGGGGCTGTGGTCAAGCGGTAGAATTAATGACTCGGGATTTGAAGATTTTAGAGTAGAAGCTTCCTTAAGTTAAAATAATGTTTAAATCTACATGTACTTATTGGACTATGCCTTCATGTCTAGTATAATACAGTGGTCACGCGATTCCTCAATGTGGCGATTCATTGAATACCGGCGATGGCTCGAGCTACAAGCCCGGTCCCTTGATTTAGCCCTTCTTATTCTATATAAATTTATGGGCGATTCTTCAAACATGCGATTTTGGATTCCTCGAGCTCCGTCCTTGGTCCCTAGATAGTATATTCCTATATCATTTCTATGCGATTCCTCGAAGTCGATATCAAAACCTACCTATATCTCCCTGACAACCATACTCCGGCCCTATGACCACCTGTAATTAACACCTTGGTCGAGATGGTTTTCTTTTTGTTTTCACACATTGTCAAACCATCCTTAGAGTACATCGGTGAACCGTTATATCAACACGACCACGAAAATTATTTTCGCACCTACTGATCATGTAACAAACTGTGATTGGTCTGCATGATTAATTATTTGTCATTAAAGGAGCCAATTTTGATTGTTTGAGTGTTTTTCTTTTTCTCTGTAATCATTAATTTGAAGAACCACGGTATAAGTGTTTCTTACAAGAACGTAAAAAATACGCAACGCCACCATATACACAAAATAAAACAAAGGGTTTCAATCATATTATTGGTAAAAAAAGAATTTATTTCTGACTTAATTCTCACAATGAAAGCTATGATCGTGTTATTTTTGTATTTTTAAACATATATAATGTTCATAAAGTATTATTAAAGGTTAAACTTAACGAAATAATTAATGAAAGGACGACGTTAAGGTATCAACAAATGTAAATGTATTGAATTTTGACACATAAATGATTCCTCGAAACCGGCGATTCTTCGAGTTTTTTTGCAGATCCCGTCCGACCTCGAGGAATCGCGTGACCACTGTAATAGGAAATGACCAAATTATCAAATATGGATGCTGGAATATCATGTGATCAGTGATGCATGTGCTTGTTAGTATTTAAAAAAATAAAGTATTTAAAAAAAGTTAAAAGTATTAGGATGGCCCTGTGTCCGTCCATCATGTGTGCATGCATTTGTGTGTCCTTTGTCAACAATTTCCTTAAAACAACATCCCCTCCATAACCACTGAATGGATTTTTTTCAAACTTCATCCCTGCTCAGGGGTCGACATGATTTTACATAGACTGTAGGGCTATGACTTACAGAATTTGAACCACAGGTACAGCTTTTGTGTGGAATTGAAATGACCTTGTATTTCTGCATGGATAAGATATTCAGTAGAAGTATGCTTTAAATGAAGGCAGTATTTCTCGGATGTCAGAACGTCTTTATAGCCATCTTGGCCCTCTTGCTTTGTAATTTAATATCTAATGTTGCCAGTTCCTATCTTTCTGTGTTAATTTTTCCAGACATTCTGTCTGAGGAAGAAGGCGAAAGAGAGGGAGAAGGATGGTAGTGCTAAATCTGACCCCAAACTTGTGATACCAGCCATGGCCAGGATGGAAAACAAATCTTACAAACCAGGTAAATCTGCTGTCATTGTCATCATCAAAAAAGGAATTAGTATTTGTAATGAATCTCATCATGGTTGTTCATAGATTATAATCTCTATTATAAGTTGTTTTCTATATTAACAGTTTTGTCATTTACGCCTTTAGAATACCTTAGTATCAGTTTTGTTAAAAAGTTGATAAGATTTGTCATTTCTGGAAAGTACTTTGGGGGCCTCCATTGCTGAGAAGGTAAAGTCCCTTTTAACACTCATTCAGCCCCTCACCATGCAGGTTCAAGTCCTGGCAGGGTCATTTGGGTTTTCATATGAGGAAGTCTTCCAGCTTGCTTGCTGTAGGTTGGTGGTTATACCCAGATGCCTTAGTGCATTCGGGTCTTCCTCCACCTGTAATTAGCTGAATGTCCCTATATGACTGAAATACTGTTGCAGTAACTTTAAACTAAAAAATTCAATAATAAAAGAGAAAAAAAAAATCATGAAAAGTGCTTTGTTTAAATAAATGTATAGTAAGGCTCACTCATAATATTCTTGATATATAGATAGAACATGTTTATTTCAACATTTTTCCAGCTTACACAAAAAGGTTATCTTGGATACATGTTGAATACTTACATAACGAGACTTTCAATCACCCTGTGTTTGCAGCTCAATTTGAAGGTTCCCTTGGCCGACTGACCACGTCCAGTGTGCACAACCCGCGCCAGATCATTGATCTGCTGGCAAAGAGTGTGTCCGAGACTGCAGCCACTCACAAAATCACCACCAATGTCGGCAAGGAACTCCGAAAGTCTCGCCAGCTTCTCATGGATATAGAGAAGGTAAGTCACCAGTGGACATTTGTTCAACTATGAGCATATTAAGGATGCTTGCCTTCTAATGTAAAGATGCTTTCTTAGGAATACATTCATATTTTTGGTAAGAATTTCTCATTCTGTAAAATGATAATACTTTTTTAAACGTTTTAAAGGACATATTTAATTAAAATTATGATTGCTAAAATGATAAAAAATTTGTGCATGAAGGGTATTAAAAAAAAGACTCATCCCAAGAAGTGTGTATCTATTTATGCTCTTCTTCTTCTTTTTCTTCAGGGATACAATATTTTACTTGTAATAGATGATTTGGAGAAACAAATTTTGGCGCTTCCAGAAGACATGCAGTAAGTATCAGATGTTTTGAATTATACTTTATGCTTATTTGTTTTGAATTATACTCTGTATGCATATTTAGATAAAATGTGTACCGGTAATCTCTTCTAATTTGTCATTATTGTACTATAAGAAGTGAAATTAGAAGGGATATAGCTGTAGATGATGATGAAAGCATAAGATAAACTGTTATGCATGTTTTTAGAATTCATATTGGAGACTGTTTCTCTTCATTTTTATGCTCACTGAAGGTGGCGCATATAGTCGCCGCTTCGTCCGTCACACTTTCCTTGTCCGGACTATTTCTCAGGAACTAACGGCTTGAATTCAACGAAACTTTATGGGAAGCTTTATTACCAATAGGAGATGCGCATATCCTCAGCATGACCCGGTTCCTAAATTTTTCAAAGAGTTATGGCCCATTGACTTTTCGGCCTATAGTACATATTGCATGATTCTTGTCCGGGCTATTTCTCAGGAACTAATGGCTTGAATTCAACAAAACTTTATGGGAAGCTTTATTACCAAGAGGAGATGCGCATATCGTCAGCATGACCCGGTTCCTCAATTTTTCACAGAGTTATGGCCCCTTGACTTTTTGGCCTATAGTTCATATTGCATGATTCTTGTCCGGGCTGTTTCTCAGGAACTAATGGCTTGAATGCAATGAAACTTTATGGGAAGCTTTATTACCAAGAGTAGATACGCATATCGTCGACGTGACCTGGTTCCTCAATTTTTAAGAGAGTTATGGCCCCTACTACCATGTTGTTGACTGATATTCATGTCATTTGCCTAATTTAACAGGAGATATCATTTTGAACAAAACCCCACAAAATTCAATATGCTAGGAATGTCAATCATAATCATGTCAGCTAATTGTTGTTTAGGCCATTATACACTATTTCAAATATCCAGTCATATGTCAAGAGTGTTGGTTAACCTCTTTGATATGAGCACACATTGAAATGTATGACTTAAATTTCAGTAGTATAAAAACTTTAAAAAAATCAATGAAACATCTGATGAGTAACGCATATTATCATATTAAATAGTAAACTGTTACTAAGTCTCCAAATTGATGCATGCACAACCAACACTGGATCAACTCTTGATCAAGTTTTCATGTCTGGAGATCTTAAGCCATTGGTCCATTTGTCAACGCCATATTTCAGTGATCATCAAATTATTTGGATGGGTATCAATCTTCAGTCATTGCTATAATGTAAAGGTAAATAAATTGTATTTTGTATTTGATTTTCCTTTTTTTCGAATTTGAGGACATTACCTGGATTCTATACAAGATAAGCATGTGCTGATCCCATTCTGGTCCTTAACATATCCTCCCACCCATTGACCAAGGCCTTATTTGTAACAATGATGTTCTTTGGGGAGCATCTGTCAGTTCTACTGACTTTCTTGTTCATGTCATTTGTGTTTCCTTTTCACTTGAATGTTGGTTTGCTAACAATTGTCACATAAAGATATACCATCCCTGGTGGGCAAGTGGTGAGAGTCTTCGCATAGTGAGCGGAGGGTTGAGGGTTCGATCCCGGCCAGCAACATATCAGAGTTGTCAAAAATGGTACTTGTTTAGTTCCCTTGCTTGGCGCTCATCATGTAAGGGTATTTCCAGAACTGGTTGGCCCTGCGTCAGGAAAATGCGGTTGGGTGTGGTATCATGCCACATGTCTAAAGCGTTATACTACTGTGAGACAGCACTATATCTGTCTCAAGTAGATATGGTCTCCAAATGACTGAAATACTGTTGATGGGAAGATAAACCCAACAAAACAAACATGAAAGTATATAGTCAGTGACAATCATTTAAGCCATGATGTTCAAGAGTGACACAAACTACATGTGTATTGTAGGAAGCCACTGCTTCAGGAGCGATCATATCGTATTGACATCCTGTTCCACTACCTGTTGTGTGATGGCAACTCGGATGCCTTCATGCAGTACATGAACGTGCGGAAAGGCAGGAGTCTCACCACCAGGGCATTGCCCTTACTGGATAAGGTGGGTTACCTGTTTTGTAGATATGTAAAGACATTCTAATAAACCAGGATTAAACCAGATCAAGTGGAAAAAGAGTGTCTCATCAGGTTTTAGGAGTGAAAAGAACATTTTTTTTTTCAACCTAACTGGAAAAAACTTTTTTTTTTTTTTTTTATCAGATTTTAAGCAGTCATGATAGTAGCAAAGATACTGATATTTTATAAATCTGTTGTCTGATCATGTAGGTGGCAGATCTTGTGTGTTATTTTTTTCAAAAGGTCATTTTAGTATTTTAAACAGGATAATTTTTCCAAGCAAGAACATTTTTGAGGTACTTCTCGTTGTTTCATTTAAAGCATTCGTCCAAAATGAAAGGTATAGGTTCTGTTTATTTATCTCCGTGTTCAGTCAGTGTTATATGATTATTAAATTGTATACAATACTGTGTATCAAAGTATACTTTTAAAGAGTATGTTTGGCAAATATATCTGAAATGAAAAAATGTGTGATAGATTTGATAGTATATGATTAATTCAAAGAATACGATATTCACTTATCTTTCTTGTTTTGTTATGTCACTTTATTTATCCATCAAATATGATTGAATTGTTTTGTTTAATTTGTTTTTGTTTGTATGGAAGAATATTTTATGATATTCATGAAAACACATGGGATTTGTCTCCATGGTTTTGAGTTTATGATAGGTAGCTGCATAATTTAGTTGGTATGAGTACTTAGGTTAACCCTTTCCCTCATAGAGGAAACCATGAAAAGACCTATGCGAACAACATAAAACCAGATCAGCCTGCGAGTAACTCGCAGGCTGATCAGGTTTTATTCTGTTCGCTGCTCCTCAGTGGTCTGGAAATGAGGATTTTGTAATTAAATTTGGTAAGGTTTAACTGTGGTTTTTTGCAGATCAGGCTTGTGGTACCTATTGAGTGTGTCAAAATGAGTCTACATGAGGGAAAGGGTTAAGTCAGATTTGTCTGAAGTAGCCAGTAAATGAACTCATTCAAATATGACTGTATGATACATTGAATGCCCCTGTAGGAATCTAAAATTGGCTTCTTTAGACAGGTTTATTGTAATGTAGAGATACCTATTATGTATAATTGTTTGTACATTACAGGTGCAGTCAGTTGGTATAGTGTCCCTCATCTGTAAGAACCTGCAGCAGCTGATGAGGAAAGATCAGGATGATGAGGTGGATAGGATTGTGTCAACTTAGTAATCTCTCTCTTTTTCTCTCTCAGTCTCTCTTTTTCTGTCTTTATACCTTTCAATTTTAGACTTTTCTTCTTCAACATGAACAACCAAATCCTGAAGTTCATCAGCCTAAATAGCTGATATTGTCTGTGCTCATGCAAAAAGTAGAGTTCATAATATGGTGTGTAATTTCTTTAATTTACACATACATATATTTGGTAATCAAATTAAAGATTGATTTATAGTCAATGTGAGTGTACCTGAATAACATGTGTACTGTGATATAAATTTGACAAACTGTAGTGGACTGGTTACACAAAAAAGAGACTTGTGCACTTTCTTTTTTTCGACGTAACAGATATTATACCTAATAAAGTAGAAATGGGGAATATTGGAGTGTACTTTTATGAAATACAGTCCATATATCAGTCATAAAAAGTGTTGAGGACCATTCTATGGTATTCATATGTTCTCATTTCTTGTCTCTTGATTAGTGTGCCAGTAGATCTAGTGCTTTCAATCTTTGTGTCATTTAAATTTAAGGACAGTCATGCATGTTCCTTACTCCTGTTCATTTTCTATACAGCGCTCTTACCAATTGTTTTACTCTTATTTCTCTATACTACATGCTACCAGAGGGTCTGTTCTCAACCAAACCTGGAGACCCACTTTTGTCTTTGTAATTTTAATCCTCTTTAATCACATAAGAGGAAGGATGTAACAAGGGCTGACCCCCAAACTGTTTCTAAGTGCATATACTAGTATAAATAAAAAAAAAGGGGGGGGGGGAGTTTCATGATCAGCCCTCATATGAGTACAAGAGAGACCATTGTTGACAGCTGATTCTGGACATTCCCTTTACTACTTGAATACAATGCAGTAGTGAGCGAGAGGTTGTGGGTTTGATCCCCGGCCGCAATATACCAAAGTCATAAAGAATGGTACTTGTATAGCTCCCTTACCTGATGCTCAGCATATAAATGTAGTTCAAGGACTGGTTGGCCTGGTGTCAGGATAATGTGACTGGGTGTGCACCATGACACATGTCTACAGCGTGATATTGCAGTGTGGCAGCATTATATCTGTCTCAAGTGGACATTGTCTCCAAATGACTGAAATACTGTTGAAGGGATGTTAAACCCAACAAACAACGTAGTTCAATGAATTTACAATGATGACTACCAGTGAGTTAATGTGAATATAACATCCCTTTGTTTTGTTCATCCCAGCCCCTGGATGACCTGTTCTGGCCGTGCTCAAAGGTGATTGAGGCATGTAACCTGGCGACCATTGTCATGTTTGTGGAGGATATACAGCAAGAGGAATCTCAATCCACAGCCAAACCAATTGCCCTTGCTTTGCAGAACAAGGTGAGACTTGGTCTAGGCCTTCTTCCTTATGGTGCTGGTATTAAATATACTGTTGAACCTGTATAAGCGACCACCTGTATTTAGCGGTCAACCTGCATTTAGTGGTCAATTTTGTTATTACCAAACTAGCATTCTGTTGTATGTTTGACCTATATTTAGCAACCACCTCCAGTGAGCGGTTGCTTTCTCTTGTTCCATTGACTGACTGGTTAAGACAAGTTTGAATGTGTTATTATAGGCCTTCCCCTGGGTTGATTGCTAAATTGTTCAAGACATCAATTGCAATTCTATTTTGTGGTAACTTCTTTTAGGAATGAGGTATAATGATCAGATTTAGTATATAGATACCTTATGGGAAGAGGATTTCAGGTCAATAAGATAATGGTCACTGTTACTAATATAGTTTTGCTTGCCTCGGGCGACACTTGAAAACCTGGTTTCGCATCATTTGACGTGTTTCTTGCTCTGAGAAACTGAAGAGTTATTCTAACTTGAATTTAGTATTGAACTATCTGAATTTAATATCGGTTTCTGTATAATGGGTTGTTGAAGCCGTGTCCCTATTTTCCCACTGTGATGTTACAAGTGTATACACTGTTTATTGACAGTTTGGTTGCTCCATGCTGGTGAGCCTGCTTAGTCGAGGGGAGGAGATCTACAGCACCACGTCACCTGTTGACCTGGATAGTAACCTGCAGGATGAGTGGTACGTAGGGGGGCGTGGTCTTGTTATCCATCAGCGTGCAGTCAACCCTTGATACACGGGCAGATTTGTAAATATGGATTTCACAGCTGTATCGAGAATTGCTGTCGATACCAGAAGCCAAATTTGCTGTTTTTAAGAGATAAATAAATCCGTCACATGACTTTTAGTGCCAGAACCAGAGTATGCCATTGTATCAAATGCTGATGTATCGAGAGTTGACAGTATTTGATAAATTATGTGAAAATTTAACCCTTTTTCTCATGAATATTCCTGTACAAATTTATGGCTTGGAAGAATATTAATTTGAAGTGCTGTTTGCATGGTCCTTGACATGGGAAAGAATCAAAGTGTTAGGACAGCAGATTTTTGTATGATTGAAAAAACAACCTTGTTTGATTTACATAGATAATGGGCCACATTAATTCGGATACAAGTTTATTCGGCTGATGAAAATCCCCCATGACTGCTTCTTGACTGGACCAGCACTTAGCATGACGGAACTGCTTCTTGACTGGACCAGCACTTAGCATGAAGGAAGGTTAAAGATGAATTTTGCACCCACTCACTACCTTGGTATTTATTATCTCAATACCACTGGATCACGGAGTTATCTGTTAGACTTAAGTATAATCCCATATATATTTTACCATAGTACTGTTTGTGTATTTGCAGGTGCACGTTTGTGCATGACTTTGCGGGGATAGTGGCAACAATCCCTCTAGAGTCTGTTATGCCTCCGCTGGAGATCCAGCCTGGCGTTACCAAACACCTGGAGCGCCTCCTCAACAAGCGCCTCATGGCCGTCGTTGAGGACAACCTCAGGATCTTCACCCACTCCGAAAAGGACGAATCCTGACAGTTCACATGAGGTCGTGTGACCTGTACTGGTCACCAGCTGCCCTGTTGTGGTCGCAGTTCTGTTGGAATACCCACCAGTCATATACCCATAACGCAGGAATGGGAAAGAGACTCTTTGGGGGGGGGGGAGAACCCAGTTTTTGTAAAAGTTAAATTGTTTGAACGGACAGGAAAAGATTGAAGAGATGCCAGAGGAATTGTACGGGCTAAAACTCCTATGCATTGTAATGACATATCAAGTCATTTCACATTGTGTTGGAAGTAATGGCCAACTAGATCATGTCGATATATTAACATGCAGATTTCTTTTTCTAGATATTAATGACTCTTTATTCTGTTTTTTAAATTAATAGTGCATTTTATATATTTCAACTGAATGTTCAGTAGCAAATTTTCTACAGTATACCGCATTCACTTCTCTGATATTTGAAAGTCTTTTGGCTGTTATTATTGTTTGAATATATATTATGTCCCTAACTAAATATTATAGATTCCATAATTTCTTTTTGAAGATGAACTGATGTAATTATAGAATCCATTCATCCAGTGGTCAAACTCAAATTCATCTGTGATTATATTCTA
>CM037779.1:37305602-37355602 GCA_021229015.1 Solen grandis | reverse complement strand
CCGGTGAGGTGCATATTTTTTCCGTTACTTTAGCAACCAGAATTTTGGTCCGAGAAGAAAACAAAGTGACGTGCAGAATCTCCATACGGCCATCTATTCATATACCAATTTTCATAATATTATCTTAAACGGTTTTTTAGTTATCGCGAGATCCAGATTTTCGGACATCCGAACGGACACGGACAGACAGACGGAGGGCAAACCTATAGCCCCTCAAGTGTAAACACTGGTAGGGGACTAAAAAGGAAGTCAAAGGAATAAAAGTATTATTCGGAAATATTGTTTTTCCATAGCTATTAAACTTAACAAAGTCGTATTGCTCCCTACGTGTATTTATTCAAAACATCAAGAAATTAGATGCCTGGAGTAAAAATATACAATCTGTAAGCATGGGTTAATCATATTATTAGATACAACTTCTTTAAACGTTTATGTAATACGCTGCTTCAAAACTGGAAGAAGAAGATTTTATTAATTGAATCGGTGATAGCGACTTTGTGCGTTGACGCTGTGTTTTAAATGAATATGACGTCAGCCTGTGTCATAGATACCGTTCTCGCGAGATTAACGTCAGGTTGTCATATCGACGTCTTATTGAAGACAATACGGCTGTTTATTCCATCTCTGCGTTTATTTCTTGCATTATTATATAGTGTATTGTATATAATATAATAAATATACATGTCAGAAAAATCGAATAAAGGTAAGAGTTTTATTTTTCATATTAAATAGATAAACATATACATTGTACATGTATATTGAGTCAAAATCTATCGAATAGTCCATGGGGAATTGAATACAATATTTAGAATAAAAAAGACCCTACCAACTTTCGATATTTCGGCTTACTAAACCTTTTCAATGGAACAGTGTGAGCTTCTATGTTTTATTTTTCTTTCAAAGAAAAGGTTAAGTAAGCTTAAATACCAAAGATTGTAGCAAGTATTTTTTAGACCGTCCCCGTTGGCCGAGTGGTTACAGCGTCCGCCTCGGGTGCGGGAAGTCGAGGGTTCAATCCCCGTCGCGCCATACCAAAGTCGTAAAAAGGGAAATATTATAGCTACCTTGCTTGGCGCTCAGCATATAAAGGTAGTTCTAGGACTGGTTAGCCCGGTGTCAGGATAATGTGACTGGGTGTGGTATCATACCACAAGTCTACGGCGTGATAGTACAGCGTAGCAGCAGCAAGTAGACATCGTCTCCAAATGACTGAGATACTGTCGGTAGGACTTTAAACCCAACACATAATAATAAATAAACAGACAAAACTTAGAGTTTGAAATTTAACTTCGAGGGGGGTTGGGGCGGTGGGTTATTCTCTTCTCTTCTTGTGTAATATTAGGACCTTTCGTCTTGTGAGTATCTTATTCAGCGGGTTCTAACCAGTAATTTTCGAATCCATAGTTATATGCCTGACCATTGGACCAGTACTTTACAACAGACATATAGTACTTATTTTTTATAAATGCTTCAGAAAATCCCGAATGATGAACGAATAACATTATTTTGCCATATTTATTTTAAATGAATATAAATGTAAAGGGAATACATCTCCGATTGAACAGAAAATGAGAACAATCTAATAAATGCAGACATACTCAATACATAGTCTGAATCAGAATCGGAATATTGTACATTGAAGATCCCAATACTGGGTTTTACGCAACGGAATAACCCGTTTTAGATTCACACTGAGATTCCACAGGCACGTGTTTCACACACACAAAAAAATCTCAACATCAATTTTAATATTTTGAAATATCAAAGACAGTTTCCAGTCCGAGTACTAGTTTTTCAAAATTATGAGCTGAGGAAAATTGTACAATACATATATATACAAAAGTTATGGAACATATATATAGAATTATACAACACATAAATAAGCAATTATGCAATATATATTTGAAATTATATCATAAACATATGCAACTATATACAATATATATCTGATTATACCATATATACATATATATTTATTGAATATTGCAACGTCTGATATGCCATATAAGAGAGATTTAAAGCTTTTCTTTAATATTTGAATATTCAACGCTAACAGAAAAAAAAAATCACAGATAAATAAACAGATAGATAGATAAATAAATGGATGGATAAATCCCCACACTATCACCCCCCCCCCACAAAAAAAAATGCGTCTTAATGTTCCAGAATTTAATAATGAAACTTAAATAATGATTAAAATATCAACAACAATAATGAATGATTAAATAAATAAATAAATAAATAAATAAATAAATAAATAAATAAATAAATAAATAAATTATTGACTTTTCAGAGAGGGAGAGAAGTCCAGAGAGTGACGAGGATGACTGTTCACAGTTGCTCCAGGATCTGAGGAGCCGATACTTCACGGCAGGTAGGCCAAAGCTTCATATATGATCTTTGTGCAAAAAGTTAGCGATCATCTTCGCTAAGTGGACAACCTGTACGAAACATATAACATTAATGTTCCGGAAAAAATACTTTGTATTCTACATCGGACCCTATATTTAGCATTCCAATTAACTTGTTGAATTTTTTTCATATTCCCTTGACTTGTTCGAATCATGCATACAAGATAATTTATTATACTTTGTTATTTATTCGAATCGCAATCTAACGAGGATTATGTAAGACTCATCATCATCATCATCATCATCATCATCATCATCATCATCATCATCATCATCAACAACAACAACAACAACAACAACAACAACAACAACAGACTCTTTATTGTCGTTTTCATCGTAATCATCATCAGCAGCATCACGAGCAAACAAAACAATCTCTTTCCAGACGGCCGAGTGATAAACCCACTCCCACCCCGTGTACATCCGGAGTTGGAGATATCACCGACCCTCTATCGACCATCATACAGTTTAACTGGAAATCAAGAAACCCCACTACATCCAAAAGGACCGCCAGCTGAGCACGAGACTGCCACTACAGATAACTTCACAACTAGTCTCGCCACAGGTTCTTCTAAATCTGTTGCTGAGTTGACCAAAAATCCTAATGATACCACACACTCTTCTGAATCTGGATTTGTGAACAGAAGCCTTGGGTTGCCAGGAATTCCCCAGACTGTACCAGAATCCAGACAAACAGAAGCAAGTCCTAAAGGGCATCAGAAACACATGGAAAATAAATTTCAGAGGCCTGATCCGGAGTTCTACTGTTTCGACAATAGCGATGATTCAGCAAGTGAGGAGGAAGATGAAAGAGAAACCGGCTTTGCAACCAAAAGTGGTAGAACTGATCAAGACCAAGGAGGATCAAAAACCATATATAAGAATGGTAAATAAAATTAATTATTCATGATCTTCTCAGGTATTTGTATAGAAAAGGAAATAACAGTTGAATATATGTCGTAGATTAGGTTATTGCATAGGCTTAGCGATTCAAGTTCCACCCTTGCTTACCGTAGTACTTCTTTGAAATAGCTTTAAACATGAATCGCTAAATGATTATTTGATATTGAACATACACTGTTTATAAGGCGTTATATGAATATACCTTTTTTTTTTAAAACTGAATCAGAGCACATACTCTTTACAATAATTTAATATCTCTGTAGCTGCAGGCGTCTCACCACCACAGACTGGTGATGGAGCAGCGAAAGAACACACTGATGAACAGTCCGCCATCATTGATGAGCTGATGCAAAGGTACCATGTTGCACGAGAGGAATCTAACAAATGGCTAAGGAGTGGTACGACCAGAGGTTCTCCAGATGTGTCCCCAATGTCCCTCAAAAGGAAGAGGAGATATGCAGTCGAATCACGTGAGCGAAGTGTATCAAGACAAAAAACGACAGATGCTGCCATTGGTGATGCGGAACATACAGTTAGAGGAACCGGAAGAGGCAGAGTGGCCATTCGTAGACCAAATGTTAATGCAGAAATTGGAGGACAGAGAAGGTCAATTGCTAATGACCAGCAGGAGATTAGATCGTATGATCTGCGAAAGAGAAGAAGAGATGAGATGGCTCACCAAGTTAAAGGACCACGTGAAATGTCAACCAAATATAGGCATCCACAGGACAATGACAGTCAGATAGTTGAAAATATTCAGGAATTATCATCGACAATGCAATCATTTGAAGGTAAAGGGAAGGCACCAGTTAAAGAGCGGAAGCTAATGCATGAAGCAACATCTTCAAATTGTATGGGGTTTGGTCAATCTACCAGCAGAGCTTCTAATGAACCGGAGGCGGGAACATCCAGTGGAATCACAGATTCGAACCGCGAGATCACGTGGTATGAAAACGGACCTATTCACATTCGACAGGAGTTACAGAAATATTTTTCGAAACCTGTCGAAAGTCCCAAGAGGGGTAAAAAGAGAAGACACAGAGAAAGTGTCGAATACTCTCATATTTATGGAACAAGAAGCAAAAGTATTAGGCTTGAACGAGCTGAACAGGTGGATAGTTGCGACAGTGATATTGAAGACGATGATGATATGCCGGTACTGGTGAAGGAAGGTGGTGGTGAAGGGGAGATAACTAATGATGAAGAAAGGGAAATGCCTGTGTTGGAGAAATACAAGGGAAGTGATGACCGCGGGGATAGTTATGCTTAGACGTGGCGGGCGCATGTTTGTATCTATGCTAATGCTTATATTTAAACCGTTTGAATGGTCTTTTATATTTTGTATTGTCTGTTGATTAGTATTTTTTTAGTATTCATACTATTTGGATTTTTATGTATGTGTTATTTTACAAGGGACACAGAAGAGTTCTGGAACATTCTAATGGACATATTATAAAGTATATCTAATTATGCTTGTACAGAGGCATTAAGGGAGTTTATGTCATTGGAACGAATTCATTAGTTACTGTGGATATAGGAAAAAAAATCGCATCAATTTTGGGAATTATGCAAGAATCAGTAACGTTGGATGAACCACAATTCTAACTGACAATATCGTGTCTTACCTTGAACATCTTCATCTAGATCTTGAACAACGACATATGATTGATATCGATGTCGTCACCTAGTGGAGTGAAACCATGACCTTATAGGGATACGATTCGAAAACACTAGGTAGTCGTCCTTTACAAGATAGAATGTATCCACATTAACCATTTCATCACTTATCAGAAGATTATAAAACGGGAATAACTCCCTTAAATCAACTGCATAATAAATTTGAAGAAAGATAACTGCACCGGTTCTATTGTTTTGATTTGCTCACCCGCTGGAATGTTTGCTATTCTTTCAAAAGTCGTTTTTTTAAGTAAGGGTAAAGTAAAACAACAATATTGTGCACGGTGATATCTCTTAACCTCTATAGAAACAAGGACCAAAGTAACTACTATAATGTAATTAGTTTTCGCGTGGGATTAACTTCCGTTGATTTCGTGGAAGGAACACACGCGCGCGCGAGAGAGAGAGAGAGAGAGAGAGAGAGAGAGAAAATCGTTATTAAAATATTGAACTCAATTTTTCTTGAACACGAATCCCCGAATATGTTTACCCACGAAATTGTCTTTGATACAGTCTCAGCGAAATTAGATATATCAACATAAAATAATTATTTTACAGTATCATAATCAATTTCTTCATTAAATTACTGAAGTTTATTTATATTACATTTAGGCTTAATTCAACTGACAAATTTCGTACAGTCATGGACATTTCCGAGACCTCCCGATGTTTATAGCGTTTCCCGCTTTTTTTTTTTTTTGCCCGTCACGCGCCCGTTAAGTTTTCATTGTTAATTGTCGTCTGCTTAACAAATGACGATAGTTTTTTGCAATAAGCTAATCAATTACACACAAAGTCTAGTATCATCGTACTCCACATCATTTGAGGTTTTGGCTTATTGCGTAGTGCGAATTGGCCTATTTTCTTTAAAATATGAAAATTAACGCTAATTTCATGCTACTACTTTTGGAACTACTACTCCTGTTTTCGCCAGGACTATGTCAGTGGGGTGAAATGCTACCAGGATTTTTTTCGTGTTTTGAAAGACCATGTAGGTATCTTATCTTGACTTTGGTTTTCGTTGATCAGTATGAATTAAAATGCGAATATTAGTGTTAATTTGAATAAAGAAATACTGATAAAAGATCTGCAATATATTTTGTGAAATATATTTTTTTTCTTTAAAAAATCCCATTATAAATTACCTAATTATCATTGTTTAAACAGTCGCATATATAAGCATTTTAAGCAATAAAAAAAGAAAGAAAAAAAAAACAACAGAAAAATAATAGATAAAATACATGAAGCTAAGTATTATCTGTAAAGTAAATAATAACTTATACTCATATATTTATCATTTTACATCGCTTAGTAAAATACGTGTTTTCATAATTATATGCATTTTTATCCCCGGGACTGTTTTCGTTTAATAACGGACAGGGTGGTAGACACGTCATTAAAAGGAAAAAAAAAAAAAAAAAACGACAAATATGGGTGGCGCTCTAAATGGCCGACATACTCTCGGAGGGACGTTAAACCCCACAAACAAACAAATAAACAACACTTTGGTTGATTCATGTTAATTTTATCGTCTGCTTACAGTTGAAGAGATTAAATCATCATTTCAATTAAATTTTAAGTAAATAGAAGCACATTCATAATTTAATAAACAATCTCCATGTGTATGACAATAAATTTTATATCAAAAGGCGATAATAGGATTCAGGTTTGAATGAAAATATTTCAACATTTATATTTTAATGACTTATTGTAGATATAAAATAATCATCAGTGACCAATATCTAACAAAAAGATATTGAATAGAAATTTCAATATTTTAACGGCACAATTTTTTTCCGCTCATATCAATGTTTATAATATGGTTGTTATTTCGCGTGGCGCGTTGGCGGAACGAAAAAAAACAAAACAAAACAACAACAAAAAACAAAAAACAAAAAAAAAAAATTGCTAATCAAAGAAAAATTCATTATTTATAAAAACAAAAATCACTTTTACAATCAAATTTGTTTGTAGTAACGTAAATAAACACAGTTGTCTTGTTTTGTAATTGTTATATCAAAGTATATATAATAATTTATATCAATAAAAGTTTTGTTATATATGATATAGGTATAAATTAACAATTTCTTTAGTATATAATGTTATATCTATATATATACGGTATAAATGTTATATCTATATAAATACGGTATAAATGTTATATTAATATTATATATAAATATATTATATATATATAAATATATTATATATATAGTTAAATGTATATATAATTACGGTATAAATGTTATATTATATATATATATAAATTAATTATATTAATATATATATATAATATACGTATAAATGTTAATCTTATAATAAAGTATAATTATATCATATATAATACGGTATAAATGTTATATCTATATATACGGTATAATTTATACATATAATACGGTATAAATGTTATATCTATAATACGGTTAATGTTAATCTATATAAAACGGTATAAAGTATCTATATAAACGGTAATGTTTATCTATATATACGAAAATGTATATCTATATAAAACGTTAAATGTTATTCTAAATGTAAAATTATATCAATAAATACGTTAAATGTAATCTAATTTAATCTATAAAGTTATATTTATACTAATAAATATGTATAAATGTTATATCTATATGTTTATCTATATATATACGGTATAAATGTTATATCTATATAAATACGGTATAAATATATTATCTTTATAAATACGTATAATTTATCTATATGTTTTATCTATAAATAACGTATAAATGTTATATCTAATATAGTATATAAACTATATAATCATTTTAATAGTATAATTTAATCTATTTTAACGGTAAAATGTATACTTAGTTTATCCTTATTATACGTTAAATGTTATATCTATATAAATACGGTATAAACTGTTTACCAGAAGACGGTCATTTTCACTACCTCTCGACATAATTTAGGCGAATAAATTAACAAGATTTAATTTACAGTACGGCCGATATACCGGGGGCTAAAAACAACGCAATAAATAAATAAATAAATAAATAAATAAATAAAAAAGACAAGAAAAACAACCATAAAGACACTGGTGTTGTTAATATATAGCTGTAAAAAATAACAAAAATAGGTCTGGGAAATTTTGCAAAGTTGCCTTCGTTTTCATATAATTTATATATTTATATTTAAACGTAACCTCCAACACAGAATACACATAGCCATTAAAACGTTACTGAAAAATCTCCATAACCAAATTTGTATTAACAATCACTAGACAAGAGTTCGCCTTTATGATAAATCATTAGGTTTTACTACTATTGTAGCTCGTATATTTTTATTGATTGATTGATTTGACTGGCAATTAACGTAATGAATGACTCGGTGTATTTCAAGTACAGGCGGTGTGTCGGATTCGGCCCAATCGGAATCTTCCCACAACCAATATTCACGGCATAGTGGTCTTCACGCAGAGGGTGGTGAGTAATTTTTATCGTACCTAGTGAGGCAATGTTACTCGTACTTGATGTTTAAATGTTACTCGTGCTAAATATTTTCCCCGTACTTTGAAAGTAAAAGTTACTCGTAGGCATTCTTCGTACATAAATGTTACTCGTGCTAAATAAAATTTCCCGTACATTGAGAGTAAAGTCACTCGTAGGCCTCTCCGTACATAATGTTACTCGCACTGTGTGAGTAAAAATACTCGTACTTTTAAATTAAATGTTTATCGTATTTTGGTGAATGAAAGTTTTTAATACTTTGCGAGTAAAAGTTATTTGTAAATAAGTGTATATCATACTTTTTGACTTTATTACTTTTTGAGAAAATGTGAGTAACATATAACTCCCACTTTCTGGATAAGCGTTACTCGTAATTCGAGAGAATTTATAATTAACCCTTTCTCATTATTAAAATTACTCGTACCTTGCCCCTTAATATATCAAACCGTCTTTTTGAGTAAACGTTACCCTTGTTTCGTGAATAAATGTAACACTTTTTACTGTAATAGGTTACGGACTGACTTGTGTAAAGAATACAGTCAAACATGTCTTAAGCAGTTTGTAAATGGAACAAGAGAAGGTGACAACTTAGTCAAGATGGCCACTAAACACAGGTAGATATCTAAGTACAGGTGGTCGCTTAACACAGATAGAATGCTTAGTACAGGTTGTCACGAAACACAGGTAGACCTATCGGTCCAGGTGGTTGCTAAACATAGACTACCTGGTACAGGTGGCCGCTTGATATAGATAGACAGCTTCTTACAAGTGCTCATTAAATAGAGGTAGACTGATTCAGACATGTGATCATTATACACAGATAGACAGTTTAGTATAGGTGGTTGCTAAACACATGTAGACTGGTTAGAGCAAGCAATCGCTAAATATAGGTGAACTTTCTAGAGTAAGTGATCGTAAAATACACGTAGACAGCCGCTGAAGGCAGGAAGACAGCTAAGTGCGTGTGTTCGCTAATCACAGGTCGATCTATTTGTGCAGGTGTTCGCTGAATACAGGTATATATCTTAGTACATGTGGTCGCTAAACACAAGTAAACTGCTAAATATATGTGGTCGCTAAAACAGGAAGATTGCTTAGGGCATGTGACTGGTAATATGCCATAGGTGCAATTATACAATGCAATAAAAGTTAAAGACATATAAAGAAATTCAGATGTTGGATTCTAAACTTAAATTGTCACAATTCCGATATATTTTTTCACATTTCATTCGTTCGCACTAATCGTCCATAATTATAAACAACATAAAGCAAATAGCTATTTTGCTTTATAACAAGTACAACAATATAACCCCATCTGGTTGTCATCTACATTTTATAAGGGGAGTGCGTCTTGTTTCTTTGTCCAGTAAATTGAATAGTTTGCCTAAAATAACTGATAGTGACAACGGTTTTATCGGAGAGACTCATCAATATAAAAATACGAACCTCCTGTTAACGAACAGATGAAACAATGCATATGGTCAAAAAAGTTAGTCAGACATTGCCTATCGTTAGTATTTATCTTAAATACATAATGAATATGTACAAATTTGTGATTTCAAAAATTTGCCCAGGAACCGACGAGAGGGATTTGTATAAATTGTAAGAACTTACTTTAACGAGCAGTAAAACCTCTCAAAACGGCACCCCTAAGCAACGGCTCTTCTTAGCAGAAATACTTGTCCCCCGCCCCCAATTTAATTCATATGGGCATCAGTCCATTCCTCTGTACAGCAACACCTCTCAGCAGCAACACATATCTGTGAATCCGGCAGATGTTGCTACTGAGAGGTTCCACTGATTATAACTTATATTCGTATATTTCATCACCAGACGTGCTACAACAGTTACTCGCTCCAACTGAAAGTTAACATCGGCGGCATGTATCCCGACGGTAACTGGACATACCACGGACTGCACATACACGCGTCCGGCGATATGTCAGACGGCTGTGACAGCATGGGTCCCCACTTCAACCCCTATAACACAATTCACGGGGCACAACGCGATGGCCCTAGGTAGGTCATAAGTTCGGTCCAGCGATAGTCTTATAACTGACGCTGTGTTCAGTCCATAAATGAGTATAGCGGTATGTGTGTGCGTTTGTGTACGTACATGCATGTACGGATGTGTATTTTCATGTACTAGTAAGCAGTTTGTAAATTTGCTTCTTTTAACATTTTATACGAAGTCGGTAAAATATATTACACGAACTACTTAACTTTGACAAATAACACAATGTCAGTTGTAGGACGGGGTCAAAATGAGTTTAAAGATGTCATAACATACTGTTATATATCAAGTTAAGTAACATTACATGTCTGATACGTATCTTGTGCTAAACACGAGCGCGATGATGAACGGTGCAGAAAGACACAATTTCCGCATCAGTTGCCCGGTGTTCTTGATTTCATTGTCATTTAATTTTCACGAATTCCTAATTTTTGCGATTAATTTGATTTTTAAGTTCATAAAAAGGCCACTCTGTCGATTTTATTGAAAATTGGGCAACCCTTAAATAGCCGTCAGAACATGAAAATAAATACCCACATTGAATATCTTGCATTCTCGACAGAAGCTGATTGGACAGCTCACGTGCTATGACATCATCGCATCTAGAACCAATCAAAAGAATGTGTAATCATTTACAACACAACAATAATAAAATTTGTAAGACAACTTAAATGATTTTTTTTCGACCAAATAAAGAGTCTAACATTTAAATATAAAAAAAAATACGCGTATCATTTTTGCGGCAAGGATTCGAACATCCGTTTATGGGCTTCTTTCCCGCTAACTCAGTGGTGCAAGAGACAGGGATTCTATATACGTATATTACCAGTGGTATTTAATTCTCATTTACATCTTTTATACTGGACAGCTCACATGCTATGACATCATCACATTGAACCAATCAAAAGAACGCGTAGTAATTTTCAACGCTACTACATGTATATAAAAAGTCTAAGACCACTTAACCCTTTCCCTCATAGAGGAAACCATGAAAAGACCTATGTGAACAACATAAAACCAGATTAGCCTGCGAGTAACTCGCAGCCTGATCAGGTTTTAATGCTGTTCGCTGCTCCTCAGTGGTCTGGAAATGAGGATTTTGTAATTAAATTCGGTAAGGTTTAACTGTGGTTTTCTGCAGATCAGGCTTTATGTGGTACCTATTGAGTGCGTCAAAATGAGTCTATATGAGGGAAAGGTTTAAAGAACTTAATTGACAGAAATAGAGTTAAACATTTAAATAGTAAAACATACGCTTATTATTTTTTTGGCGGTATGGAAATGAACACCACTTCTCGCAATCTAAAATAAGAGACTGTGACGTCACCAGTCAGGCCAGTGTTGCCACTTTGCCACTTCTGTTTATGGGCCGCTTTCCCGCCAACTTATTGGTGCCCGAAATATGGATTTTCCTATTCATACCGCGAAAATATAATGAATTAACATCTCTATCAACTCCTGCCAGTTTTGATATAAAATCTTACGTTAATATCATGGTATATATCTATTTCGTATCAGCCTATTGATTATTTTATGAAATTATTATTTTAGGTAAAACAATCTTTTTCGCTGCCAGGTATAATGGACGACAAAGTAACATCTAACATATTTTTTTTTCTAAATTTCTATAAATGGCATTATTAACATTTATTAATCTGTTTGCCCGTTTGAACCGCGATAAACACACAAATACACACAAACATCAAGATTTCAGGATTTTCAGGATAAGTGAATGGAATGCATGTCCTTTTTAAGGTAAAGTCCCTGTAATGGTTCCGCTACCTTTCGGACCTCATAACCTTTAGTTTAAACATATTTATTCAATTATACATAGCACATAGTTACATACATACAATCGAAGTAGGATTAGAACGAAAGATAAATCGCATCGTGTTCTTCTCCGATACATGAAATTATAAACAATATAACACGGCTGAGAAAATATATATAGCACATATAAGTGAAAATAAACGAGAAAACAAATTGGACAGTACAGAGAAAAAGGAAAGGAAGCGCTGACTGGATTGGACTGATATTAATGATGGGTGACACGATTGGAAATTGGTAGACAAAATCAAAATACATACTCTCTCTCTCTCAATCTTTCTATCGTTGACTATTAAATCGTTTCGAGGATTCAATGTATCTGTGTACAGCGTTTACTATTTTAATATTAAAATCACAAGAAAGATTACTATTGCCATATAATAACAATCCTAGGTCAATATTTTGTATAGATGACAGTTCACTCAACAGTTCAAGTCTGGCATTGTTAAACCTAGGGCAATAGAAAAAGAAATGTTCAGCAGTTTCTATTGAACCACAGGTACATAAGGGGGAATCAATTATATTTTTCATAAATAATGTATGACTTAATTGACTGCAATTATTGCGTAATCTGGCGTGGTATATTTGGTATTTTCTGTTACCGTGATAGTAATGCCGTGGTATAATTTTATTATTTTGATTTAGTAGTCTTTTAAAAACAGCCACAGATCTTGCATTTTTTTAAATCGTTTGGTAAATTATTCCATTCCCGAATAGCTGATGGAAGAAAAGAGTTATAGTACGAGGTTGAGTTAGCATGGATAGTTTGAATATTGTTCGAGTTTCTAAGGTTTTAATTAGATATACTACCAACCTGTTCAGGAATTAAGTCATGTAAGTATGTTGGTGTTAAACCATGTAATATTTTATAAAATAAAATTAATTTATGTTTTCTTCTTTCTTCTTCATAACCTTTCATGGAGATAAACAAGGTTTCCTAATGTTTCATTATGGTACCTTGGTTATCTTGGTAGAAATTAAGTGGTCCAAGACAAAGCGGAAATACTACAGGGACTTTTCCTTAATTAAGTTCGTCCCAGTCTCCATCATTTCAAACTGGGTGACGTCACATACTGGGAATGGATGAATGTATAATATTTAACGTCACAGTGTTTGATCAATGGATTGCCGCGACCCGAAAGCCAGTTTAGTCCTATATCTAATTAATATATTAACTTATGGTACCAATTGGTTTTTGGATGAGGGGCACGATGGTATTTCATTTAGATTAATTGAAGTTTGTATGTTTTGGATGGTAACAATTTGATTAGTAACTCGACAGACGTGGGGTTACGGAGACGTATAAGTTACATATGTGCAACATATTTATTTTCATTAAGTAGTTAAGGAATACGATTTCTAAAACACCGCACACATTTCTTAATGACCAACCTGACCCAAGGCCTATAATTCATTTCTTGTTTACGTATTAATATTTCATATTTATAAATTAATATGCGCGGTGTCAGTTTGGTTTAAACTTATTTATTTTACGTCGATTGGGAAACAAGTTCTTACAGCTTATACTAATCCGTCTCGACAGTTCCTGGGTGGGGCCAGTCATTAATAATTCTTGCCTCCAACGAGGTTCGAACCCACAACCTTCGGATCCGTAATCGGATACGTTACCACTGGTCCACGGCGCGGTGTCATTTAAGTGGGTCCGTATACATGTATTTATAGGACTTGGTTTAATTTTAGGATATTACTTCCTTAAATGTTTTGGGACTTATTATTACATTCTATTTTTTTTTTTATAATTTCGAATATTTTCCCCCAAGGATACGTCACGTGGGAGACCTGGGTAACGTAGTGAAGGATCCGTTCGGCAATATCCAGGGAGCAGTGTTTGACAACGTCGCAAGTCTCATTGGCGATAACTCTATCCTCTGGAGAGGTGTCGTGGTTAGTTTGCCAACTTTTCTTATGATTCGAATACTGTAGAATCATTAATTTTCGTGGGGGGACTAACTTTCATTGATTTCGTGGATGACTTTATCCACGAATATTTGTCCCCACGAAACCCGTTTAATTCACAGACCCCATGTTTTCTAGTACATGGTTCCATGGATATATGTACCAACGAAATTGATTAAATCACATATTCCACGAAATTTTATGACAAAAAAAAAAGAAGACTTTACAGTATTGCATTAAGACAAACAACAGCAACGACAACAACAATCAAGCACCACCAAATAGCACCATCATCACACCACTGCCGCCACTAACATCGTGAACAACATAGCAAAACAACAGCAAAATCCCCCTAAACAGCAAAAAATACTTTTGCTTTAATGACATGAAGCACGAGTATGACCAAATCCATTGGATTTGGAACAGGTTAGTCATAAACCTGTACCTTCTTCTCCTGGAACCTCGTCAAATTTTGACTGCGTACATAACAAATATACCATTTATTTTAACCTCTTTGCATTGAGGACTTATCAGATGCACCTTTTCCGTGACCAGCTTTCAAAATGACATTGAATGTTGTTATTATACTGTGTTTTCATCATGTTTGAATCAAAATATTTATCATTTTTTTTAGGGAAAGCTGTAATGCTGCCAGACGGCTCGAGTTTAACTTTAAATCGTTTGTTCGAGTGTGGTATCACGCCATTCAGACGTGATATTAATGACCCTCTTTGATGACACAATATATGTCCCACGTGACAGTCGTCTTCAAATATTAACAGACGAAATTCCTTTACTTTTTGTATATGAGATGGTTTTAACGTCCCACCGACAGTATTTCAGCAATTTTGAAACTATGTTGTTGTATTGGGGTTTACCGTCGCTGCGATAGTATTTCAATCATATAGCGACGTCCAGCTAATTACAGGTGGAGGAAGACCCCGAATGCACGGAGGCATCCGGGTTGAAACTATGTCTACTGGAGACAGATATAGTGCTGCCACACTGCAGTATCACGCTGTAGACATGTGGCATGATACCAAACCCTGTAACATTATTTTGACATCGGGTCAGTCAGTCACAGAACTATTCTTTTATGCTGAGCTCGAAGTAAGGCACTTCAAGGGCCATTTTTGACGCGGCTTTTGGTGTTCTAACCAAAAGGCCACCGGGTCCGGGCACTCAGAAGAAATGGTTTTACAACGGTATCCTGTGTAAAAATGATTAGTTGTTGGTTGGAACAATGGAAAAAAAAAAGCCGGTGTTATTGATCCACACAGGAGCAGGTCGAGTTGGAATATTTTCAAATACTATACAAGGGAGTTCACTTTGCTTTGTTAGCCTGTTTTATAATACAAAGTAATTTCCCTTGTAAATTTAATACTCTTCTGTTTTTATTTGTTGTTCCTAATATAGTTTTATTTTAATGTAAATGAAATTAAGAATAATTATTTTTGATTTGTTATAACATGTTTATAATTGTTAACAACAACAACAACAACAACAACAACAACAACAACAACAACAACAACAACAACAACAACAAAACAACAACAACAACAACAACAACAACAACAACAACAACAACAACAACAAAAACAACAACAAAAAAACAACAACAACAACAACAAACAACAAACAAACAAACAACCCCCCCCCCCGTTAAATCGACATCTTAGTCAAATTGAAAGCTATGTATACTTGAGACAGATATAATGTCATATTAGTTTTACGCCATAGACATGAAGCCATTCAAGTTGGATATACCAAGGCATTTATTTAACTCATAACCTCTCTTACTGATATCCGTCAGATATTCGTATATTTTTTTTTTATAATGATTCAATATTGTAAATAGAGAACTCGGTGTATATCATATGAACGTCAAGGCTGAGTTCGTGAATAACTGTATTGTTGAAATGCATGTACTGACCACTTTAACCTATCAAATACTTTGTCTGCATCTTTATGTTCCACAGCTTCACGAGGGTCAGGATGACCTCGGTCGAGGAGGCAATGAGGAAAGTTCCAGAACAGGAAATGCTGGCCGCCGGCTCGCCTGTTGTTACATCGAACCATTGTAGTAAAGGAATCCGAATGAATCCATGGTGGTTGATAAATTTATCTGAAGTTTCTTAGAACCGTCTAAGAATTTCATATGAATGTGAAAATTTTAAATGAAATTTGTTTAAGACAGTAGGCTAACGCTTTGGTCTTCTTATGATATAAAATGTAATGTTACATCTCCTTGTTCATATTATTTTTTTTACAAAAATATGCATGACCATGTATGAAAGAAATCTCTATCTCAATGGCGAATTGCATTAAACTGGTGAATATTGAAAAAAAAAAAGAAAAAAAAAAGACCTCATTAAATAGTCATAAAAATGCTAACAATTATAATAATTAACATGTTTGATATAATATTTTCTGTATAATAATGATACAATAAAATATTTTTAATCTTAATAGTGCGTTTTTCTTTCTTTTGAAAATTCGATCAGGAACTTTCGTTAAACCCAATTTAATTTTTAGAACATTAGCATTTTCTTAACCCATAACAGAAACATTTCACCAGGGGTTCGGCAATACTCGGTATAATTCGCTGATTTAAACTGACCAATCAGTGACTGGTAAAAATCTCATGTGTATGTTTATTTCCCATCGAACAATATGTGGAATTTTACACCAGCATGTAGATTATGTGTTCGGGGGTGCTCGCTGATTAACGTCTCATTTAGGAGTGAAATGGTCAATAGTTATAATATTTAAGATTGTATAAGACAATTACAGAGAGTGACAGTTTACTGAAAAAAAAATCGAAGGTGTTGATTTTTGGTAATTGAAATGTCTCGTTCGTGACATTTTTTATTATTGATAAAGGGAAGCACTCAAGTATAATTGTATAATTTGAAAATTTGAAATTATTTATCTTTTTTAATTGCTATTCTGATTTGTTGATTCCTTTCTCTTAAACAGCTCTATTCTCAGTCTTGAGTCTTGGTGCTGGTAACCAAAGTCCATACGTCGTGCAGCATCAGAAAGGGGGGGGGGGACCGTCACCTTTAAATTGAGATTCCCTTTGAAATGAAAGACAGCACCATACCTTGGGGGCAAGATTAAGCTGAACGAGTTAAATTGGACAAAAAATAACGAATGAATCATACGGCATTGTGGGTGACAAGTTAAAAAGACAACAGAACGCTTAAACAGTAGCAGACGAGATAATGATCACCGAAGCGCTTGCATCTGCTGTCTGCAAGCGTCTGTTCGCGGCCGATGAATGTCTGTAACCCTTACATCAATTACATTTCGGAAATCACACATGTGTAATGAATTTGGGGAAATAGGGTTTCACAAGACACAATATACTTGTGAAAAGTTCTGTCTAAAGGTATTGTAAAAATACTGTAATTAATTTTCTACGACACTTGGTGAATTTATAACGTATTTAAGGCAGAAGGACCGGGGCGGTGTCACAATGGCGCGAACGGGAATTCAGCGGCGATTGCGCCGGAACAAATCACGAACAGACGTGGGAGGAGCTGCGATTTTCACGCCTTTCTGCACGACAA
Source organism: Solen grandis (assembly GCA_021229015.1). NCBI lineage: Eukaryota > Metazoa > Mollusca > Bivalvia > Adapedonta > Solenidae > Solen > Solen grandis. The sequence goes on along the minus strand of CM037779.1, from coordinate 37,337,818 downwards.
ATATAGAACCATTCCCTGAGTGATGGCTTTTTATGACATGTCATTATAAAGTCTGAATAAAAAATGGAATCCGGAACATCAAGGTGAAAATGTCGTATAATTTAAACTCCTCTCAATTTACTAGAAGTGTTTCTCTCTCCGTTCCCCAGAGATTTATTTTACGTGGTCAGTTTTATTGGTGTTTGGACACACTCAGGATATGAAAGCTGTCAAATTATTTCTAAGTTTATCTTATCAGTATTAGGACATATATCTTTGATGTCAATAAATTGCTTGTGGGTTTTTAAGTGATGTTCAAAAGCTGATTGAATTCTCAGACAGTCGAAATAAAATCATGTAGACTGCCAAGTTTGTTAAAGTGCTGATTAGATACTCAGACACGAAATACGACCAGAATAAATGTTGTACATTTGTATTTTCACCCTTATTATGTCCAGAAACATTTTATCAAAGAGACTACCGAAGCCAATTTGCAAACAACATATGTGACACCAAATACAGGTGAAAACTTCAACCCCAAATAAGACATGTATTTAAAAAGCATTTTTCTTACGTTTTTTTTGCGATATAAATTTTGTAAAAAAATGATAAAAAAAATAAATTCTGTAAATAAGCAGTTTACTGAAATACCACCAGACCTGTCCAAAACGGCAAGTCATTGGAACAATAGAAAGTGATTACTTTTAGTGCAGGTGGCCGTTGTAATGAGGTTCAATGCATACTAGTAATAAACTCTTAAAATTGGCTGCTTAGAACATGATGGCTCTAGTACTCTGAAAATCCTACACGACGACGATGATTCTATAAGGTTCTTCTGTCCCCGTGTTCTCGAAAAATACTTTATTACGATCTCACGCTAATATTCAAATATATGCTCAAATTTGAGGTTAAACCTGTGTATAAATATGAGCGGTGTTCTCGAACAATAGAAATTTCTCTCAGAAATCACGCTTAAGCTTAAGTTTGATTAATATGGAGTGTTCTCAAAACACTGGCTCAAGTATAAATGAGACTATATTTGACTTAGCTGAAAATGTGCTTAAAAACGTTGTGAACACGGCTCAGTTATCCAACTTAGTTGAGCATGATTATCGTACTTAAGGTAAAGTCCCTGTTACGGTTCCGCTACATTTCGGACCTCATGGCCTTTTACGGAGATAACCAAGGTTTCTTAGTTTTTCATTAGGGTATCTTGGCTATCGTGGTAGAGGTCAAGTGGTCCGAGACAAAGCGGAACCATTACAGGGACTTTACCTTAAGTCTGAGTTTGAGTATGAGAAAGATTTCAATCTCTTCGAGAAAACCAGGTTGGGTACTGTTTCACCTTTTTGTTTATTTGTTTGTTTTTGTGCGTTTAACGTCTCAACGACAGTATTTCAGTCATTTGGAGACGATATCTACTTGAGGCCACAAAACAGTACCACGCCCTTTGGCATGATACCACACTCAGTTACATTATGCTATGTCAACTAATCCTGTAGCAACCCTGTACATGTGTGAACTATCTTGGGCATTGTTTTAATTATACAGGATTATTTGTATTAAATAATCATTATATAATGGGTAAAGCTTCAAAGGCGATGTATGTTCTTCTCAAACATATCAAAGACTTAGAAATAATGCCAAAAATTTCATTACTTCATTATTTGGTTCATTTGGGGATTTTTCAAAATCTAAAGAGATTGAAAGATTACACATGTAGTGTTGTAAAAGTGTACTTGGGGTGGGTCAAATCGCTTGTAATGAAGCTGTGTATGTGAGTTGGGTAGATACCCACTCTATGTTAACAGATATGTTTAAATAATAAAATATTGGTTTAAATTTGAAAAACACAAATAATATTTTACTAAAAACACTATATTATAACAGTCTTTATAACATCAATAGAAGAGGCAGTTGGCCCCAGAAAGTTAAGGTCTTTTAGATGAATATGGTTTTTCAGATGTATGGATATATCCTGAAAGTGCACATGTACCTACCTTTGTAAAGTATTTAACACCGTATTATTGCCCCTTTTTTAAAAACCGTTTGACTGATATTAATAACAATAGGATACTTTGTTATTTTTATAGTCACCTTAAGTGTACATTAAATCCTGAAGAATATTTGTCAATCATTGTATCTAAGCGTGTACGCAAAGAACTAACTAAATTACGTATTTCTTCGAATTTGTTAAGACTTAATGCAGCAAGATTCAGAGAAAAGATACCGAGAGATCAAAGATATTGCCAGTTTTGTTTGCAGGAAACTAAAATTGACAAAGAAGATGAATTCCACTTTGTAATTAAGTGTAACCGTTTTTCAGATTAAAAAAAAAAAACTTTAAATACAAATAACAAACTTACTTTGTTAAATCTATGTAAAGAGATAATACTCTAAGAAATATTGAAATGCATGTATCTCAGAATGATTAAGTTTATATATCATTTCAACACTTACTTTACTTTACGTGAAATAGTGTAGTATTTTCATCTTTATTTATTTATTTATTTATTTATTTATTCATTTTTTTATTTATTTATTGTATTAGTATACTATCCATTCTCCATGATATTAAAACTGATATGCATCACTGACTGTTACATATTTTAGATGACACATATTTGATACCTTTGTTAATATAATGCACAGAGTTATTTCTATTTCCAGCCTTAATTAACTGAATCTTATATATTTTATTTTCAGATAATTGTGACATTATCATTTCTGTCTTCGAAATTCTGTATATGATAATGTACTCTACTGTACAAATATAAATAAAAGTCTGTCTGTCTGTTCGTCTGTCTGTTATAACTGTCTGTCTGTCATAAGCTGAGCGCCAAGAGGGGAAATCATTCATTTTCGTGGCAAACTAATTTTCGTTGATCTCGTGGAGGGTATTATTCACGAATTTTATTCCCCACGGAAACCTGTTCTTATTATATGTATAAACCGAACGCTCTTTAGGAAATGAATCGAATCCACGAATAAAAGGTACGCACGAAATACCCTTGAGTTCGTAATCATTGAAACTTAATTAAAAAAAGATACAGTGCCATTTTCCCCGACCATTCCCGTCTTGTGTTTAGGTCGACACCGCTATATGGCTTACGGGCGTATGTTTTCTATATAGACAAAGAAGGAAAATTTAAACTGTTCAATATATTTTTTTCTTCAAATTTTGTATGATTATAAAGAATCATAAAAGAAACACACACACACACACACACACACACACACACACACACACACACACACGTGGAGATCACCGTCCTACTTATTGAGTTATTTGCCCCTGAATGTGATATTTTAGCACTTTAGGTCATATTCAAGGGCAGATAACATAAGCCTTTAAATACTGTCAAGGCACCTAAAGAAATAAAACTGAAAGAAAAAAAAGTTTTATTACGCAGCTTTACCAGACGCACTTCGTGAAATTCCTACTGAGCATGGAATCATGGCACATATATACGGCGTGATGCAGCAGTAAGAAAACACTTTATAAACCTGTCTTAGATAGGACATAGTGTCTCTAAATGACTGAAAGATTGTAGGCCGAGCGTTATAATCAAACTTATAAAAACGGTACATGCACAAAAGCAAAATAAGCTGTCAAAGTTTGTCCGTATTTGCGGCGGCGGGTTGGCATATTAAGGTATCCAAGCCACCGATGAACTAAAATCTAAGTCGCCTCATAGGTATTCAATGACGTGCATGTGCTCTGCATTAAGTATGAAATCTATTTTATCCATGTCATATCTGTCTAGTGAAAACTTTTAGAAATTGATTTTCTATTGATCAAACGATGTCTGGGTTCTTTCGTCTGCAAAGTTCAAATGCAAGCACGTGCGGTGTACTAACTTTGCAGCGGATACCTTACTTATTTTTTTATTACGTAAGGAGGATTGGAATCTTTGTTTATTTTTTCCAGAAATATATGATGAAAGAAATGTTGATGTTAGGATATAATTTGTCATACTTCTTTGACACAGGTTTCGTAAGATCCGCAAATCTTAATGTTTTGTGGAAAATAAAGGTCGCATAATCCAAGATACATATTTTTTTTTCATTACGCAACAGGTACATAACATCTTACCGACAGTGCATGTATTTTAGATGATTTTAGGACGTTGCCTTCAAGAGACTTAAACTGTAGTACACAGATTTATAGACATATTCACACGCACTCAAGAACAATTGCAACAAAAACGCCATTACCTCAAAGAGATAAATAAATAAATAAATAACAGAAAAGAAATGTTAAAAAAAAAAAAAAAAAAAAAAAAAAAAAAAAAAAAAGAAGAAGATAGGTTAATAGCATCATATTTCATGCAAAATGATTCATTTATTTACAAATACTTGCATTTTATTTACGCGTTTACGTATACAGCAAAGCCTCGCAATTAAGACCACCATCGGTTTCGGAAAAAAGTGGTCTTAATAGCGAGGTGTTCTTAAAAGTGTATTGTATACATGCTTATATCACTTGTAATAATGGTGATGATTATGGTTAAACTGATGTTGTTTTAGGGTAGTTTATCGTCTCTCCGAAAGTATTGCAGTCGTATAGCGACGTTGAAGTGAGGCCCACCACGAATAAACAGAGGCTTCAGGGTAAAACCACCGCTAGCCGGAAATCTCCCTTAAGTGGCCAGACCGGGTCTCGAACCCACAATTGTGAGGGGCTAAGTGATGAATAATGATGATTATAGTGATGAATAGATATGATACTTACATATAATTAGTAACCGAATAATATTCATTTAATATGATTTATTTAAAACCAACAGCAACAAAAATATCAAAAACAAAAACAATAACAAAACAACAGCAAACATACAAAAGTCGATTATAAGAACAATCTCTACTTTTGATGAAAATACAGCATTTTAAAAGATTTACATAGTCCCGTTTCATTATCTTCTTCTTTTTTTCATCCGTGCAAGTATTATTGCTTACTATCTAATTGCATTCTTCAAATAGTTAGAAATAAATCTCCACGTCAAATGGTTGATGACTTTCTCGCGTGGTGTAGAATGACTCAATCTAGTCCAAGAATAAGATTTGCTGCTCATTACGTAGCTATGCCTACCAGCGGCTGTCCAAATAAAACTTAAAAAATTGGAAGTCGCAGAAAGGTGATACGTTTATCAACTTGTTCTTTTGTATGTTTGTTTCCATATCCTTTGATATACGAGGTGTTTTCAGCTTGTTTTCTCAATCATCGAATAAGGCGAAATTATATGGTTACACTGTTCGAATTACCGTTCTATTAACATAACAGAAGCTAGTTAAGCCTGAGGTGTTCTTTCACATACCCCGTCAAACCACAAATCACTCTTGTTGATGACAATTCCTTTTGTTTATATTCAAATTTCAAAGCTTTCCAAGGTGGTTTTGTACGTTTATTGATTTAAATAATTTGCTACGGACCTAAATTGAGAGCACTGGATGTTAAAATCAAGATGATGAACTGATAGTTTCCTTAAGCATTTGATACCCGTTTTACAGCTCCAACAATGCCCTTTAACACGTTTGGAGCATTCAGATTGATATAGAGGACGGCAGTGGTGTTTTCCCCAGCAGGGAGCGCGTCAGGTCGACATTATATCTCAGGATTTATTTGGGAGTTAAAGCAGTTGAAATGACGGAGTTCTGAAATCCTGGGACATCTGCGAAAACAATATAAAGCCGACAAATGACAGTGTGTAGATTGCACGGTCAGGTGAATCTCATGACACCGCACGGTGACACATCGCTTCCTACCATTAAAGTGTAGATCGAAACGGGATCAAACTAATTGACGTAGATCATAATTCCGTGGAGCCCGAAACGTCAGCAATTTCATTTAATAATTCAGAATTTCCGCTAGTTAAAACACCGATTTTCGACATAGAAAGCACATCCTAACATGTATTTACAAGTTCATTTCCTGTGTTAAAACTTCCAATAAAATGGCAAACATGAAATTAAAAATATTTAATGACAGTAGTTATTTTGAGCCACGTGATATCGCGCAGATGAGTGTCTTTATTCTTTGTCCAATGTCTGAAATGTTTATTCGCAAAGTCAGTAAAGTCACTTACTTTATTTGTATACGGTTCAATGGCCGAATTCCAAGTAAAAATGTACAAAGCCTATTTTTCACATGCATATAAGGGGAGTTCCGATTTTATTTGATTTGAAAAATTAAAAGTTTGCTATTTCTAACATAAAACAGCCAGGAATTTATTTATTTATTTATTTATTTTTTTGGAAGATACATTTTTTCATTTCATCTCGAAAATTATTTAATTTTTAACATCGAAAATTGTATTTCCCACTCGAACTTGTATTCTCACGAGTGTCGTAAAATACTTTTTTCGAAGTTCACGAGATGAAATTTAAAACAAACAAACAAACAAACAAACGAACAAATATCCACTACATATTCTGAAAGATTTAACTATACACGTAAACAGCTAATTTACCAATTTAAGAGGACACATATCTTCCACGATTTTAATCAGTATCAGCATTTATGAATGTTAAAGTGCAGACCTATTTCTATCAGAAATGACTGACTTCAAACAAAATAGCTCAAGTTGCATTGTGAAAACGGCCCCATTTCTATAATTCATTTGTCATAAACTTGAAGCTTGTATGTACTTTGAATTTCAAGTTATATAAATATGCATAATGGTAAATTTGCTACCTCTGCTTCAAACTAGTCACGGAATAATAGGACGTACTGCCAGAAAATATTTTAAACAGCGTTTTGTATTATCTTGAAAATTAACGCAATATTATCATAAGAATATATAACTCAACAGTTTGCCTTAATATATAAACAGCATATTTCTTACACCGATTGTCCTTAGAACAGATCTTTCTTTTTCTTTGCAGATTAACAAACTTATGTCAATGAAACAGCATACAATACCGTATAACGGAGCATATCGAAGCCGTTAAAATGATACTCCTGTGACATGATACTACATCTAGTCACTTTGTCCTGATACTGATTCCCCGGGTACCAGTATCAGGACAACGTGATTAGGTGCGGTATGTCACTTGACCCTGCAGTGCGACAAGGCTTATATCTAATAATGATAGAAATACGCTCGTACTGTAAACAAGAAGAAATACCACATATCATATTGAGTTTTGCATTTTAATATTTCAGCTGTAGCCATTCGACCAACGTATTTCTTTAAAAATCAATCTGCTCTTCTTTGAACTGATCCCATTTGTTACAAAAAGTTCTGTGTGTAGAAGAATCGCTTAGAAAACGCAAATCTATCTGGGGACTTGTAAGTTTATCTCGAAAGGGACTATTACGTTTTTGAGATGGACTTGTAATTTTAATCTGGCAATGGACTTATAAACCTATCGGTGAGGGATTCTTAGGCCTTGATGGACTTGCAATTCTATTTGGCGAGGGATTTGTGAGTTTTGGCCACCATGGACTGTGGACAGTAGGCAGACATCATCTTCCAAAGGACATACCGTTGTTTCCATGCTTGTCAGTGAATATATCACGGTCTTTCAAACTGGAATAACGGTACTACGATATAGGTCTAATAAACATAGGTTTAATAAAATATTCATCATACACACATGGTAAACCAATGTCATTGAGATGGTATATATTGTCGTTTTAAGGAGCGGTAATCGCGAGTTACCGAAGTCGATAATTCCGTGTTTGGCATTTGCACTGAGAGAAAGAGAGAGAGAGAGAGAGAGAGAGAGATCATCCGAAGATCTAGAGTAGGGGCGAGGGTAGGGTGTCATGACCCCACTGGGATTTGGTTATTATATTAAAAGTAAAAAAGAACAGAACCTTCTTATCCCATTCCTTGGAGAACCAGTTGGACACTCCCTTAAAAAACCGATGCCCGGAAAATCTTAAGAGAAGGAAGAAGTAAAATTCTCTCCTCACGTACGGTGAATTTCAGAAATGCATAGTTGGCCAAAATATCCCTGTCAGTAAGACTTTGCAACAATTTGGCAAAAATGTCGTTGTCACTGATCGCGTGTCCTTTATGGGAGAAAGCTGGGGTACCCGGATGAAACCGTCGGACTAACCGTGGATCGAACATCGGTTGCATTGGTCGACAGCCAGTGCGTTAACCACTGCGTTCTTCAACACGTTCTATTTCTTTTCTTTTTTATCTATATTTCAAAGATGGTACCTTGCTCTTTATAAGGGGAAAAAGAAATAGACTTGCATGCAGAAATTATGGAGCGCTTGAAATGACACATGAAAAGCTTGCAATAAATATTGTAAATCAGAAATAAAAGACGATACCATGCATGAAAGACAGTATTTCAAACTAAAAAAATCGTTCTGTTTTATCGTTAAACTGTCGTGCAGCAGGTGAGATCATTTAAATCACAAGTGTAAAATTAATACGTATGCGCATATATTTAGATTGTCTTTCAGTTGCTCACTTTTTGGCATGATGTACTCCCCTAAGTGTCAAACGTTACCCCGATGTTATCTTTTGGGCATTGGGATCTAATGCAAGGGACTTGCACCGTATTGCCCCAACATTGTTCTTTTCGAGGAAACGTAAATGTCGCGCGTGAATTTGACGCAGACGAAATTTGAGTCCGTCTCAGCAGCAAACAAAAATACTAGACAGAAGGTGACTTGCAATGGGTGTATGATCATCACAATTAATTTAAGTTTCAAATTAACTCCTGATGTAACCAAGGACCCGGTCATCTGTCCGATAAAAGCAGACCGGATTCTGACAAAAGCAGACGACTTTCATATTAGCGCAGACGAACGCAGCCTGTCGCCTGTAGCCATGGAGCCGATGATGTTAATTTCAAACCTAATTGGTCATGATTGAAAACCAGTGAAATGAAATCATTTAGCTGGACTAATGTGACCACATTGGGTCCGGCCGCTCATGGTATGGACAATTCGACATACCGATTCCTTTATCAGACGGCCAATTGTTCAAGCAAAGAAAATTGCGTTACTGAAAGAGGACCCTAAAGACGGCAGAATGGCGAATTGTTCACTGATGCAGAAGTTGTGAGAAGTATTGGAACGGTTATATTTTTTTTACTTTGCCCCTTTCTCGTACTTTACGCGAAGAATAATCTCAAAAATAACTTTTTAACCATTTGTTTCATATTAAGTATAACAATAGAAAAAAAAGGAACAACAAAACAAAACAAAAAACAACACACACACAAAAAAACACACACAAAAAAACACACACATGAATAGTTATATTACATTTATATCTGTAAAAATAAAAATGATTTTAAAATAAGGTCATTTATTAATCTATGACATGGGATTAATGTTAATAAATTGAATAGAAAGCACGTGACACGTGCACAATTAGCTTTATATGAAATTGTAATAAATAAATCCAAACTGTTCTTTTCATTCATTTTTATACAGATTTACCAAAATATGTATATGATAAACCAGTGATATACCTGGTATACGATAGCATTTAATGAAATAGCTCAGTAACAGTTTCTGTTTTTATCACGTGACCAGGCTTGATAGCAAGATGGCTAAAATGATATACATGTGGGTCAAATCTTGAAGTAGTTAAACATTTTCTGAGGCCTATTAATGATGCCATATGTTATGTTACATAAACCTGGAACAGTTTGGCATTTTCACGCCTTAATTGACAATACATCAGTGCATCAAAAAAGTCATTCATTTTCTTAAATTTGTTTGAAGTTTGGCCATTACTAGAGCCAAGCCACTTGTAATACTGCATTATTAGTATTAGTTCCTAACCATACTGTTAGGAGGGCAATGCTGCCAAGTTTATTGGCCATTTGTTTTACAAGAGTACAATCATGCCATCTGGGAACGGTCTGCTTCACGCTGTTCCAAATCTCGTTGCGGTCGAGATCTCAAAGGCGACGAGATCAGAGGTCGCCATACGTCATGTTTGGGTAACATTTGAGATCCACGGAGCCTTTCACATTGACCATCATTGATAGTTATTGTTCATATCAAGCAATGAAACTCTCAACATTTGTAAGATATTGCAGGCTTAATTCTTTTTCATCCTTCAAGACGCGCTTGAATGTGCACTTCAGGAAATTACTGAATTTTCGATGGCAAATGCCGCGTTTCAAGTAGCTTATTAAACACGGTTTTACACTGCAAAGAAAGATTAAATTGAGCGAGTTTTAACATCATTTGCAGTGATTGTTTGTGGTATGAACGATTAATTGTGCAAGTAAAGCACTTGTTTTTAATTCAAAGCAACATTTCGAGTACGTGGGTCATGGGACCGGGTCAGGTCGTCAAAGGAGGTGTACATGAGTGAAATATTTAGGCAATATTAGTGAGTTGGGTTGGGCCAAGACTGGACAAATGTTTATCATATTGACTGAGAAGTCAGGGGTTTTCTCACGAAACATTTAAAGTTAAGTCCTAAGACTGCAGGTGCCTGCTGTTAGTTATATCATTATATCAATTCAGTGGGACATTTTATTTACACTGTTCGTATTAATAAAAAAAAAAAATCAAAAAAAAATCCAGAAGTGCGAGGTTGGGACCTGGTTTAAGCGCCCCAGTTGGTCCTTTTGCCAACTGACCGTTCCAAGGCAGTAACTGTTGGTATTTCTCTTTTTCATGTAAAGTCCTGTTCCTGTTTTTCTGTCAATTTTCATGCACCCCTTTTTAGATAGTTTATTTTTAATTTATTTGTGATATCTCAATGGACCCTTTGTCCTTCTTTATTAATTTAGGTAAATTTTCATATATACCATATAACCCTTTAACTCTGAATTTTCCAAATATCTACAACACTAAAGGCATTCTTATCAGTGTTAATGAATTATCAAGCAGAAGTACCCTCCATAGAAATAGTTGATAATTGACTGGAATAAAACAAAATGATTTAAGTTGCTTCATGAATATGACCTCTGTTTTTTATGTTCTTGTATCAGGGTGACAGTGGCTTAGCTACTAGTAGACTCTGTAGGCCCGGGCCTAAAAGTTGGTCAAGTAAATGACATTTTCAGAAGTCCCAAAAATTGCAATAAAAACTTGAAGGAGAGGGGGTCCATGGCTTACGGCAGAATCAAGTGTGTGCTTGAGGTCTTAAGATCAGTTAAATTTACGTCGAATCAAATTCATAGTAAAAAATGGTTGTATTACTATTCAACATATTCTTTATTGCTTATTTTCCTGAAAATACTTTGAAACGTACTCATTATTTGCTCATTTTAATCTCCGCTTGTTTCTTGCTTCGGGGAGGGGGTGGGGTGGGGTTTTTGCTCTAGAAGTTGAAAAGGGCTGGCGCTACGTCCCTGGTTGATGTAATCTGTAACCAGATATACAAGAGACAAAACATCTGCAAGCAACTGGAATTTTTCAACTCAAAAGACTTAAATTAAAAAAAATCAAAACGTCGGAGACATTGGAACGGAGATATTCAGGTTTATGATACGGTGTCTCGACCTATTACGTACGAGTCTCATGGTCGAGTGGCATGAGTGTTTATTTTGGGAGAGGATGGTGGTGGGTTCAAATCTCAAATATAATATTCCAAAGTTAGAATAATATGACTGGGTGTGTTCTTATGCCACGTGTGAACGGTGTGATATTGCAGCATGTCTCCACTATATCTATGCAATGGAGCACTAATATGACAGCGTGACATTAAACTCTAAAGCCAAGCTTGTATACTAGTGTATGTGGATTTATGTGTTTACTAAACACTGTCAGACAAAAATATCAAGTCCATTTGAAACATGGACAATAGGTTAATACAGAATTACATATTTGTCAAGGTTTTGAACTAAAAGTTTTTTTTTTTTATTAAAATAAAATGTAGTTCCGGCATATCTATATCAGCCACAGTGTGGATTGATATAGGTTATATCTCACGGATAGGTCCCAGTATTTCATCAGTTAGTATACAATAAATACTTATATTCACACAAGATGAAAGCATTTTTTCACAGATGTGTAATGTGACCCCCCACCCTCTCCAAAATAAGTTCTAGACCTCGGTTGATATTTTATGAATATTATTTTACTTTTGTTCCATTGGACAGTAAACATAAATACTGTAAAAACTCATATGTATTGATTCACCTTTATAGACCATTTCACTCCGAAATGAGACGAAAACGAAATCAATGAGAACTCAACAAACACTGGTGTAAAAATTCACACACTGTTCATTGGGAAATAAAAATACAATGAGAATTTTCACGTCACTGATTGGTCAGTTTAAATCAGCGAATTATACCAAGTATTGTCAAACCTCTGGTGAAATGGTCTATCGGAAGCGATGAGTGTGTGTGTGTGTGATTATATACGATTATATAATTATTTAAAGCTTAAATTCTTTGTTTGTAAGTTTATTTTGCTTATATGATCATGCCTGTATGTACTTGGATATAAACATGCTTGCTATTGAAATCGCTCCTGAATCTTAAAGCTTAATTTATTTCTTTGTCGAATGTATTTGCATGTTGTATCTTTATTCTTAAGTTATAAGGTACTTTCTCTTTGTCATATATATGTTTATACGATATCGCCAAATTTACCATTCCTACTGAGACTTATTTCCATATACTCATTTAATATATTTACTTACCCTTGAGAGAAAATATAAAATACAAAAAATATTATATTTCCATGTAGTAATTTAAACTGGTTTTCTCGCTTTTTCATTTGAAAAAAAAATCTCAACATCTTATCTAATTAATTAAAAAAATTTCTTGACCATATCAAGTTCATTTTTTCACTTAAGTGTAAAAATCAATCAATTTTTTTTAAGACGGTCAATAATGATAGATTTTTGTTCCCTTCAGCTGATATGTTCTATATTTGGTTTGTGAAATCAGTATTTCAGAAAATATAAGATTTTCAAAGTGTTACAAATATTAAGAAATATCTTAAAACGTTTTGCGAATACGACCACCATCATGTTCCCTCTTGCTAGTCATAGACATCAAAGCCTTGATTAATGTCACCATTAACAACAATTGTACACTGTCCACCGCAGAGTTAGGCCCCATTAACCCTAATCCACCCCCGGGCCTGGTACCATGCTGTACACGCGCCTGGCCCCTCCCCGCATCACCCTTGTAATCTTTAACACTGATTGAAAATGGACAATCGTTTCCCCACCCACATTGCGCAATCGACCGCTGTCACGTTGCGGTAGAACGGTAAATAGGACAAAGTCAGCATTACAACCAAATTATCTCTTTATATACTTTGAAGTTATCGTGAGTGAGGTAGTAATTTGACGTGTAGTGTAATTAATATATCATTATGATTAATTGTAAAGTACAACGATTACTACGAGTATATCGAGCTAGGCAGACATACAAGAAATCGAGGGGATGGCTGGGATAGTGTATGATTGGAATAGATAGATAGATAGATGGATGGATGGATGGATGGATAGATAGATAGATAGATACACAAAGGTCTCTCTTTCTTTCTCCCCCCTCCCTCTCTCTTTTTCTCTTCCTCTCCAGACAGACAGACAGACATACAGATAGATAGATAGATAGATAGATAGATAGATAGATAGATAGATAGATAGATAGATAGATAGATAGATAGATAGATAGATGATAGATAGATAGATAGATAGATAGATAGATAGATAGATAGATAGATAGATAGATAATATAAGATAATATAATAAATAAAAATCATATATGTGTATTTGATTTCATTAAAATTTAAAAAAAAAAAAAAATATATTTTCAAGGAAATAAATCGAAATGGTATCGAATTAAACAAGCAATCTTACTTAATTCATAGTAGTAACTGACATAAATTATTTCAAATCATTTGCCACAACTGTTAACGTTCGGTAAAAATTACTGACAGAAGTATACTGTTGCCTGATTTAAATATCATGATTAAGATTAAAATAAATTTGAATAAATAAGTAAGTGAATAAATGAATAAATAAATAAATAAATAAATAAATAAATAAATAAATAAATGGGACAGTGTTAAAAATGATGGAAATAACTAATAAAATATTTTGTTTTATCGAATCTATTTCATAAACGTCTAAAATGCATATTTTTGAACAAATTGAATAGGACAAACATAATATACATTTTCAGCTGACTATCAGTAGCTTAACAATTAAACATATTTTCACACAATAGTCATATATTTACACATATAATAATATACACATATAATACTGATTTACACACACTCGAACGCAATAACGCAATTGTACTATGGATAATTACAATAATGATAATGATGATAATAAGTATAATCACGATAATGCCATAGATCTTTTTGTGCGTTACTTATGTACTTAATTTATATCAACATATACAGTTTGTGATAACTTATATGTGTGCGATTAGTTCATTATAATAATATTCACTGGCCCTTTAGGGCATTGTGAAACTGTTTTTTTTTTACACATTTTATTTCCACAAAACTTGCTCAGTTTTTGTTTTCAGTTCATTTGCTCAGAGTTCCTTTTTAGTCTTTCATTTTAGAATTGATCAACTGCTTTTGTTTAAATTTTCTGTTTAACTTTTCATTGTATTGTACCTGCACCTTGGACCATCTAAGCACATGTTTGAGATGTGAAGAAACCCCAAAGTTTCAATTCGGACGTTGCTAATTAATATCCGATTTCTTACGAATGTCCGTTATCTTTTCTAGGATACGGGCTATATAAGTGAGGCATGCTCATCCCATAATTCCGGCGAGTTTGTAGATATAAGCACTGGCTGCACGCGCAAGGCGTGTGCCACCGACTGTGTAAAAAATGCTGGTCATGTGCAGGCACAGGATTTGCAATAGAACATGTTGTTAACAAAGTGTCTTTACTTGATGACTTTTCTGGAACTTCCGATGTAACCGACGGCAGACGACTTGCTGTTGGCACCACTGGGAATCCTGGGACATGGCCGGAAGTTGACGGTGACGGCAACTGAGCTGGCGATTGTGAATGTCGGTCGGATCTGTATACGTCACTCACGAGCTTTTTCATTTCTTCGAGAGAGGAGTTCAACATCAATATATAGTTCTTCGCGAGAAGCAGCGTTGCAATCTTCGACAGTTTCCTGACTGATGGACCGTGGGCGTATGGCATCACCTCTCGTAAGCCATCCAAAGCGCTGTTCAGGTCATGCATGCGTTTTCTCTCTCTCGAATTAACTTTAAGCCTCAGATCTTGCAACTCGGCTTCATTTAAACATTTATTCACAAGTCCACTACGATGATGCCTTCTCCCAGTTGATCTTTTGGACACGCTTCCAAGGGAAGAGTCCGAGCCATTTGCTTCCCTATTTTCTTGAGAAGAGTCACTGTCGTATATCATAGATTCACTAAGTGTTGACACTTCAGATGCTGTCGGAGAGAGCTTGCAAGCATCAGCAGAATTGCCCGTTACATCTATTTCGGGCTCCATTGTATTGAAACATATATTAGATCTTTACACTTTCAAGAGCTTAACCACTGTGTGACAGAATGGGTCTCATCGCTGGATACCCGTATACGATCGACCGAGCATGCGCATTAGGCTTCAACAATGGGGACCCGTAGCAATAGGCGTGGCTTTTTCAAGTGTAATGGCTTAACAAATTGTTCGACAGTTGGTCGTTTTCACAACAATGGCCGAATTGTGTTTTTAATGATTTGAGAGCCTTTCTTATCTTGTCTCTTTCAATAAAAGGGAGGAGTTAAATTTTCATGGGTGTTGCTTTAATGTATGTAAAATTCAGCGGGACCTCGTAAAGTCATTAGCGTGCAAAACTATTTTTATTTCTAAATTCAAACTTTCAAAGGCGTTTTATTTTGCAACTACTGAGATATTTGAAATACTTAGATAGAAATATCTATTTGGATGCTTTGATATGGTTTAAGCAGCCCCCAGTATCGCCAAAACCTAAATAGCTTTAAGTTAGGCTTAAACTCCTAAATAAGGTAGGAACATATTCTGTCCATGCCAATTTCATAAGTATTACATGTAACAGATTTAATAGTTTAACCCTTTACTTCATATAGACTCATTTTGACGCTTAGACAAACAGAGCAGACCCAGATCAGACAGCTCCTATAGGAACTGTCTGATCAGGGTCTCCTCTGTTTGCTCATACGATATTAAAGACCAGTTTCTACGCAGTCCGTGTAGTAAAGAAAATTTCATGGTCTCATATACTATTCAAAGTTTAGTAAATTGATATTCATCGAGTCATATATTTGTTCATGAATATTCATTAGGTAAGGGGTTAAAAATCTTCATTTTGAAGTGTACCACTAACTGTTTTCATCATATGACATAATGCTCAAACAGCTGTTTCCGGTTTCGTATAACCATCAACTATTTTCTTATATTTAACATGTAACAAATAACTTTTTGGCCAAACAACATCATTATTTATATTATAAATATGCATAGTATGTTGGATTAAATGTGTTGATGCAACTAACTTTGATAAAAATGATGCCTTATTCATATGATGCTGAAAATGTAATTCCTTCAAAGTCCGTTCATTCATGTTGTTGTTTATGTCAGTATAGGTCAAATGATAAGAAGAATCTGACAGGAATTGTCATTTCATATCAAATTTTACTAAACTCGTTCATAAAAATGTTATTAAGCTCCTCAGAGGCTCGCTTGATAACATTTTCATGAACTCACGATTGTGCAGGCTGGTCTTGGTCTATACTAGTCGCAAAGGCAGCCATACGTAAGTGCCTACAGCATTCCAAGGGTAAACTAATGAATTAAATTGTGTTTAAATATTTCGGTGGTTAACAAGAGAGATGAATTGAGTTCCTATTTTAAGTATCATTTAGTGCTTAGTAATATCGGTGGTACCAAGACCAGTTTGTATTGACCACCATAATGATACTGAACAGGGTGTCCACATAAATGTTTGAAGTCGGTTCTCAATACTTTAAACAGACACTGGGGAGGTCCTCTAGGAAGAATGCTTTACATAAATATATATACAGAAAAAATTAGTCATACATTTTATTTTAAATCACATTCTTTTATTAATGACATAGATATATAAGTGCATGTTTACGAATTGAAAATAACAAAAAAGCAAATTGTACTATGCCATTAATAAAAATGCATTTTTTTTTGGTTAGAAATACTGTATGTATGACACAACTTTTATCAGCATTTTCAGTCAGAAAAAAGAAACTTGAAATATATTTTGTCAAAATCAATTTTTTTTTATCAGATCTTATATTTGCTGCTGTAAGGATCAAAAGGGTCCCGATGGAGCATTTTTACTTTTATCCTTAAAATCATTCTTGCAAATGCCTTCTTTACTCTTCTCATGGTTTATTGAAGGGGCATCGTTGAAGAGATGGTTTTATATTTTTATAGGCTTTATGGTTTTACATTAAATATTTTCTTTTTTGGAAATATTTTTTTTGTATCCTGTGAAAAATATGGAGAAATGAACACATACTCACTTAGAATAGTACTTTCATTTTTTTGGATATTTATATATATCGTGTATAAGGTATGATGTTTTTATAATTTAGAGAACAGTCCATTTGGTTAAATATTTAATTACACTTGTGCTGATAGATATAGCAATAAGTTAGAAATTAAACAAGTTGTTGCTTAACCCTTTCCCTCATAGAGGAAACCATGAAAAGACCTATGCGAACAACATAAAACCAGATCAGCCTGCGAGTTACTCGCAGGCTGATCAGGTTTTATGCTGTTCGCTGCTCCTCAGTGGTCTGGAAATGAGGATTTTGTAATTAAATTTGGTAAGGTTTAATTGTGGTTTTCTGCAGATCAGGCTTTATGTGGTACCTATTGAGTGCGTCAAAATGAGTCTATATGAGGGAAAGGGTTAATGATCTTCATCATAAGGACTGCTTCAGATGTAAGGATGTATTTACATATGGCAGAGACAAGGGGTTGGTATTACTTTTCTGTATAAAGCCATGGAGTGAAATACAATATAACAATTGTTTGAAGAATACTTTCCTGCTGAAACATTTACCGACTTCAGTCACATTTCAGTCACCTTTAAGATTCGACAATCTTTAGAACTAAAGAAATGCATGTATTTGATTAAGAGAAACTTCTGATAAATGGAAGACATAATTGTCAGAAGGAATTATTAAACGAATGTATACGTCAATCTTGTCCAAATGTACATCCACATTAGACAATTCAGTGTAAAAGTAAAAACCTATAAGTATTCTGAATAAATGAATGCTATACAATAGCTTATATAATTTTCTGAAATATTTAAGAATTGTGTTTCTGAGGAACGCATTTCTAGGCGTACATCGTCACATATGCCTGATTATCGAACCTCTTGACATATGACTTAATTTTACATTAAGTAGGGTATCGTTGTGCTTTGTTTTTCGTTATTTTAAATCTTTGTATAGTTATACCATCTATATGTAATACATACACGAATTTATGAACAAAATTAAAACCTTAACTTTTCCTCGAAGAACCTAGATCCTAACATTCTATATTTGTTCAATTTCACACGCACCTTACACATTATTCAAACATTTTCACTAGGATCACATGTATTTTGAAGAATTCAGAGTAAACAAAATTTAGCCTTAATGTCCATTTCATAGCAAACCATTTATATCCACAAAAACATTCTTATTATTCTGTTAAAGAACATTTATCCATTTGAATAATTTAATGCATCGGTTACAAATCAAAAAAGCTAATTATTTAAAGACCGCACAACTGACAACATTTATAAGGTATTTAATCACATTATACTATGAAGAAAACATGCGACAAGGCCATTCCTTGAATGCCTCCTCTGAAAATGACCTGCTGAAACTTCAACAGAAGCACTACCGTTTGACGATGATTTATAGTCAGATGTAAAATATATTAAAATTGACCCTTAAAAATACGAAAGGCTCATCATTCGTCTGGTTTCAGTTTGTTCACGACTTTAACGTCATGGACCGGAATCTCAGATTGTTCACTGGAGTGAACAACTAGAAGTGCTCATGTTTGTTCACTATTGTGTCAGCCCGAGCCGTGATTTATTGCCGTCCGTCACATTTCCTTGTATGGTACGATACACTTTGTTATTTATTTATTTGTCATATTTAAAAGACAATTTACAAGGGTATTAAGGCATTTGGCAATTTTAGGCAGCTCCCCGACGCGCGCGTTCCCTACTGCTTGTCCTTTTGTGTTTGCAATGGGTTTCAGTTCGAGAGGCGACACGATGACTTAAATCAATACAAAAATGCGAAGTTGTTTAGGAAAAAGGTAATCATCGAAAGGAAACAAACTGTATCCAGTCGTTTGTCATCGCATGAAGTATGGAAGAGCCATTTTCTGAAATGCAAGACTTAGTATTGATATGTTGCTGACACGACACGTGTCACATCCGATGAAATTATTTACATAATGGTTGAATTGATTTCCCAACGATTTAAAATAACTGTGTCACATTGATTCGATTTGTTTTGTTCGAGAAGTAATATTTTGATTTGCCATTAGTTGATAATACCGTAAAAAAATCAAACAAAAATTATCATAAATATATGAATATGATAAATTAGACGAATGGTACATTTGTTTAATTTGAAGCCAAAATTACATTAAAAAAAAAGAAAAAAAGAAAGAAAAGATAATCAAATAATTTGAGAAATCAAACAAGTTTTCGTTTAGAGTTTCATTTCGAAAAAAAAACAAAAACAAAAAAACAACAAAAAAATACATAGTTAAATATGAACAAATACAAAATCAAAACTAAGCAAATAAAATGTCATTCACCAAAAACAATACATAAAGTATGGTAGCGCATGGCGGTTTAAAACAAGCTACAAATAAAAATGCGATTGACGCGATAAGTACGTAAGATGAGGTAGTTACTACTAGGTAGTATAAAAGATATTTAATCAGAACAGAATTTCTGCATGATACGATATATTGCAATTAAGGATATACAGAAATATGCCATTATGTTCAAACATAGGTCTATTAAATTTTAACATGAATACGATTTAAATATGAAAATGTGTGTTTAGAGAAAGATTTTGGAATTCATTTATTCAGTTTGAAACATTTACTATGGTTTTGGTATTTGCGCCGCCTAACAATACGGCATCTTTTCTGTGGACGACAAATCTCTCAGCCCCTCACCGCTGTGGGTTCGAATCCCGGTAGGGACTTCGGATTTTTCATGTGAGGAAGCCTTCCAGCTGGCTTGCGGTAGGTCGGTGGTTCTACCCGGGTACCTCTGTGTACTCGGGGTCTTCCTCCACCTGTAATTAGCTGGACGTCGCTATATGATTAAAATACTATCGCAGCGACGGTAAACCCCAATACAACAACATCTTTTATGTATTTAAGACTTTTTTTCACCGGAAAGAGCCGTAATTAATTACTGCATTATTTTTTAAATCTCCATGTAAAGATTTGACTTGACTTGATTATTTGAGTTAACCGTCGCTTATTATATGTCTATTATATGTCAACAGATAATTATTATTAAATGTAGGATTACTTGTATCCTTTAACCATTCTGAAAACAATTCATTATCTTATAATGATTTATTTAACTTAAAAACGTTTTAGCACATTGCTGTAGCACATTGCTGTTTGTATCAAATTTAGTTTAAGCATACTCTTAAAATGGTCATTTTTGTATATCATTTATTATATTAACTATAATTGTACGAATGTATAAGTTTTGATGTTATCACACACTCACATTAATTCATTAAAAAAGTTGTACTTTTCAAAGTTATCTCCCTTGGCACAACTTTACTAAACACATTTTGATTTATTTTTGGCTGGTTTCTGATTAGAAAACGTTGGAAAGCTTTGATTTTGAAAATAAAACTTCTCTGGAATATTCTCTTAACAATATTATTGAAATATTTGTAGGAAATCTGCATATATACACACAACGACGGTGTTACTATATACATTCTCACACAGTAAAATAACATGCTGATTTGACTTGACTATTTGACTTGACTATTTAAGTTTATCGTCGCTTCGACAGTATTTCAGTTATTTAGCGACGTCCAGCTAATTACAGGTGGAGGAAGACCCCGAATGCACGGAGGCATCCGGGTAGAACCACCGACCTACCGCAAGCCAGCGGGAAGGCTTCCTCACATGAAAATCCGAATGACCCTGTCGGGATTCGAGCCCACGCGATGAGGGGCTGAGTGAGTGTCAAGGTCAGCGACTTTACCCTTTCGACCACGGAGCCCCCTTGCTGATTTGAAGATATTCAAGTATTTCCTAATAGCAGCATACTTGGCATGGCGGAGTTCAAAGTAAGTGACAAAACGAGTTGTAAATGTGTCTCTTGAACTGATTTTATTCCTTTTAAAGTATTGAAAAATGTCTACCAGTAAATGAGTGGTGCAGGTGGCTCCTTTGCCATATCCGCACTAATCAAATATTGAAATAAACACGGCATAAAGAACCCATCTTGGCCAGCTCCCTGCTGCGTTCGGAATACCTCTAAATCCCAAACCATCATTCATCTATTCGCTGATTCCTGAGCACCTTTTGTGGCGGGGATGAAACGAGTATCAAATACTTAAGGTAACAACCATTTTATCATCTTGGACTTCACATCCAATGCTCTCTATTAACACCCTGACTGAGTTATTTAAATTAATAAACATCGAGGGAGTGGAAACAATCTTTGAAACCCGAATATAAACAAATCAGCTGTCAGCAAACAGCATGGCTGGCGGTTTGTTTTACCCTGAGAAAATACGAATTTCACAGCCAAAGCTTCTGGTATGGTAATTTTTTGAAACCCTGTATCTCGTAGAATATCTTGAAAGATCGGGACTAGTAGTTGAGTATGGAAATGAGGCTGTGTGTTTGTTTTGTTGACTGAGATCAATGGTGATTATTTGTTATAAATCTGTATAGGTGTTGCAACAGATCAGATAAAGAATTCGTCTTCTTTTGAGGATATATTATTTATAGACATAAACACTGCGGGCACTTTAAGATTATAGGGCAAATCACGGAAAAAGGTCATTTCTCAAATCGAACCGGATCAAGATTTGTTTGGATAACGAGTTTTATTTTTCCAACGCTATTATGATAAGGGAAAAAAAAAAAGAGAAAAAAAATAAAAATACGTTCCATCCAAAATAAGATTCTAGGGCACCAGAAAAAATAAATAAATGGGGATACTAAAAAAAACAACTTTTTCATATAACAGCTGTAATAATAATAATAATAATAATAATAATAAATTTTCTCATAATATATTTTTGAAAATGAAAAAAGATAGTTCTCCTACTACAGTATAATCTTATTGTCATGCATATTTTGAAGGACACAAAATCGTCCAGCATTGGAAAACAACCCCATACACAAAACAAAAGGGGGAAAAAAGAGCTTCAATCCACTCTTGTAAGTTGTAAGTTCTAGAGCAAGATTGTAATACTTTGATATCCTCCAATGGATGACGGGCATATTTTATTTTACACGAAAACGATTTTTTTACACGAAAACGAAATACGAAGAATTCAATCATATGTACATCATATATTACCTCAGAAAACATAAACTTAGCAATTGAACATTTTCAAAAATTGCAAAATATATGTACACAATCATACAGTAAGTGCTTTCGTTGTAAAAACACATTTATCCAAAGCGTGTTTTTTAAAGTCATTAAATATAACATTTAGTTTAATATATCAGAATACATTCTATATTTCATTTAAGTATACAATGTTCTTCAATGTTTTGTTTTGTTATGTTTCGTGTATGCAAGCTTTATCGATCAAACTGAAAACTTCATGTTCTGAAAAATTGTTGTTGTATTGGGGTTTACCGTCGCTGCGATAGTATTTCAATCATATAGCGACGTCCAGCTATTTACAGGTGGAGGAAGACCCCGAATACACAGAGATACCCGGGTAGAACCACCGACCTACCGCAAGCAAGCTGGAAGGCTTCCTCACATGAAAAAATCCGAAGTCTCTACCGGGATTCGAACCCACAGCGGTGAGGGGCTGAGAGAATTGTAGTCCACGACTGTAACCGCTCGGCCACGGCGGCCCCCTGAAAAATTGTAAAAGCTGCTTACCCAACTATAAAAAATATATGCAAACGTAAGTAAACATAACAACACTAAGAGGAACAACAACATTCCAAAACAATAACAACAACACCAGCTTAAAAAAAAAACTTGTACATTTATTTCAACATACACTATACCCCCACCCCGAAAAAAATGCTAATTGAGACAAAGCACTTGATATATGTATTAATTTTGTTGATCAACTTAAATTTTAGACACAACGTATTGCTAAACAGTGTATTTCTAATATGTTAATATCTGGTAGAATATTTTTGTCAAAATATTATATTTCAATTTAATAAAAACATGAAGCAGATTTTCTACAGATTTTTACCCTGTTACCCTGATCTGATTCAATTTCCATGGATACTTTCATAATTTATTTGCATTGACTGAGAAACAAATGTGTTAACCCTTTCCCTCAAAGAGGAAACCATGAAAAGACCTATGCGAACAACATAAAACCAGATCAGCCTGCGAGTAACTCTCAGGCTGATCAGGTTTATGCTGTTCGCTGCTCCTCAGTGGTCTGGAAATGAGGACTTCATAATTAAATCTGGTAAGGTTTTCTGCAGATCAGGCTTTATGTGGTACCTATTGAGTGCGTCAAAATGAGTCTATATGAGGGAAAGGGTTAAATTGATTATAGTAGCTTTTGATATTTTTCGACCTTACCAGTACCGGGAAAGATCAAGACAATACAACATAATAGTTTTGAAGTCATCGTTCAGTCATTTAGACTGGACCTAGTTTACATTTTCATGATGTGAGTGTCGATATACTTTTAAACAGTAAGAAATAATACATTGCTGTCTTGTTTTTTTTTCAAAATCAAAATGAAAACGACAATCCAACAGAATCAAAAATATCAAAACAACAACAAAAAAAAAAAAAAAATAAATAATAATAAATAAATAAATAAATAAATAAATATGTAAGTCTTTTTTCACTGACAGGTTTTGTTTTAAATATAAATGTGTCACAAAATTCAATTCATCAGATATATTTATTAAACATATTTATCAAGAAAACATCGTGATATATATAGATAGAATAAGCTAAAATATTCAGCTATTTAATTATGACCCATGAGTCCATAAATGTATTTGGTTTACATGTATAATTCAAGACAACATTGACTATTTTTATCGAGAGTTGTAAAATGTACTTTTTTTCAGATACTGATTTGTCATTTTATAAGCCGATTTATAAATACATGTGCAACCATTAAATTTAAATAACTGCTCTTGTTAATAAAAAGTAAAAATGGTTGCGGCATTCAAAATTAATGCATCCATTCGTATTTTCGCCTACTCCTCGCCAGTCATGAAGTAATTTTAAGTGCCAATTGCACATAGATCGAGCGAAAGAAAGTGTAAGTGGTGCACAGAATAACATTTTAAAAAAGTTTCTGGAAAACGAAATTAGCAGTGAATAAAATGTTATACAACAACTATTATCATGGGAACATGAGCAAATTGCATGCTACATTAATATTCGCTACTTCGTGTAAATCACTTCCAATCAAGAGCCCGTGTTTTATAGTCTTACTCAACACTTCGGAACGGAAGTCATTTCAGCACGGCGGTCATATCCCGACAAAGCTGTGACAATATGCTGCTACCAACCAAGAGCAGTGACATTCTATTGCAGTTCCCACATTTTTTTCTCACCCTCTTTAGCGTGTCACTTACAAAACAGCAATTTCCAACAGAATAAGAGTGGCCGGATACTGTTACCCTGTCGTACTCCCTGCAGCGAAAACTAGCAGCTAGGCCATGTTAAATATTGCACGTCCTGTGGAAGACCATCGTGGTGCAGTGTATCAAAAGACTGGCCCGTTTGTCAAACAAATATCAGATGACCCGACAAAAAAGGCCTCGACATTATTAACATATCGTGATGGTTGATCTCCATGATGGCTCGAATACAATAATTCTACATGATATTCAGTGAAGAACAAATATTAACTCGCAATCTGATCATTGGAAAAGTTGATAAAGTCGTCAGTAATGAATGGGCTTTTTGATAAGCGTCATTGAACGCAGTGTCCACTACGCGAACTCGTAAAGGGTGCATTTTCTTGCTGGAAATACGAATGTTATATATAGCGTTAATGCCATGCAGGAGAATTATGATGACAGAGTTAAAACTTGTCTTATACATGTGTACATATTATTTCAAAAAGGGAAGTACAAATGATAATTCCTAGTTTTTATTTGTTTGTCGCGGCCTAGGAACTTACCATGACAGGCTGGGTTTTGCCGAGCGGATTACTGCGATAGGAGTAACAATATCTTTGATAATTCCACATTGAAAATTTAATTTCACTTATTTTTCCAATATAAAATAAAAAGATTTGTTCGTGTTTTTCTTTTATCTTTTTTTTTATGGAAGATGCAATATTTTATTTCATATTTCAACTCGTGAGACTCACCATTCGTGAAAGTTCACTTGATGAAATACCTTTAAAATTCTATCTTCAAAAAAACCCAAAAAACAACAACAACAAAACACAAAAAAAAACAAAACAAAAAACAAAAAAAAAAAAACAAAAAACACACTCTTTCAAAACATGATTTGAATATATGCAATACATACAGTGTTAATAACTCCTGATATGCTTATTCTGAATCTGTTTTAGCAAAGACACACACAAAAATCATTTTGTTTCAAATGCAAATCTATTATAATTGAATATCAAAATAAGTTAGCAAATAAGTAAACAAAGATACATAAATGACGGAATAAGTGGATGAACATTTTTTAGGCAAACATTACATTTCTGTTAAATGCTGGGAGAACATCATATTTAAATCAAATTTGAAACAAGTGTTCAATGTAGAGAAATCAACATTTGATGATTTATTTTTTTATGCCAAATTAAACAAATATTTAAATATTTATAAATAATATAATTATATGAGTTTTTTTGTATATAATTCTATGTAAATTTGTTCACGTTTGCAAATTGGATCAAGAGGACGCATTAACTCACATGTGTAAAATTCAATCATATGCATTTTTCTTCAAATACAAATGTTAGTAAGCATATTATACGCAATATTTGCACACAAGTATTCCTAACCAGTATGGAAGTGCTCTGCGTCTCATACCATCCATCTGCACGGAATGACAGGCTTGATCACAAAACTCATGTAACGCAAAGCGTCTTCCTACCTATATAAGCAAATATTCGTAATTGTGCAAATGGGAAGATGTGCATGTGGGTTAGATACATATATAGCAGTCAATTTAGATAGAGATATTTACTGAACAAATTTAAGCATATTGGGATGTCGTATGTACATTTCTTATATATACATTTTTTTTCCTGATATTTGTATCTTTATATCAAAACATTTAATTTGCATTAAATATTTTTCATTTGATGATCATCAGGCTGCATTTTTGTTGTTTTTTCATTCATTGGCCTCTGATTTGAAAGCTCGCTTTTGGCTAGAGTTTTCCACACGCAAAATTATTGAACCTTCGAGAGGGATTAGTTTATCATTACATACATTTTGTTTTATTATATTGTATAGGTTAGCGATAATTATTAATAGATAATAAGCTGTGTTAGGGTATGATAAGCATAAAATGTTACAAGAAACTAAAAAAAAAAACATGTTTGAATATAATAAAGTTCTAAAATATCTTTAAAAATACTTTTGATAGTGGGTGACATGTGACATACACTCTTTAATATCTGTTCAAATAAAACCATAGACATAATAACCTGACAGAGTGACAGAGTTATGAAATATGTAACGTATTTGCTCGTGACGGAAACAAACAAACAAACAACCCCCCCCCCCCAAACCCCCCCCAAAAAAACAACAACAACAACAACAAAAAAAAAAAGAAAAAAAAAAGAAGAAGAAAAAACAAGAAAAAAAAAAGGTGAACGGGATTTGAACGAGATCTCGCTGACACGCTCGCTTAACACCTGGCAGACCTCTCAGGCGCTTAAGAGACAGTATCACTCATAAGATCTGCGGTCTAATGAGAGGCATACATACGATTTGTATTTGGTTTTATCAGCAATAAATTGAAGAAAAAAAACTCAGTATACTAGTATTTATAATTGATATGAGCATTGAAAATCACACTTATTAAAATAAAAGTAAAGTACACTATCTATATAATAGTTTGCTTTTGAGTTTTATG
Organism: Solen grandis; assembly: GCA_021229015.1. NCBI lineage: Eukaryota > Metazoa > Mollusca > Bivalvia > Adapedonta > Solenidae > Solen > Solen grandis. Next base: position 37,310,629 of record CM037779.1, on the reverse strand, counting down.
TCAAAGCAGGTGCCTTGTTCTGACAGTTTATTAATTACTTTTTGTTCCTTTTATCATTGTTTTCAGATATTAAAATGGAAACATATAGAATATAAGTATAATTATAAAACTAGATGTCTGCTTAAATAAAGGTACTGAAATGACTGTGAGTTTATAACTTAGAGCATTTATAACTTAGAGCACACCGACAGTATTTCAGTTTTTTGAAGTAATTTACAGACAGTGCCTGCTTGAGACAGATGTAGTGCTGCCACACTGCAGCATCACGCCGTTGATACCCAGTCATATTATTCTGACACCGGGTCATCCAGTACTGGAAATACCTTTATATTTTGAGCAACCAGTCCTGGAAATACCTTTATATTCTGAGCAAACCAGTCTTGGAAATACATTTATATGCTGTGCGTCTAGCAGGGATCTATACCAGTATTATTTATTACGACTTTGGTATGTCGCGGCCGGGGATCGAACCCACGACCTCTCGATTCCTGGGCGACGCCCTAACCATTCGGCAACCGGGACCGGAATATATATTTATTCTTAAATAAAGGTGGGTAAAAAAAAAGTCACTTCTTACAAAAATTGCCAATATTAGGAGAAAAATACATTTAAAAAATATATTGCGGAAATCACAAACAAACACAAACGCTGACGCATTATTTTCACTTTTTCGTCATACAGGCAACATTTGCCAAACTATTGGTAAAGAATATCTTTTTTTCATTAACTGAATTGTTTCCTTCCTGAAAAAAAATCCTTTTCAGTCTTTAATCAGTCGTAAGGACCTTTATATACTTCTCTCGGATCTAAAGGCGTTTGAGCGTTTTTTTCTATCGGACAGATTTTCTAAAAAAATGCAAATAAGTACTTTAGACTTTAATTAAAAGATATATGAATTAAAAATAGGGGGTCATCATGCTTGTTTTAGAGATTAAGCTTATGGCAGAGCATCACTATTTGCTAAAATTAGTTAAAAAAAAAGGTTAAAAAAAAAATTTTTAAAAACTATAATGTATTCTATAAGTTACAGATAAAAATACTGTCAACTATGCATTAAAAATACTAAACAGGCACTAAATCTCATTTGTGCCCAGACCAAAATGTATACAAAATCTATCCCAAATTTTCATATATATTTTTCTAAATAAAAAGAAATTTCAACGGACAGATTTCCTTTATTTTTTTCAGAGTCAGTCCTTTGATATAAATGCATTCTGATTAACTAAAACTGTCTTTTTATTGAAATTTTAGCCAAATTTGCAACAACCCCCCACCCCCACTAACATGTGACTTTTTGTACCTTCAAAATTTGGCAATATACTTTTAAGGTTCTTAACACGTGTATCTTAAAATTTGGGCTTTCTTCTATCATTCTACTGTCATTATTCACTTATATCTGCCGTATACAACCGGTCGCTTACAGTCAGCTTTGAAGTAGTCCATGCTCTTCACGTGCACCTTATGCTGCAGACGATAATCGTGGTTTTTGACACTAAGACAGAATAATTTGATGGTTTGCTCTTAACTTATACTGAAGTTGCGAATCTCTGTCACATTGCCAAACAGAATACACCTTATTGTTGGAGCTGTAAAAGCTGGCGAAGAAAAAGCCATTGTTTCATGTACAGATGCAGTAAATATTCATCTAAATTTATAAGAATTCATGAATATTCATAAGATAAACGGTTACGCTGGGGCATACAGAGCACTTTTATTTAATTCTGAGAATTTACTGCCCGTGGTTATAACCTTACTATATGGAATTAAATGGGTAATCAATTAAGTGTCTGTCCAATTTTTATGTATGTCCAATTGAGCATACCTAATATGTATATTCTTACTTAATACTGTAAAGTCATTAATTTTCGTTCATTATGATTTCGTTGGTACATCTATTCGTGTTCCAGAAAAAAAAGTGATGTCCATAAAATGAAATGTTTTCGAGGGAATTTATATCCGTGGATAAAAGCCTTTACGAAATCAACGAAAACTAGTGTCCCACGAAAATTAATTACTGCACAGTATATCTTTCTTAAATGATACAAAATTAGTTTTTAAAAATATAACCATTCAAAAATTCATGTTCTAACAAACTACCACTGATAATCAGCAAAAATGTTTTATAATAATATCTTGTCAAATTATTGTATTTTATCCAACCCTTTTATCCGTTGATAATAAGCAGAGAAATATAGAGAGTAAACACGTTTTATTCAATTAAACAAGTCAGTAATAAAACCTGGTATTTCACAACGCTGTAGGTCGACTGAGAGTTTAATTGGAACACTATCAATTTTCGCGATTCCTGAAGATGTTTCTATTTTACAACCGCAAAGAAACGGGCTGTGTGTAACCCTACGGCGTAAAATGGCTTTACTTGTGATAAAGAAAATCATTTTAGAAAATGAGATTTAGAACCCTTGAAACGGGATACAGTTGGCTGTATGAGAGACTAAGCCGGGCTGCAGCTGCCTGATCGATTGATCTGAAAATGTTTGGGGCCTGTTGAACATGTCCTTCTTCCGGTCTTGGATTATAATTATTGTTTTTTTTGTCAAACATGGGTATTTTCATTAAATTGAGGAAATTTTTAGCACAGCTGGAAATAAAGTACGTCCTGGTAATAAAAAAAAAGAGTTAGAAATAAAAGAATTTAATGGTCAAACATTTATTTTCTACATTTGATTTTTACTATCATGATTTTAAATTTCTTTTTTGTCTTTTGAAAAACAAATACGTATATTTTTATTTTTCAGTCACTCAAGGTGACTCATTTCCCCCGTCATTGTTTAATGGTTGACGAAGAGTCACCTCCCCCAGCATAAATACTAGTATTCTTTAAATATTGAGAATATGTACTGACATAAATTCTTTTAATATGTGAACCATTTATTTGATTTAAAATAAAAAGTATAGATATGTAAGGCTTAGAGCCAGTTACAGCTGAGTTAGTAGTAGTAGCGGATACTTATAGCATACATATTGTATTAAATCGACTTGATTGGAACTTTTTCCAGACTTTTTCTTTTCTTTTCTCCACGCAAGAGAAAATAGAATGTTAAGTTTTAAAAGTATACATTATAATCATATGACAGGGCTGTTTAAGCTTATCAAAGCAAAACAAAACAAATAAACAACAACAAAAAAAACAACAACAAAACAACAACATCCATAGTTGTGACATAAACGACAGATTAACTCCGGTAAGTATTATGTCGCATTATTTTGTCCAGATGGTAAGAGGCAAAGACAAAAAATAAGATTCTAGCCAGACGATGCTATGGCCATTGTGATGTCACCAATCCTAAAACTTGTTCAGAGGTTTTTATTGCAAAATACTTTCAAGTTACATAGAAAAAAATATGTTCTTTTTAAAGCATTAACTCAATGTCATAAATTTAAAACTTTACATGTATATAAACCATTCTAGTTTGTAGCAGCAATTGATTCATTACAATATTCATTTCTCTGTCTCCAAATATTTTTTTCTGCTATCCTTTTCAAATCGGCATTAGATCTACCAAAGACCCTGGATCTACATTCAATTTTATATATGTAAACGACTGAACTAAAACTGCTGAAATTTTATTAAAATGCTGTAAAGAGTGTTTCTGAATGTTGATTACAAATAAGAAAAGATGAAGTGGTCCCATTTTCTCAATAGTTATAATTACTACATATTTAATGCGTTTCAGGTTTTTTTTTTTTTTTTTTTTTTTTTTTTTTTCATATTTTTCTAAAATTTAACATAGCACTTTAGACTATACCTAAAAGATATGAATTAAAAATAGTGGATCACTAGCTCATTTTAAAGATTTAGCATATGGTAAAACATCATACATTACATACTTTAATAACATATCAAATGATATTTTCAGAATATTTTATCATAATTTAAAATTTATAATGTGGTTATAAGTTACAGGTAAAAATACTGTCAAACATGCCTGGAAAATACACTACGAGCAAAACAGTCATTGTGTCTGGACTAAACTAACCATCAAAAAGATATGAAATTTGTATGTTGGCATATTTCTGCCAGCCACTTATCCACTTAGCTATGTCGAAACTTTTCTAAAAAAATGTCACATATTCAGTTAGTATCTGGCAAGTAGAAAACTTTCGTGTTATCCTCTTAGGTATCTTAACAGAACAAAACTGCCTGTTAATGCCCACTACTGCCAGCCATATATTCACTTAAGATAACTGGATATCTCGCCTTTTCTTAAGTTAGTCAGTTAAATTATGTGGATAACAAGTATTTTTTCACATAATTATCTGGAAAAAGGCATGATATCCAGTTAAAATAAGTGAATATGTGATTGGCAGTAGTGGGCACTAACAGACAATTTAGTCCTGTTAAGATACCTAAGTAAATAACTTGAAAATTTGCTACTTGCCAGATACTAACTGGATATGTCACAATTTTTCAGAAAAGTTTCGACATAGCTAAGTGGATAAGTGGCTGGCAGAAATATGCCACCATAAATTTTATATTATACTTTTCTTGATAAAAAAATTCAACGGGCAGATTGCCTTTATTTTTATCAGATTCACTTCTCTGATATAAAAGTTTTCTGAAAATGTAAAAAAAGGATATTTTCCAATTAAGTTTTAGCCAAATTTGCATACCCCCACCCCATACACAAAATCTGACCCTCAACATTTGGCAAATAAACTTTCAGCATGTTTTAATATACAGGGATCTTAAAATTTGGAGTTTGCTTTAACACTCTACTAAATATAAATGAGAATTTTAAAAAAAAATCAGTGGTAACCCGCTGAAACGTCCTATGGTGGCATATATCTGCCAGCCACTTATCCATTTAGCTAGGTCGAAATATTTCTGAAAAATTGTCAGCCATATATTCACTTAAGATAACTGGATATCTCGCCCTTTTTTCAAGTTAGTCAGTTAAATTAGGTGGATAACAAACATTTTTTCACATTATTATCTGAAAAACAACATGATTTCCAGTTAACATAAGTGAATATGTGATTGGCAGTAATGGGCACTAACAAACAGT